>CM076570.1:267422672-267861252 GCA_034641835.2 Pinus albicaulis | reverse complement strand
GAGTCATTACCTCGAACTGGTAGCTGACCGATTCCGTTTTTTAAAACATTGGTTGTGGAGTGTCTTCCTATTGCAAATCTGATGGGTACAGGCTTCATTCATTTCATTTTGCTTGGATAAGGGAGTCGCATTGCGATTTTTATTTGAGGGTACATATACGTGGTTTGACTGTTTTCCTTATTTCATTTGTTGCAAGTCACCTTGTTCCTTGCAGCCCTCGGTTTCCTTTCAAAAACAGCAATAATATGATATAAAAGGCACGTTGATCCTAAGCTTATTTACAGTGATTTAACTAATGAAGTCTTGTCTTTAAGTATGCTGTAGCATGCTATTACAGTGAGGAATTTACTTTTATAACAGCGATCTTAAGATTACAATACATGACCTAGATTTGAATTTTGTTAAGCTCATTTGAGACAGCAATCCTTGAACTCTTGCCTTGGTTTTTGGGAAGATCTCTGCGATTGTCTTAGTGTAACAGTGAAAGGAGGTTTGTTCACCCATGGTTGTCAATATATGACAACAATTCTCACTGTAATCTCATTGTGTATAAGTTGTATAACCAAAGGTAGTAACCCAATCACTGACTTTGATTTTAAAATTTATTTTATGCATTTTGTTGAAACCCTAGGACTATATATGCACAATCCAATTTGGCAGCATATCCTTGACAGTGATCGATGTACAGATATATACAGTGAACTTGAGTAGACAAGCATATATCTCAGTGACATGAATTGAATCTTTGTTCCTTGACTTTACTATGATGTAAAATTGAATGTATAGCATAACGGCATAACTTGTGTGACCTTGCAATTCTTGCTAAACTGCAATGTGTGTTGACAGTGTGTGTATGACAACTTTACGCTACCTCATGTGCTCGGTAATGTGACTTGACATGTCAAAAAAATAAAATTTTGAGAGCACGAGTCAAATAATCTGATAGCAGAGTTATAAACTTAACCATACCCATGAACTCAGTAATCTCAATGACTCATAAATCTGACCTATTCACAATAGTGATTTAGTATATAGACTTGATATATAGTCTTGATGGTAACATACAAAATTGAAAAATCCACTGTTTATTCATTATTGAAATTGTGAGTTGACATTTTGACTTTGACTTAGATTTATGACGGATTTGTACTAGAAGTCTTGTAGTGATGATATAATCATGACTTTACAAGGTAGCTGGGCTTTGAGGGCAATATCATTTTGTTTTTACAGCAGATTGACGTGAAGATGGATAGCAGTGTGTGAGCAGTGCTCAATAGTGAAAGGAACGTATGTTGGTATCTCTTCAAGGACAGAGTTTGAGAGCATTGGTTCAATTCTGCACCTTCACCCAGTTCTGTACCTACGGCCTGTTCTGCACCCAATTTTGTACCATTAGCTTGTTTCGCACATGGTTCTGTAACTTCAGCCTGTTTCGTGCCCAGTTTTGTACCTTCGGCCTGTTCCGCACCTGGTTCTACACCCAGTTCTATACCTTCAGCCTGTTTCACACCCGGTTCTGCACCTTCATCTTGTTTTGCACCCAATTATGTACCTTCAACCTGTTCTGCACCCGATTTTGTACCTTTGACCTGTTCCGCACCCGATCTTGTACCTTCGGCCTGTTCCACACCCTGTTCTGTACATTCGGCCTGATCGGTACCTTTCAAGAGAGATCAAACTTCTTGATTGAGTGAGTGCCAAATGAGGTCGAACTGCTTCCTCTATATACCCTTCTCAAAGGGTCGAATTCCCTCCTTTGGGTCAACTTGTACTTTTGGAGTTTCCTAGACTTTCTAGACTCGAAAATAATTCTTTTTACAATTACAAATTGCCCAAAAGGATCTTATAAACATGATGTTGACTCATAACAATAAATCCTAAGACCTAACAAATCTTAGAAGCATGAAGAACATGTTTTTACCTAGAAGATCATCAATAAAGGGCATGAAACCCATCCTTTAATAATAACTTTTCCTTTTCTTTTCTTGTTTGTTACATAGGATACATATTGAAATGAGTACAACAATTCTGAAGACTGAAACTAGTTACATTTTTTAACACTCCCTCTTAACTAGGGAGGTATTCATAATTGTACAACTAGTACAACACCATTCTCAATCTGAAGAGTTCTCATAAGAAGATTCAGATTGATAATCCATAATGTCTCTGACCAACAATGTCTCTAAAGTCTAACTAGACAAGCTCTTCTTTAATTAAGAGCTTTATGTTGGGAGGTTTTATGTGTGATACCTCACTACCTCTACAAGGCACATACCCCATCTGGATGTCCACAAAGTATGTTCCTTTAGGACTATTCTTATGTTGGATCTCCATGCTTCAATCCTCAAAGAATATCGGTCCTCTTCGACCACTCTTCTCTTGGATTCCTGTCCCATCCTCAAAGAGTGTCGGTACCTTTCCTTTCTTGGATGTTATTTCCTCATGGAAACCACAAATGCTTATCCAATCCTCCGCCATTCTTTTGTCATGACCTTCACTTAGACTTATAGTTGTTAGTCCTAGTCAAGTGCATGACACATGAAGAAGAGAATGCCCATGTGATGTTTAACATCACTCCCTCTCAAACCGAGAGGACATACCTATTCTCCCTTAATATTTTGAATAGAACCTTGCTCCTTATTCAAGGAGACTCCTTTGCTTCCTCTCAAAACCAGAGGAGATTTCGGACTTCCTTTCAAACTGGGAAGTCAACACCTTATAGCTTGATTTCATCAGAGTATCAGTTACTGTTAGGACCCTATATTACTAGTGTAGTCCCTTATTGTTGTTAGTGTAGCCCCCTTATTGTTATTGTTGTAACCATGTAGTCCCCATATTGTTATTATTGTGCCCCATAAATAGACCACTATTGTTATTGTTGTGCCCTTACATTATTATTGATAGGGCAACTAGGATTATATTGTGATCCCATGGACTCCTATATAAAGAAAGGAGGTTTTGTCATTTGTGTCATCGAAGAATTGTTCATTTATGTAATGTAAAGGAGGTTGCCCCCTCGAAGTGGTTGATTTCTAAGGCGTTGATCTCTCTTTTATTTTATTTTGAGAGCTGATTTCATAACATTTGGTATCAAATCTTTGGATTCTAGGGTTTCGTTGTTTCAAACAGGCCATCGTGGCATTTTTTTATAATTTTTTTTCTACGAAGTTTCAGAAACTAAAAAAATCCCATTTGTGAAGAAATCCTAAGGAACTTCGTGTAAAAATTTCAAATCTTGGTTTGCAATATTTTCAGAGATATGATCTGTGGATGTTAGGGTTTTGCAGGTTCCTGAATTTCATCTCAAAGAGGTGACCTTGGGAAAATCGTCATAACTCTCTCTCTGAGCATTGGATTGGAATTCTATAAAAAGTGGTCGAAAGTACACGAACTGTAATTTAATGTGTATTAATTTCAGAGCCGAAGGAGGAAACTGTGACATGTGGCATGCTGTACAAGTTCGCTCTACTGAACTAGTCCATAATTAGGTCATTGTGGGAGATTGAGCATAACTTTGTCTTGAAGAATCCAAATCAAGTCAGATCTATGGCATTGGAAAGATGATTCAGAGGGCTACTCAAGGACCGAAGATAAAATCTCGGGGATCTGAAATTACAGAGATGCATCAATTTCAATATCGAGCTCCTCAAAATCAAGAAAAAGGTGTGTATTTTTTTTTCAAATTGCATGAGTCTTGTTTGAAAAATTAGTTTGAAGTGATTCCAAAGGCATATTGAAGCATAGAAATCAGTATTGGGTTCTAAAATGCCCCCTAAAAAGAATTCAACGCCTATTAAGCCCTCAGTATACTCTACTATGTCTCATGAAGAGGAAGAAGTGCAACATGATATATCAAAATTACAAGACCAAGTGCACCAATTTTGGCTCTCGCAAAGAGCAACAAAAAATGAAATGGAAGTTTTGAAAAAAGGCATGGAAGCTAAGATGGATGGTTTGAAAAAGGGCGTGGAAGCTAACATGGATGGTTTGAAGAATGGTATAGAAGGCAACGTGGAAGATTTGAAGAAAGACATCGAAGTTTTGAAGGAAGGTTTGGCAAATTTGTTACAAGAAAAGCTTCCTAATGGCGAAAAAGTAGTAGAGGAAACTCATGATGAGAAAAAAAAAATGTTAATCATGATTTCATAAACTCTAATGTTGGATTTAAGACCCACCATATTCGAAAGATAGATATGAGGAAGTTTGATGGCAAGGATCCGATAACTTGGATACTACAAATGGAGCAATACTTTGAGCTCCATAATATGCAAAACACACAAAAGGTACGCATTGCAACTTTATATTTAGAACAAAATTAGTTTGTATGGTATCGATGGCTTTGTTCTCGTAAGCCACTAGTCACTTGGTCAATTTTTCACATTATAGCACATTATGAGGATACAAAGAGCAACACCTTTAGCCAACTGATAAATCTCAAACAAAAGGGTTCAATGATGGAGCACATTGAGGACTTCCAAAAATTGAATATAAGGGTAAATAATATTCCAAAGGAACATAGGATTGATGTCTTAATAGGGACTCTAAAGGATAACATCTATCATGAGGTTCGTCTTTGGGAACCTGATACACTGGAGAAGGAATTCAGGTTGGCAAGAAAAATTGAAAGAAAAATTATGGCGACAAGGAAGCCTACCAGTTACAACTATAAAGATGGAAGTGTTGCTACTCCTAGACTTCCACAACCTACAAGGTTGACACCACAAAATTTGGAAGAAAAAAGAGAAAAAGGGTTTTGCTATAGTTGTGATGGAAAATACACCAAAGGTCATAAGTGTGCTGAGAAGAAATTATTTTACATAGATTGTGAAGAGGAAGAAAAGGAACAAGAAAATTCAAAAGAAAAGGATATACACCAGGAACCAACCCTAGAGGAAGAAGAAATGAATCCAACCATATCCTGTGATGCATTTGCAGGAATTGCCACTCCTCAGACTCTCAAGATAGAAGGACATATCAAGAAGAAAAAAGTAATAGTGCTTATTCAGAGTGTCAAGTGATGGTGGAAAATGGAGGAACTATAAATTGCTTTAGAAAGTGCCATAATATCAAGCTATCCATGGGGGAATATGTATTGAATAGTCCAATGTTTTCCATTCCAATGGGTGGTGTTGATGTTGTACTAAGAATACAAGAGTTATAATCTTTGGGGACGGTAGCTTTTAATTTTCAAGAACTTTTCTTGAATTTTCTTTCGGAAGGAAAGGAAGTTGAATTACGGAGTATTACATGGAAGTCGAGAAAGATAATACGCTCTAATGTCATAACAAAGCTTTTGAAGAAAGAACAACGAGGCGTCATTGCACAATTATGCTCACTAGAAGTTCCAACATCAAAATCATCTATTTCAATTTTCTCCAGATCTCCAAAAAATCTTGGACAATCATTCCAAGGTGTTTGAAACTCCCAAGGACTCCCACCTATTCGTGATCCTAATCATGCTATTCATTTGATTCTAGGAAATGTTCCTCCAAACATCAGGCCTTACAGATATCCTTATGTCCAAAAGAGCAAAATTGAACGTATGATTGCAGAAATGCTAGAGGCTGGTATAATTCAACTTAGTCAAAGTTCTTTTTCTGCTCCAATAGTATTGGTGCACAAGAAGGATGGATCATGGCGCATGTGTCCGTATTATAGGGAGCTCAATAAGCTCACTATTAAAAATAAATTTCCCATTCTTATGATTGATGAATTATTGGATGAATTACATGGAGCAATTTATTTCACCAAGTTGGATCTCTGTTCAGGATATCGTCAAATTAGCATGAAGACTGAAGACATTCCAAAAACAACATTTCAAACTCATGAGGGTCATTATGAATTTTTGGTCATGCCTTTTGGCCTTGCAAATGCACCTTCTAAATTTCAAGGGTTGATGAATTCCATTTTCAAACCCTTCCTTCGAAATTTTGTGTTAGTATTTTTTGATGATATACTAATCTACAGCAAGTCTTGGAAGGATCATGTTCAACATGTTGACAGGGTACTCAAACTATTGGAGGAGAAACAATTATATGCAAAAACCTCCAAATGTTTCTTTGGAGTACTAGGGGTGGAATATCTGGGTCATATTGTATCTTAGAAGGGTGTTAAGGTATACCCTAACAAAATTAAAGCCATAAAGGAATGGAAAGTCCTCACAACCATAAAGCAGTTGCGAGGATTTCTCGAGTTAACAGGGTATTATCGCAAGTTTGTTAAGAATTATGGGAGAATAGCAGCACCTCTAAAAACATTATTGAAGAAAGAAGCATTTTCATGGACTCTTGAAGCAACTAAGGCCTTTGAACATCTTAAAGAGGCAATGTGCCAAGCACCGGTCTTAGCTACACCAAACTTCACAAAAACCTTTATTGTGAAATGTGATGCCTTGGGAAATGGAATTGGTGTTGTTTTAATGCAAGAAGGAAGACCCATTGCTTTTGAAAGTCGTCCAATCAAAGGAAAGTATTTATAGAAAGCTATTTATGAGAAGAAAATGTTGGCAATACTACATGCACTAAAGAAATGGAGACCTTACCTAATGGGAAGACACTTCAAGGTAAAAACTGATCATGATAGTCTTAAATACTTTTTGGAACAAAGATTATCTTCAAAAGAGCAACAAAAATGGGTCACAAAGATGTTGGGTTATGACTTTGAAATCGTCTACAAAAAAGGGAAGCTAAATGTTGCTGCAAATGCACTCTCAACAAAGGATGAGGATGTGGAAGCATTGCTTTGTGTCATTTCTATTATCCAAACTGATTGGATAACCGAAGTAAGGGAGGAATGGAAGAATGACAAAGAAGTATGGACACTCATTCAAAAGTTGTAGCAACATCCTAGTACATTTGATACATTTAGTTGGAAAAATTATTCCTTATGGTACAAAGATCGCCTATATATTTGTAAGAATTCCCAACTAAAACATAAGATGCTTTTGCAATTGCACACCTCTCCCTTAGAGAACACTCGGAATTTTTAAAAACTTACCACAGGGTGAAGAAATATTTTTTTTGGGATGGCCTTAAATCTGATATTCAAAAGTTTGTGGCGGAATGTTTGGTTTGCCAGCAAAATAAAGTTGAGACAATCAAGACCCCGGGACTGCTACAGCCTTTATTCATTCCAAATCAACATTGGGAGGAAATTTCAATGGATTTTATCACAAGTTTACCTAAGTCTGAAGGAAAGAGTATCATCATGGTGGTAGTTGATAGATTTACCAAGTATGCACACTTTTGTGCATTATCTCATCCATTTAAAGCAAGTACAGTTGCTACTGCATTTATGGAAACAATTCAAAAGCTCCATGGAAACCCAAAGATTATTGTAAGCGATAGAGATCACATTTTCGCTGGAAATTTTTGGACAGAATTATTTTCTTGTTTGGGTACTCAACTAGTTCATAGTTCATCTTATCATCCTCAATCCGATGGGCAAACTGAGATAGTGAACAAATGTTTGGAAGGATATCTTCGTTTCTTTGTATGTGATAATCAAACACAATGGGTCAATTGGTTACCTCTAATTGAATGGTGGTATAACACTTACTTCAACATTGCAGCAAAAATGACCCCATTTATGGCACTTTGTGGATATCATCCACTGTCCATCACATCATCTTTAAGAGAAAATTCTAAGGTTCAAGCAGTGGAAGATCATCGAGCATCAACAACAAGTTCTCCAACTCTTAAAGGATAACCTAATTTTGGCACAAAATCGAATGAAACAACAGATAGATCAACATCATAGCGAGAGAAGTTTTGATGTAGGAGACTAGGTATTTTTACGGCTACAACCATACAAACAAATTTCCCTCAAGCAAGCTAAGAAGGATAATAAATTATCACCAAAGTCCTATGGTCCTTACAAGGTGTTGCAAAAGATTGGTACTATGGCATACAAATTGGAGCTTCCTGCATCTTCCCGAGTGCACCTAGTTTTCCATGTTTCATGCTTAAAGAAGGTTATAGGTGACAAACTTTCGGTTCAAACAATATTCCCAGAACTTGATGAGGAATGAAAAATCATATTGGATCTTGAAGCAGTCACGGAAATAAGAACTCGACAGCTACGAAATCGATCAATTTCAGAATATCTCATCAAGTGGAAAAACTTACCCATTGAAGATTCCACATGGGAGGATGAGAATTTTATACAGAAGCATCCATAACTAATGTTGAGGACAACACTTTTTTGAAGGAAAAGAGCATGTTAGGGCCCTATATTACTAGTGTATTCCCTTATTGTTGTTAGTGTAGCCCCCTTATATGTTGAAAAGTGTAACTAGGTCGGTCTTCATGTTGACAGTGTAATTATATATTTATTCAAAGAAGATGTCAAAGATAATAAAATGCATTTTTGGTGTACTTGCTTCATGGGTTTCATGAGCAAGCTAATTTTATTATGTAGATAGACTTCTTCTTGATGTCTATTAGGTTTATGACATCTAGGAATAAATATATTTAAGGGTCATATAGACATGAAGAATTTAGTATGCTCCAAAGACCTTGTAACAAAGCTCACAAACAGTCCTCAAAGAAGATGGGAGACAAGCTCTAAAAGCTATGTTGCCAGGAAACGTGGGTGCGGGTGCGGGGACGGGGACGGGGACGGGGACGGGGACGGGTACGGCATTTTTTGAAACAGGGTGCGTGGGTTCGTCTGGGTATTTTTATATTAATATATATTATAAATTATAAATTATAATTTATATATCATATATAATACTATATTTTATAAATTAAATTTATAAATTATAAATTTAATGAAAATTAAGACTAAACAAACTCTAAGAACAAAAATTTAAAATATATTTTGAAATTTTTATTTTATAATTTTTTATTTTTCAAAATTTTTATATCCAAATTAACGCTCTAAACTAAAACTAAACCAAAAACTCTAAAACTAAGAGTCAAACTAAAAAAAACGAAATCTAAAACCTATCATAAAATAAAACTATTTTAAAACTAACGCTATCAAAAGCGGAATGAATAAAAACTAAGATTTAAATCTAAACTATCAAAATTAAAAATTAACAAATCTAAACCTAAACTATACTAAACCCTTATGCACGCAAAATGAATCCGATCAAAACAAATCAACGCGTACATATGATATTTCTTATCTGCGTGAGTTTCAGGTTGGGCGACGGGAGGAGGAGCCCGATGTCGACGCAAAGCAGAATTTGAAGGCTCGGTAGCAGAGAAACTATGCAGGTCGAAAGCCACACTCTTTTTTTGTGTGCGTTTTGTTGTGCAGGTTAACGTCCACGGCAAAAGAAGGATTGAGCTCGAGGGATGATTGCTTCGTTTTCTGAGTGCGTTTATTTGCAGGGTTAATGATGCTACGACGACGTAAGAGGGATGAGGAAAATGGTTCGATAGCAGAGAATGCTGCGTTTGCGAGCAGTGGAATGCTGGGCGGTGAGAAAGAATGGGAAGCAGTGTGCGGAATGAAGAGGGTGGAGAATTTAAGACTAAACAAACTCTATTTTATTAAATTATAATTTATTTTTAATATTTATTAAAATTTAATTAAATTTTTTAATTTTTAATCATTTAAAAAAATTTATATATTTGAAAAAATTGTTCATGAAGAACCCTGAAGAACCTAAAATTCGGGTTCTAAGTACCCAAACGATGGGTTCTTCATACCAAAAGAACCCAAGAACCCGAATTTTTTTTTTGAAGAACCCGGTTCTTCTGAGAAGAACCCGGTTCGTTTGGGTTCTTCAGGGTACTTGGGTGCGGGAACCCGGTGCGGGTTCGGGAACCCCACCCCCGGGTGCGGGAACCCGTGCAACGTAGTCTAAAAGTCATTGAAAGTCAAGCATAGACAACCTCCAACATGCTGGAATAAACACCTCATAAAGTATTAGTTATGACAACATACAAACTATGGACAAGTCGGCCTAAAGACAATTTGGTGAGTCGGCTTGAAGAGCAGGAAACATACTCTTATATATAGCTGCTCTACGGATCACTTGAAGACGAGGATTGCGGATGAATCTGAGATTGTACAGCATTAAAAGGAGCAGATCTAAGGAGAAGAATAGAATGCGGATTGAAGGAATAGATTGTGGAAGTGACTAAAGGTGACTGAAAGTGACTGAAGGTAACTGAAGGTACAAAGATTGCGGATGAATCTAAGATTGTACAGCATTAAAAGGAGCAGATCTAAGGAGAAGAATAGAATGCGGATTGAAGGAATAGATTGTGGAAGTGACTGAAGGTGACTGAAAGTGACTGAAGGTAACTCAAGGTACAAATTGCGGAAGTGACTGAAGGCTACAAATTGTGGAATGTGTAGGAAGGGTACATTAAGAACATCTCTAAAGTTAAAGTATCTGAGGAAAGAATTTTTCAAAGTCAAGACAGTGATAGAAAGTGAGGAAGGTAAATCAGAGATTTATCTTCCTAACTACATTTCAAGATGTTCAGTTACAAGTGAAAATTATTCTATCTCTACATTTGACTAAGTACTTTGATAATTGACTTGATGAAAGATTAACTAAGTGAAATAAGAGAATACATAAGCAAGCTCACAAGTAACTATCAAGAAGAGAATTTGAGTTAATCTCTAGCCCTACAAATTCTCAACATTATTGTTATTGTTGTAACCATGTAGTCCCCATATTGTTATTATTGTGCCCCATAAATAGCCCACTATTGTTATTGTTGTGCCCTTACATTATTATTGTTAGGTCGGCTAGGATTATATTGTAACCCCATGGACTCCTATATATAGAAAGGAGGTTTTGTCATTTGTGTCATCGAAGAATTGTTCATTTATGTAATGTAAAGGAGGTTGCCCCCTCGAAGTGGCTGATTTCTAAGGCGTTGATCTCTCTTTTCTTCTATTTTGGGAGTTGGTTTCATAACAACTACTAATTCTCCATAGCTTCCAGGCTCCCTCTTTCATTCGCATCTCTTATATCGAGCTTGCTTTCTTTCAAGGTATCATGGAGCCATCTCTACTCTCCGTTCTCATGACAGGATCCAAGTCATCTCTCTTGCTCGTCACTTTCTTATTTGACATGAAGGCATTGCATTGAGCCTTCCCAAATTTCAAGATTGATCATGGCTTCCTTATGAAAGTGATCTTCTTTGACCTCCAGATTATCTTCTTGCTCTGCTACCCTCAAGATGATCATATCTTGACATCATAGTTGCCAGGTACCGGATATTGAGCTTCTATCAATACTCTTCATCCATACAGTTGAACTTACCTCAACTATCATCATGTATTCCTACAGTATTCTTCCAGGTAGCAAAATAATATGTTAACCAAATAACCAACAATCAAAATCAAACTTACCTCATCATGCTGACCTTCTCGCACCATCAACATCCTCATAGACCATCTCCACTTGAAACTTTCTTCATGCATGAAAGTGCCCAAGGATCGAACTTGATTACCAAGTTACAATTTTTCTTTCGAAGATTATACTAGATGTTAATCACTATTTACATATTCTAGAGAAAGTCCTACTCTTTTATTCATCCATATACTCGAGCATATTTTGTGACCAACTTTCTTTCCACAAGGTTCTATACATATGAATCTTATCCAAAGTTTTATATCTAGCATGCATTCCTATGCTTTTACCCAATCATCTAGCTATCTGCCCTAAGGAGAGACTGCAACTTGACCCAATGCTTTCCTTTATCCCTTTAATAGTATTGATTCCACATTACATGGAATGTCTACTAACTTTGTCATGATGATTCAACGAAGCAAGATGACAACTTCTAACATAATGTTAATAATACTTGGATGAACATCATGCAAAATGGTCAATCTATCTATCTAGATGATTTCTATAAAGAAAATTAATCATGTAAATTTCAAATAAGTTATTATCATATGCTTTCTTTCTATGATGCTTATGCAAAACATACGAACGTGATAGTTAGTAAACCTTCTTTAGTAGTAAAGATCCTTCACTTCTCCCTTATTTTCCTTCTTCTCGGGTTCTCCCATTGCTTTGGCTACATGAGCTTCAATCCTTTCTTTTCTCTTGTTGTTTTGTTGGTTTGGGAAATCCCTCTTAAAGTGTCGAAACTCATTGCACTTGGAAGTATTGAACCTTGGACATGTCTTTCTTCTTGGACTTACCAAACTTTCCCTTCTTTTGCTTCTTGACTCGAGCTAGAAAGGATTGAGATTGCCCATTTGATCCAATATCATTCTTGACCTTGATCCTTGATTCTTCCAAAATGCATTGAACCCACAACTAATCAAAGGGAGTTGAATCTTTCTTGGAGTATATGCTAGTTGCAAAGCTACTCCATTTTGGTGGTAATGCATTCAGTACATAGATGGTCGCTTCTGAATCAGAAATTGATTCCCCAAGTCTTTGCAAATGGTTTGTTAGTTGAGAGACTCTCATTAGAAAGGATGCCACATCCTCATCCTTTGATTTCTTCATTCTATATAACTTATTCTGCAAAGACATCTTATGTCCTGTTGTACTTACAAAGTACAAATTCACTAGCTTGTCATACATTGCCTTGGAAGTCTTTTAAGTTTGCAACAAATGGAACAAGAGAATCCTTAACTGATTCAACTATGATCCTTTGAGCCCTTCCCCTTTCTTGTACTTTGCTAGTTCTTGTGTCTTTTCTTTCCTTGGTTCAGTAACTTCCCCAGTAACATACTCCATTACTTCTTGTTTTGTGAGAGTCAGGTCAATCCTTTTCTTCCATGTTAGATAATTTGATGCTCCACCAAGCTTATTTTGTTCTCCTTGCAGAAAGAACCCATATGCCCTGTAGATTCAAACATGACGTAATAATATGATACTTACTTCATAACCAAGAATCTTCTTAATGATGCCTCCAACCTTCTTGATGCGTTCAAGATCTTTAAAGAGACTTCCTTGAAAGACTTTCCCTAGGATTCTTTCACCAACATCATCCAAGATTGACGCCTTCCAAATAAAATTCTTGTGAGATCAATACCCTTCTTGCAAGATTCATGTAGTCCTTGGTCTTCTTCAATGTAAAAACCCTAGATCAGTATATCTTTTACCAGGGAGCCTTTAACTAGATTCCTTCAAGAGACACTCCTTGAGAGTTTATTTTTTCCTTCCCCTTGACAAGCAAATCCTTCTAGTGTCCTTCTAGTTGCCTTCCTTGTTCAACTGAGCTTTGATTCCATGTTGGAAAATGTAAAGTGGAACCTTATTTAAATCTTATTTTCTTTTACCTTAATATTTGCTTGTGAACTTGATTATTCTTTTTTGTGTTCTTTAGTTAGATATTTTCATCAAACAAATAACAAGAACCAAACAACAACAAAGGACATAGAAATTAGGCTCCAAGCTAGGGAAAAACCCCTCCAAGGGGAAAACCCAAAAACTATTCTCTTCTTAGAATCTGCTTCAATTGAGACACAAAGACACAAACCCTAGACCAAGTCCTTCTCCAAGTACCAAGTCAGCCCTTCCAACGAGTCCTTCCTTGAACCTACCTCAACCAGCTACAATTTGCAACTACTACCTCAGTTTTGCACCTTGTTCTGCACCTTCGGCCAGTTTTGTACCTACGGTCTGTTCGACACCCAATTATGTACCTTCGGCCTATTCCGCACGTGATTTTGTACCTTCGACCTATTTCACACCCATTTTTGTATCTTCGGCCTATTCTACACTCAGTTATGCACCTTCAACATGTTTTGCACCCAGTTTTGTGCCTTCGACTTGTTTTGCACCTTCGGTCTATTCTGCACCCAGTTTTGTACCTTTGACTTGTTCCACACCCAATTTTGTACCCAAGTCACCTACCTCAAACTATCTCTCTACCCGCCCTCTATCTGCAAACAACTTCTGTTGGTTTTGCGTTGTGGCTAAGTTGTCCTTAAGAGCCCGGAGTATATCTTGGCTCTCTTGGATCCAGTCCTTGGCCCTAGGGGCCTTGCTAGCTCCAAACATAACATCAGCAAAATTCATAGCATGATATCCATACAGAGCATAAAATGGAGACATACCAATAGACATGTGGAAAGTGGTGTTGTAGCAGTATTCTCCCAAGTGTAGCCAATGCAGCCATGCCTTTTGCTGCCCCGTGACATAGTTCTGCAAGTAGCCTTCCAGCCACTTGTTCACTATCTTCGTCTGCCCATCCATTTGAGGGTGATAGCTGGTACTAGGAGTTAACTCGGTACCCACGAAACAAAAGAGCTCCTTCCAAAAGTCGCCCATG
This sequence comes from Pinus albicaulis, assembly GCA_034641835.2. Classification (NCBI taxonomy): domain Eukaryota; kingdom Viridiplantae; phylum Streptophyta; class Pinopsida; order Pinales; family Pinaceae; genus Pinus; species Pinus albicaulis. The sequence goes on along the minus strand of CM076570.1, from coordinate 267,847,039 downwards.
AAACGGCTATCCCTGTCACTGACTATGGTCTTAGGAAAACCATGTAATCTGAAAACATCTCAGAAGAACAACTCGCCTACCAGTGCAGCTGTGTACCATGCTGATATGGCGAAAAAATGGGCATACTTTATTAGTCGATCAATGACCACAAAGATGCAATCCTTACCCTGCACCGCGGGCAACCCTATAATGAAATCCATAGAAATGCTTTCCCACTTTCCTTCCGGAAAGGGAAGAGCTTGTAGCAATCCGGCTGGGTGGCTCATGTCCCCCTTGTTCCTTTGACATACCTCGCACTCCTTGACATGCTGGAGTACGTCCTCCTTGAGGCCTCTCCAAGAGAACCTCTCCCTGATGGCCCTGTAGGTCTTTGTGGATCCCTAATGGCCTGAAAGCGGAAAATCATGGAATGCACGCAATATCTTCTCCTTGAGCTAAGAAGTCCCAGTCAAGAAGATCCTATCTCTGTAATAGATGACCTCATCCAGCACCCTGTACCTGTCATCTGAAATCTGGCCATCCAACACCTCACAAGCAAAACGGTCCTTGGAGTACTCCACCAACAGTTGAGCCCTCCAGTTTACATCTAGGCTCATCAAGGACAGCACTGCTAGTCTGCGTGACAAAGCATCTACCACTACATTGTTCTTCCCTTTGACATACTCAATGTCAAAGTCGTAGGCCTGGATCCTACTGACCCACTTTTGTTGCCTCTCCTGCAACTGCTTCTGCTCAAGGAAAAACCAGAGGCTGTTGTGATCAGTCCTTACCCGAAACCTATTTCCTACCAGATACTGCCGAAACTTGGTCAATGCATGTATAATGGCCAGCATCTCCTTGTCGTATATCGGATACAACCTCTCATGCAACAGTAGCTTCCTGCTCTCAAAAGCTATAGGGTGGGCCCCCTGCATCAATACTGCACCTACTCCCTCCCCTGAAGCATCACACTCTAGGATGAAAAAGGTTGCATGAAGTCTGGTAAAGCCAACACCGGACAGCTGCTCATCACCTCCTTGAGCCTATCAAAGGCCCTTTGCACAGTATCAGTCCAACCAAATGCCCCCTTCTTGGTGAGATCTAAGGGGTGCAGCAAGTTGGGAAAACCCTTTGACAAACTTTTGTTAGTAGGTGCAGATGCTTAAAAATCCCCAGAGTTCTGTCACATTCTTCGGTTCCAGCCAATCCCGGATGGCCCGGATCTTCTCCTCATGGACTCTCACTCCGTCCACACCAATGATATGCCCCAAGTAGAGCATCTCTGTCAACCCAAACTCGGACTTGGAGAGCTTAGCATAGAAATGTTGCTCCTCCAAAATACGCAGTACAACCTCAATGTGCTGCAAGTGCTCCTCCCAAGTGTGGTTGTATATAAGGATGTCATCAAGGAACACCAACATAAACTTCCTCAACTGACCACAGAAGATGTGGTTCATGCAAGACTGGAAAGTGGCTGGTGCGTTGGTTAGCCCAAAGGGCATCACCAAGAACTCGAAGTGGCCATAATGGCACCTGAATGCAATCTTAGGGACATCCTAGTCCCTCACCTTGATCTGATGGTACCCCGACCTCAGACCGATCTTGGAGAAGAACTTCAATCCCCTCAGCTCATCCATCAATTCATCAATCCTCAAGATGGGGTATCGGTTCTTCGTGGTCTTTTTGTTGAGTGCCCTGTAGTCAATGCACATCCGCAATGTGACATCCTTCTTCTTTACCAGAACAACAGAAGAAGCAAACGAGCTAGTACTGGGCCGGATCTGTCCCAGTGCTAAGAGCTCATGGATAGCTCTCTCAATCTCATCCCTGTAGGCATTGGGGTGCCTATAAGGGGTGGTGATCACTGCCTGGATCCCCTGCTCCAACTCAACAGTATGCTCAAACCCCCGGTATGGTGGCTGCCCGGGTGGTATGTCCCCAAAAACCGTGGAGTACCTGTCCAATATCGACTACATATCGGGGTGTACTGACTGCCCAGTGGCTCCTGCCTCTGAAATACACAGTTCTACTGCCCACTCTATGTCTCCCTTCCGGAAGTCTTCCTCCATTCGGTGTCCTGAGACTGTCTATGGAGGATTGTGTGCATGCCTCTGATCATCACATGCTTCCCACTCTTCTTATCTGTCCACTCCATCTCCAGTGTCTCCCAGTCTACGGTGACCTTACCCAACATAATCAGCCACTGCACTCCCAATACCACATTGGTATCTAGGATGTCTACCACAAATAAGTGGTCTATCATCGTGTACGTCTCCATGGTCACTACCAATGCCAGAACATACCTCATACACTGCATGGTTCTGGTGCCCGATACCAACACTGAGAAGCCATCAAACTTCGTCGGTATGCCCCTCCTCTCTACTAGTTGGGCATCAATGAAGTTATAAGTGACCCCGCTATCTACCAGAAATGAAACACGTTGTCCCTGCACGGTGCCTCAGACACACAATGTCAAATACTTTAGAACTCCTCACAGAGATGCAAGGACTCCTCCTGTGGGTGCAAACGCTGCCCCTCCTACTCCTAGGGGAGGTGGTGGTAGATGATCTCCTCTCTGTGCTGCAGCGTTGGCCTCTCCCTCTATCTCCTCATAAGCATCTTCTTCTCCCTCGTTGTCGAAGAAGACCTCGATGTAATGTGCCTTCCCTGCGGCACATCGATGACCCGGTGCCCATGCCTCCTGGCATGTGAAGCATGTTGAGATTTTGTGTATTTGGGGTAGCATCAGTTGTGCTCTAGCTCCTAAATTTTGTGGAGGGACTAGAGTACACCTGATCTACAAGACCCAGAAATGGATTTGAGAAATTTCAAGTTGTGTTCAAGTTATTCAAATAATTAATTATTTTTAATGGATTTCCTAAGTCTAACTTAGGAAAATAAAATAATGAAAGTGAATTAATTAACACATGCGCTGGAATTGTCTTAAGTCACATAGATCAAGCAGTCTTTTAATCATAGTTGTTGATGGAAGATTTAATCTCGGTTGTTGAAGCGTTCAACGAAAAAGTATAAGAGAAAGGCTTGAAGGTCATTTGAAGACACAATTTCTGTAGAACTGAGGAATAGATCTAGTTTCTAGGGCGGGTTTGCTAAGAATTTTGGGAGATTTCCTACAGTGAGGGGTAGTATTGGCTGAGGGAATGATCTGATTCCAAGAGCCAAGAGATAGCAAGAGGCAAGAATAGTAGCCACAAGGACAGCGCAGAGAGGCTTCAGAGCCACGCAGAGCAGCAGGGACAGCACAGAGACAACGCAAAGACAGTTAGGGACACGCTGGGCTGACGCTGGCCAAGTAGAGGCAGTGTAGGGGGAGCGTAGACCCTCCTAGGGTGATGCAGGCCCTCCTAGAGCCACGCAGAAGCTGACGCAATCCCTCTAGGGCAACGCTGGGGCTTCAGAAGCAGCGCTGAAGGTTTCTAGGGTCAGATCCGGCTGAGTCCTGTAAATCCCGTTTGAGGGGGTGGATCAGTCAAATATTTGGCACTACAGCTTCAAGGTAGCAACAGATTTTATATCTTTTATTCTCTGTCGGGTTTTCGAAGGTTAGAACCTAGATTTGTTGTACTCAAAACTACTTAATAATAAAACCCTCATATCTGCTAAACCGGTTTTCCCTCTTTGGGTTTTTCCGGGGACTTATGTCCAAAAATCCATGTGTCACTTTGTTGCATGAGTGAATTATTCAGTAAATGATCTGCATGTGTAAGTTGTAGTTGTGTTTATTTTCGGTATTTTCTTAATCTAATTTCTGAAAATAACTTGTATAAATTAAATCAAGTTGGAGAAAATAAACCAATATACTGCAGTAGAATTTTCACATGGTATCAGAGCGATAGCAGATCAAGCTGAATCTCTAGCAAATCAGCTGAAGAAATATTTTTCTGCAGGGTGGCAGAAAGAAGCAGCAAATCCGAAAAGGGCATCTTGACAGCAGAAGGACGTAGATTTAGAGAGAGGCAACATTGAAGTTGCAGAAGGCCTCTAGGCTTACGCAGACCCTTCCCAGGGCAGCGTAAGGATTGCGTCACCCAGTCTGGGGTTACATAGTCCACTTCTGAGCAGCGCTGGAACTGCGTTGGGCCAGCCAAGAAGATGTTGTCCAAATACTTCTCCTGTTGCGGAAGAATCTTGCCAAAATCCAGAAGCAGTGCTTCAAATCTTCAGCAGTGCTGGTAGGGTAGAGATTCTGCAGGTGCAAAATTGTGCCTAGCTAAGGCAACAAAGGCGGGAGGAAGACAGTAATTTAGCAGATCTGAGCCAAACAGATCTGTGATTCGATTTGGAGGATCGGAGAATACTGTTTGTTTGAGTTTTGGTGGAAGATTTCCAAGAGGGAAGTCAGTTTGCAGAAAGAAGCAGTTACTAGAGGGTTTCTAGTCACCAAGAAACCCAGATCCAGAGGGAGAAGTACTGTTTGCTTCAAATCTGAGCAAAGATGGGTCGATATGGATTGAGGGATCAAGACAGGTTCGATGGCATGTCCAACTATGTCATCTGGAAGGCCATAATCCTCTCAGTTCTGGATGAGTATGGTCTCAAAGATCATGCAGAGCAGACACTTGTTGTACCAACTAATGCAAATCCACTCAAGAAGTATGAAGAAAATCAAGCACGGACAAAACGGTTGTTCATAGATGAAGTCAAGGATCATGTGATTCTGCATATTGCAGGTAATAATACAGCAAATTCCATGTGGACGGCTTTGGAGGTGATGTACCAAGGAGGCTCTATGAAAAGAAGAATGCTTCTTGAGAATCAAATGCGGATGTTCGAAATGGTGAAGGGCGAAGTGATAGATCCATTTCTCTTCAGACTTCAAGCTATCCGTGACTAGTTAATTGGCATGGGTGCCTCTCCAGATGAAGGGCTGCTAGTGAGGATGGCCTTAAATGTTGTCTCTGAAGAATGGGAAACGTTTGTCCAAAGCATTCTGCGAAGGGAATCGTTACCATCATGGGCAGATATGTGGGCTATTCTCCGCCAAGAGGAGATCAGGAGGATCACCAAGAAACAGTCTTTTAGTGGAGGAAGTGGATCAGCCAGAGTGAAGAAAGAAGAGGAGGAGGATGCAGCCCTTGCATCAAGGGAAAAGAAGCAAGGGAAGAAGAAGAAGGACCTCTCCAAGGTCCGGTGCTTTAACTGTGGTGATCTTGGTCATTTCGCCAGCAGTTGTCCTAAGAAGAAGGACAAAGGAGCTTCTGATTCCAAGGCTGCAGCAGCAAATGGTGATGACTCTGATGATGATGCAGCCATGAGTGCTCATGCACCTCAAGAGAAGAGGTGGGGTGACATGGATATATAGCGTATCCATGGACAGATTGGTGGGATCCTTGAGTCAGCCCTACTCTTGGATCACATAAGATCTACAAGAGCCTTAAGATGGCAGTGGGATGAGTCGGAACATGGTTGCAGTTAGCCACATTGAAGCAAAAGAGGGAGTTGTAGAGCTGAAGAGGGAGCAACGTGATGGAGAGGCAGCATCAGCATGGAGGCAACAACGCAGAGAGGCTGATGGGACTTCAGCAGTGCAGAGAAGCTAGCCTCATGCAGTGCAGTGTTGCAGCATGACAATGTCTCCAAGGGGACAACGTGATTAAGCATCCAAGGAGCTTCAGTGGTGGAAGGCAACTTGACTTGTCTCTCAAACAGTTGGGCAGAGTCTTTCAATTGCTTACTTCTCAGCAACTGAGTTGCAGTGCAGCAGTTAGCAATGGCAGTGCTATGGGCAGCATGATGCAGTAATTTGAGAGGGAGTTGTAGTACAGATGTGGTAGTGTTAGTGGCAGTGGCATGGGCAGCAGTGCAGTAGATGGAGGGCAGCAGGCCAAGCATCAATAGCACAGATCCAGTACTCAAGATCTTGTAATGCATGGTGTGATGTATTGCTAGAGCACACTCCTGGTGCTAAGAGGGAGTGTTGAGATTTTGTGTATGTGGGGTAGCATCAGTTGTGCTCTAGCTCCCAAATTTTGTGGAGGGACTAGAGTACACCTGATCTACAAGACCCAGAAATGGATTTGAGAAATTTCAAGTTGTGTTCAAGTTATTCAAATAATTAATTATTTTTAATTGATTTCGTAAGTCTAACTTAGGAAAATAAAATTATTAAAGTGAATTAATTAACACGTGCTGAAATTGTCTTAAGTCACATGGATCAAGTAGTCTTTTAATCTCAGCCGTTTATGGATGATTTAATCTCGGTCGTTGAAGGGTTCAACGAAAAAGTATAAGAGAAAGGCTTGAGGGTCATTTGAAGACACACAATTTCTGTAGAACTGAGGAATAGATCTAAAATTCTAGGGCAGGTTTGCTAAGAATTTCCGGAGATATTTCCTGTAGTGAGGGGTAGTATTGGCTGAGGGAATGATCTAATTCCAAGAGCCAAGAGACAGCAACAAGCAAGAGGAGCAGCCACAAGGACAGCGCAGAGAGGCTTCAGAGCAACGCAGAGCAGCAGGGACAACATAGAGACAGCACAGAGGCAGCTAGGGCCACGCTGGGCTGACATTGGCCAAGTAGAGGCAGCACAGGGGCAGCGTAGACCCTCCTAGGGTGACGCAAGCCCTCCTAGAGCCACGTAGAGGCTGACACAGTCCCTCTAGGGCAACGCTAGGGCTTCAAAAGCAGCGCTGAGGGTTTTTAGGGTCAGATCCGAGTTGAGTCCTATAAATCTCGTTTGAGGGTGTGGATCAGTCAGATATTTGGCACTACAGCTTCAAGGTAGCTGCAGATTTTATATCTTTTATTCTCTATCGGGTTTTCCAAGGCTGGAACCCAGATTTGTTATACTCAGAACTACTTAATAATAAAACCCTCATATCTGTTGAACCGGTTTTCCCGCTTTGGGTTTTTCTAGGGACTTATGTCCAAAAATCCATGTGTCACTTAGTTGCATGAGTGAATTATTCAGTAAATGATCTGCATGTGTAGGTTGTAGTTGTGTTTATTTTCGGCATTTTCTGAATCTAATTTATAAAAATAACTCGTATAAATTAAATCAAGTAAGAGAAAATAAACCAATATACTGCAGTAGAATTTTCACAAAGCATAGCTTCCTCCGTCTCAAATCTCTCCGGGTATCATTGTCTAAAGGCCCTCGGCCCTAGTTCCCCTTCGGCGGTGGAACTCTCGTGTCTTTCCCCTTCGGCTGAAATGTCGATCTCTGGGAAAAAGGAATTCTGGAGCTGGGCAAAGCATCCTACAAATCTCTTGTCCTCCCGACTGCATCCTGAAGTGTAGCAAGCCTAGTGGACCTGACTAACCCATGCAAAGGTTCTGCCAACCCATCAATAAACATGTAGATCCTCCTGGTTGCGGACAATTCTGGCACCATCACTGAAAGTCTCAAGAACTCAGAAATGTAAGTTTCTGGGTTCCCGGTCTGTTTGAGCTTGGTCAGCTCGAGAAATGCTCTTTTGAATCCTTCCAGTCAAACCTCTCCACCAATCTCTGGGTGAACTTTTCATATGTTGTCACCACTGAGTGATCCAACGTGGCCATCCCATGGAACCACTAGTCATGGGCTTCCCCCTCAAGGTGCAGCGCTACCACCTTGATGGCCTCCACCTCTACCATCTGGTTTAGCTGAAAGTAGATGTCCAGCTTTTCTACCCAAGCTTTTGCTGAACATTTAGATGACCCGTCATAAGTTGGCAAGAAAAATCTGCCCATGGTACATTGCAGCTCACCTCCCTACGTGTACCCACCTCCTCTATTCTGGTTGCGTGGTGTGTTGTTCTTTAGCTGGAAGAAATCATGGACAAAGAGAGCCTCACCAAACTCTTGCCTATATGACTGATACTCTGCAAAATAGTCTCTGTAATGAGCTATCTCCAGCTCCTGGGGTCCTCCCGTTCCCGTTCCTGCAGTCAAGAATGTGGGCATAGTGGAACGTGGGGGAGTGTGTAGCACCATCTGTTGCATTGTGTTCTGCTCCTGCATGTGATGGGAAGTGTCGGACCCTTCTCCAATGTGAAATCCCCTTGGGGTCTCACGCTGCCTATTCTCCCCGGCAATCTTCTACCCCATCTCCTCTATTTTCATGGAGAGCTCATGTACAGACTTCAAGAGGAGATTCCCAAACTCCGTGTCATCTACTTCTTCTGCCATGCGTACTTCCTCCTCTGCGTCCTTTACTGGAATGCAGTCCCCTTCACCAAATGTGGACTCGAGCCTCCACTCTCTGTTCCTGTACCGCTGCTTCCGGTAGGTGATGTATTCCTTGTCTCTGAATGCCATAGACTGGTCTACTCCACAGGCTGAGCCAAGTCTATGAGCTCTAATACCACTGTAATATTCCGGATAGGAAATAAACAGCAATACAAAAATACAGCTAATAGAGAGACACCATGAAAAACATTGCAACCATTTCAGGAAACCTGAGCCATTTTGTTATAAATCTAGAAATAGAGAATGAGTACAAGAAGGTGATCAGAATGATAGCACCTTGGCTTGCTCAAGGGAAGCTGGAAATAATGCTCAAACCCTGTTATGAATGGTTGCTTTCCCTCTGGACTGCGTAACTCCCTGAGTTGTTGCTACTGCTAGAAAATGTTGCTTCTGGCTGGAATGGAGCTGCTCCTTGGGGTTGTTCCCCTACTCAGAAAATTATGGAACTCTGGCTATGAACTCCTCTCTGAAAAACCAGAAAATCCCAAGAAGGAATCCCAGAAAGGCTGACCCCGGAATCTACGCACTCCTGGTGAGTACGTTGGCCTCTGAACTGAATGACTGGAAATGCTGGCCTCTCACTGCTCCAAAATATGATTTGAGAAGGGTTGGTCCCCTCAAACTTCTCCCGGACTGAAACTCTCGATCTTCCTTCACTCCCGGAGTTGCCCTCCTCCAAGATTGCATAATCTCTGAGAGTGACTACGTTGCCTTAGTGACTGCATAACTCCTGGCTGAAAGGCTCTTCATTCTCTGCTCTGAAAATCGATGGTGAAGCTCCTCACCTAAGCGAGCACTCAAAGTCCCCCGAGGCTGAGGTTGGGATCTCCGCTCAGAGACACCCGTGTGAACAACACTTGCAGACTTAGCTAAACAGCATAACCATGCTCAATATCTGTTAGACAAAATTCTGAAGATGCATAATAAAATGAATGGAAAGCTAGCCTCTCCCTCCTTTTATGCTTGAGACCCTAACTCTCCCTTGGGCCCCACTGTGCTGCGTTGTCCCTCCTTGCCACAATGCCCTGCCTCCTTTGCATTGTCCTAGCCCACGCTGCCATTGGGTTGCCTGGCCCACGCTGCCTTTGCGTTGCCCCTCTCTCTGCGTTGTCACTTGGTCCCCCTGAGCCCCACGCTGAAATCAGAATATTGGCTAAGTGACTTTAGGAAGTTTATTTCTCCTAAGTTGGGTTATGGGTCCTAGCACCCTTTTATTTATGGCTTAACATTAGAAAAGAAAATTTTGAGCAAAAATTGATATTGCCAATTAGCTGCTGCTAATTGGGAATATTACAGTTTTGTACCTTCAGCCTATTTCGCACCCAGTTTTGAACCTTAGCCTGATCAATACCTTTCAAGAGAGATCTAACTTCTTGAGTGAGTCCCAAATGAAGTCAAACTACTTCCTTTATATACCCTTCTCAAGGGATCGAATTCCCTCCTTTGGGCCAACTTGTACTTCTGGAGTTTCCCGGACTTTCTAGACTAACAAAAAATTCTTTTTACAACTACAAATTGCTCGAAAGGGTCTTATAAACATGATGTTGAATCCTTTAACTCATAACAATAAATCCTAAGACCTAACAAACCCTAGAAGCACGAAGAACATGCTTTTACCTAGAATACCATCAATAGAGAGCATGAAACCCATGCTTTAATAATAATAACTTTTGCTTTTATTTTCTTGTTTGTTACGTACGATACATATTGAAATGTGTACAACAATTACGAAGACCAAAACTAGTTACATTTCTCAACAATGGGTCCACTATGTTCTAGCACACCCCCTCCCCTTGTCCACATACATGGGTAGGGCCTGGAAACTTTGCCACTGGAGGTTGATGGAGCTAAAAGAAAAGTAAAAAGCATATCATGGCCACAAGCAAGAAATAGAAGAAAAGGAAAATTATAAAATGCAAAAGATGACCAGGACATTAAAATTAGCACGTGGACAAAAGCCAAACATGAGCTCTACCCCTTATAATTATGGCCACCACCTGGTTCCTAGGGCTAATGTTGCTCCGTCATCCTAAAAGGAACCCTTGCATGTCCCAACCCCTAGTGGTTGATAAATTGCCCCACCACTAAGGGGGTAATCACTGTTACACACCATTCACAACATGCTCTCAATTCCTAGAGCTTCAAGCAGTAATTCAAAAAAAAATCAATAAAAGGAAAAAGGCAATAAGAGGAGTGGAAAAACAAAGGCCGAGGTAATTCATGCATCCATGATTTCTCCCTCCTCACATATGTATGCCTAGAATGTGCATTCCTCATCATTGATACCGCTTTGACCATGGGATTTTGTTGAAAAATGTGTAACTAGGTTCGGTCTTCATAATTATGAAATGTATTTTTTATTCTTGTAAATTATAAAATGAAAAGAATTTGCAGAGGTTGAGACAGTGATCATAAGGAGAAGAAGCAGTAATAGTCAGGAAGATAAATCTAAGATTTACCTTCCTACAATTCAAGCAATTCAACTACAAGAATATGCAAGGTGAAGATCAAGGTCTTGGAAACATATCTAGGTCAAGGGTCCGAGTCTTGGTCATGGTACTTGTCATTTGAAAATCTATAAGAAGAATTCCTTGCGGGTTTTCCTCTCCAAGAGGGAGAGGTTTTGCCCTGGCTCTAGGAGCCTAACTTTTGTGTCTTGCGCATTTTGATAATTGACTTGATGAAAGATTAACTAAGCTAAAGAAAGAGAAGAAATAACTAACACAAGTAAGCTCGCAAGTAATTGTCAAGAAGAGAATTTGTATTAATCACCATCCCTTCAAATTCTCAACATGATATTAGAGCTAAGGTGTTGAACACAAGGGTTGCTTGTCAACAAATACACTCAAGGAAGCGAAGATCAAATTTTGGGTTGGAAAGACAAATCAATTTGCAAGGAAGACTATCTAGCTACTTCAAGATCTCCTATCTCATTCAAAATATCAACTCATTCAAGAAAATAATATTTGCCATCAAAGATTTGCACTCAAGACATTGTTTGAAGAGAACCTCAACTCCTGAAGATATTCTTTATAATCAAGGATTCAAGTACACCTACATTGAAGAAGTTCCTATCTTAAAGGCAACCCTTGACTTCATTTTTAAACATCATCAAGGAAGCTGCAAACCACTCTACTCAAGTAAGTATCTATGACCCTACTTAAATCTGCCAAGACGCCTTATTGTAAAGAAAGCAACAAGCTGGTTCAGTCATCAAACTTTAGTGCATGGAAGAAGAGGACAGATTTGAATTTAATTGAAGACAAAGTTATGGACTATATTGAAGGATCTACAGTTCAACCCCCAAAAGAAGATGCTCCAACCAATGCCAAGTACATGAAGGGAGAAATTAGAGCCCAGAGGATTCTCATAGAATCCATTAAAGACTCTCTCATTCCCTATGTATCAAAACTAAAGACTACAAAACAAATATATGAGAAACTGGTGGAACTATTTTCTATGAGTACTGCAGGAGAAGCAATCTCTCTAAGACAAGAACTATACAAAAAGAAATTATCAAGGGAAGAAGGAATTACTCCATACTTTATGAGGATTTCTGAAATAAGAGATCAACTGCAGGAATTGGGAGAAGCAATGTTTGACACTGATATGACTACGGTGGCGCTGAATGCTCTACCAGAGGAATAGGGAAACTTCACTTCTAGTTTATATGGGAAGAAAGAAGCCCCCCATTCCATGATTTATGGTCTCTATGTAAAATAGAGGAAACAAGACTAAAGGCCAAAGCTGATATAGGACCAAGTGAAGAGAATCATGCCTTTGCAGCCTCATACAGGAAGGAAGATTCGGAAAATTTGGCCCTCAGAATAAAAGAAGGAATATGGACAACGTACGATGCTTTGGATGTAATGAACTTGGGCTTTATAAAAGAGATTGTCCTAAATCTGGAAAGGACAAGAGGAAAAAGGAAGAAGCCCATGTCACTAATGAAAGGGAAGAACCTGATGCTAAGAGATCTAAGAAAGAGGAAGCAAGAGATCTCTATTATGATTGAGATCATCTTTCTCTTTAAGTGATTTCTGATTGGTTGTAAAATAGTATGATAGGAAGTGTTGTCGTACAGAATGTCTAGGCACCGCGACAACAGCTCAGATCGGGGGCTGTCACCCTGATCCCCAATCTCTCTGTCTAAGCTGTCTCCTTGCAAGCTAAGGGAGGTAGACCCTAACAAAAATGAAGGAATAGAATTGGTTGCCAGTCAACCAACTCAGGAGACACAGTCAAATAACCAATTACTTGATGAGAGTAACGAGATTTCACAGATCAATTATATTAAAACCAGTGCCTTATGGAGTTCAAAGATCTCGTTATGCAATTAAAGCCAAGTAATTGATGTATAACTGCTGCTATGAAAACACAAATGACCACAATGATATTCAGTAGAATGCACAACCATGCAAAAATAATCTGAATCCACAGTAATGCTATCATGAAACGACTATCAAATTGAAATGTCAGATCATTGCAATATTTCCGAATTTATGATGTTTCAATTAATTCCAATCCAGAAATTAAAATGCTCCTATAGTCAAACTTAGGATAAAAATTTAAAAGCTCATTTGACTATAAATTTTTTTGGAATTTTTTATATTTTTTACTTTTTTTATTATTTTTTAAACAAAATATATCTATACAAATGAAACGAGAACTAAGAAATAAAATCTAAAATTAAAATCTAAAAATTAAAAAATGAAAATAAAACTTAAAAGCTAAAAAACACTAATCGAATTAAAATCTACAATTAAATCTTAAAAATCTAAAGAACTAACACTAAACATTAAAAAAAAAAAAAAACTAAAACTAAAATATCGAATTAAAAAAATACACCTAAACTAACGCTATCTTAAACTAATGTTAATAAATGAAAAAAAATTAAAACTAAAAAAAAATTACGAAATTAAAACTAAAACAAAAATCGAATTTAAACTAACACCTAACGCTAACAAAACTTTACATTTTAAATCTAACAAAAACAAAACTTAAAATCTACAATCTAAACTAAATTAAAACTAAAAATTAAACAAAGAAAATTGAAATTTTTTAAAACCTAACTAAATCCTTTATACAAAAACGAATTCGATCGCATATATTGGAGTTTTGAATTTATGTATATGCGTGAGTTGTTTGTTTTGCAAGTTGGGTAACCGAAGCACGACGGCGTGAGGAACTGGTTTGAACAGACGGCAATGGATGCTAGCTGTACGGCGGGTAAGGAATAGAGCATACACTGCAAATGGATGCGAGGGTCGACGATCAGTGTAGAAGACAAGGGCGTATGTAGGAAGCAGGCAGAGAGAAGGGCTAGACGACAGGGGAGATGGGTCTGCGGCGGCAAGGAAAGCATGCGTGAAGACAGGGCAGAGGCAGCAACTAAGGACAGACGTCGACGGGAGCACGGTGGAGATGTGACCTAGCGTATGGATGGCTCGACAGTAAGGGTAGAGAAGAGGGACACGAAAGGGTAAGGGTAAGGTAACTGCAGGGAAGAACATAAGGAAGGCAGAGGAGAGCTTCGTAGATGAAAGGAACTTGTGAAGAAATTCCAGTACATTTTAATTACGCCCATCAAACTTAAAATTCTTTCCGTCAAAAACTCAAATTTTAGATGCCCTTTAAATCGAATAACATTCAGTTTTTCCCACAGAAGCGATTCTGAGGCCATATCTTGCCCTCGGGGGTTAAATCTGGCTCAGATCTTAAAATAAATTTCTGAGAAAACCTTGCAACCTGCAAAACCAGACAAATCCAAAAAATATATGCACAAAAAAAAAATTAAACCCTTACAGCCTAGAGCAAATATACAAATTTACAAGCTAATTTATAGATCTGAGGCCCTCATGGCTAGATTTGAACCCATTTCATCACAATTCTGAAGATATAAATTTTTTAAAGAGAGGCACGAGTCCTAGAAGACTTTGCAAAACCACAATTTCAAAAGATAGCTTTGAGAAATTAGAAACAATGGGCTTTTTCAGATTTACGAAATCTGAGAGTCGGCTGGTCCAACTGAAGACTTCCCTAGACGCTCAAACCTTTTGAAAAAGATTCCCTGCACACTTAGATCTGAAATTTAGATTGATAAAGATTTAAGAAAATAACATGAGATGCTTCAGAAAAATAGATAACTAGTCTTCTCGTTAAATCAAAAATGTCATTTTATGAACCCAGAAAACTGCACAAGATACCTGTATGCAGATTAATCCATGAAGGCCATCAACCATAAAAATGCAAAAATAAAGTAGCAGAGTTTAGAGATAAATCACCACATAGATCTGGAAAAGGAACACCAAAGCTTGTAACCCCAAAGTCTTTATGCTTTATTCATCAAAAGGAATCACAAGAGCTTCCAAGACAAGTGCAGGATCCAAAGATCGGATGACTCAAAGACTGACAAAGACCTCTAATTTATAAGACAAAATCTCCAACGGCTAGTTCAGTTGATCCATGTCAAAATAATCTCGATCATCAATAAGATTTGATCATCTTTTAATCTGGACCGTCGAAATTATAAATTTGGGGGGGAAAACGAATTTATCATTTAAATCCATTTTAATTAACTCAAAAATACTATTTTTGAGTTAATTACCTCAAAATTTTGACTTTGACTTAACACCTAGGCCCAAGGGTCCAAAATTTCTTGAAATTCTCAATATTCCCTTGGCCTGAGGCCTTTAAAAATTCATTTTTTAAGGACCAACGAATTTTTCCTTTGAAGGATTGATACTCACCTAGGACCTAAAATTAATTAAATTTCTGGCTTAGGATTTTTAATTAATTTGGCCACAAAATTTAATTAATTAACTGAGAGGGGATTTTAATTATTTTTCCAACCCTCTTTACATAAGATAAATACATTTAAACACATGAAGGAGGAATACCCATTCGTATAGACCCTCAAATAGGTACCCAATTCTGCGACTCAAAACATGATCTAGTAGACCAAGTAGCTTGTAATAAAATAATCTAGCCAAATAGCTAGGATTATTCCCAAACTACTTTTACAAGGACTCGATAGAAAACACTAGGACTTGCTTAGCATGCTGATGACAAAATCCACCCTAGCTTTGGGGTGAGGCTGGAGGGGAAAACTTTGCCGATAACTTGTGTTGAAAAACACAAGTAAATCAGTGAGACAAAAAACCTCCTAGGATAGAAATCGTCACCAACATACTAGGCTTACCTAGGTTGTTACATACATGACGGTCTTACTTAGATCATTTACATCATAAACATGCAGAATGGGTTTACATTATTCATAAAATTGTCGACTGATGATGGAATCTGAATGGCGCGACCACGTCGAACATGATGAATCCCATTTGAAAAAATGGAGGTGTACTGCTATGGGGTCGTTGACAAAGTGTGGTCAACATCTGGCTCTACTTGGGGACACGTTGCTTCATCGGAGGAATGTGAGAATCCAGAATCTGTATCCAAGCAACACACAAAATTACATAAGTAGCGTCCATCCAAATATCATCATATAACATTAAGCACATGAAAAATAGAAGCTCTTTTATCATTTATTATTCTACTTAACATGAAAAGTAAATCTACTCTAACTACAAAAATGAAATGCTGAAATAACAAGGTTTAAGGTTAGAGATACAATACAAAGGATGCCCTGTGGCATCGGATGTGCTCAATATAGTGCACGCTGAGCATTTGCCTGCTTTCAGGCAGGTCTGTTGGCTGCTTTTCAGATGTGCCATGTCCAATTCTGCATAATGTAGGACTCTGTCTTATCCGAATGTCAAGCTGCTTTCGTCCATCAGACGAATCAAACCGCTTCCTTATTCTTTTTCTTTTTTGCTTCAGGCTCTTCTTCATGGAAGATTGTATTGTTGATGATGTGGAACCTTCTGCTTGTGAACTTTCAGACGAAGTAAACAATATATGTGTGACATGCCTCTCTTCATTCTGCATCTGCTCTGTCAAGGGAGATGTATTAACCTGATTCCCTTCAGTTTTCCTTTTATCCGGGTCGCCTTCAATCAACCACTTTTCAATGGAAGAAATGGTCTCCTCATAATAGGATGGAGCTTGCTTCAGCAAACTGGGAGGCCTATGACCTGTTGACAATTCTGAACTGGGTTGGACATTTTGTATATGTGATCTTTCCATTTTTTCCAACTTATTCTGAATAACAATCATTTGATTAGAATGCTTAACCTTTATAGTACTAATTTCCTTCGCATGAATCTTTTCAACAGTCAATAACCTGTGATGAAGAGACATTTGATCGGTTTCCATGTCCTTTATAATTTTATCATTACCCGCTTTCATGGCCATGAAGCAATTATGAATATAGTTCATTTCTTTCTCATGATTTGCTTCCATGGTGATCAAATGATTTTGCATGGTGGCCATTTGATTAGAGTGACTAAATTCTATGATCGTCATTTCTTCAATATGCTTTTCTTCCATGGCAATCATTTGATTGGAGTGATTGAATTCCATGATTGTTATGTTTTCCTCTAAGGCTAACAACTTGTTTTGTATAGCATCAATTTCCCTGGTATGATCAGCTGTTAATCTTGCTTGGTTAAGTTCCATATTCTTAATGATTTGAGCCTAGTTGGCCTCCATATTCTTGATTACCTGAGCTTGATTTAGTTGTATATCCTTAACCATCTGAATCAATTCGTTAACAAGATGCTTATCGTTGTCAGCACTGATTGGAAAACTTGTTTCTGCTTCACCACTATCATGGATTTGTGCTGTCATGGTACAAGTGGATTCATCCTGAGAATTGTCTGGAAATCTCTTGCTGATAGTTGAGTTCTCTACACGATCAATTTCATTATTTTACACAACATTGGGAGCACAAGGCGAATCATCTTGTTCCATATATTTATCTATAAAAGCTTTGACGATACTTCGCCAAGAAGTAATATAATCCCCAGGACAATTATTCAACCCTTTCAGAACATCACCATCTAAGGAACAACAAAAGAGACGTATCTTGATATCTTCTCAATTATATTTTGAAGGAAGACAATATCTGTTTATTATATGAGTGATCTTTAAGAGATGCTTTCGAGTAGCGGCTGAATTACCACCTGAGAACACAGGTATTTTTCGAATGGCTTCCATTGGCATGTCATAAAAAGGATCATCCATGAAGACTTAAATGAAAAAACCAAATGGATGTTAGAGAAAGAGATCCTTGTTCAAGAAAAATCAAGAGATCCACAAGAAGCGAGCTTCTTAGTAGAAATTCTCGTAATAAATGAAAGAATTGGAGTTGCCATTTGAACATGAAACTAATTCTAAAACAGAAGAAATAATCGAGAGTAGCAGATGGATATCAGGGGGGATTCTTGTCTGGGAGTAAATAGATGAATAAGTGGAGTCGCCACCCAAACAAGAAACCAACCGAAATGTCCAGGTGCTAAAGATACGATGATAAAATGATTAGTGATATGACGAAAGATAACATGATGAAAAGATGAAGAGATGAAATGACGCCAGAAAATGTGATGCCTTGCGACAGGCTAATGAATGGCGAAAGAAGATTAGAAGATTAGAAAATGTCGTTAAGACCAAGGACAGAAAAACTCTATCCTTGGCAAAGGCGCCAAAAAATGTTGTCGCACAGAAAGTCTAGGCACCGTGACAACGTCTCAGATTGGGGGCTATCACCCTGATCCCCAATCTCTCTGTCTAAGCTGCCTCCTTGCAAGCTAAGGGAGGTAGACCCTAACAAAAATGAAGGAATAGAATTGGTTGCAATTCAACCACCTCAGGAGACAGTCAAATAACCAAGTACTTGATGAGATTAACGAGATTTCACAGATCAATTATATTTAAACCAGTGCCTTATGGAGTTAAAAGATCTCGTTATGCAATTAAAGCCAAGTAATTGATGTATAACTGCTGCTATAAAAACACAAATGACAACAATGATATTCAGTAGAATGCACCACAACCATGCAAAAATAATCTGAATCCACAGTAATGCTATCATGAAACGACTATCAAATTGAAATGTCAGATCATTGCAATATTTCCGAATTTATGATGTTTCAATTAATTCCAATCCAGAAATTAAAATGCTCCTATAGTCAAACTTAGGATAAAAATTTAAAAGCTCATTTGACTATAAAAATTTTTGGAATTTTTTATATTTTTTATTTTTTTATTATTTTTTAAACAAAATATATCTATACAAACGAAACGAGAACTAAGAAATAAAATCTAAAAATTAAAAAATGAAAATAAAACTTAAAAGCTAAAAAAAACTAATCGAATTAAAATCTACAATTAAATCTAAAAACTCTAAAGAACTAACACTAAACGTTAAAAAAAAACTAAAACTAAAATATCAAATTAAAAAAATACACCTAAACTAACACTATGTTAAACTAATGTTAATAAATGAAAAAAAAATAAAACTAAAAAAAACTAATGAAATTAAAACTAAAACAAAAATTGAATTTAAACTAACACCTAACGCTAACCAAACTTTACATTTTAAAATCTAACAAAAACAAAACTTACAAACTACGATCTAAACTAAATTAAACAAAGAAAATTGAAAATTTTTAAAACCTAACTAAATCCTTTATACAAAAACGAATCCGATCGCATATATGTGAGCTTTGAATTTATGTATATGCGTGAGTTGTTTGTTTTGCAGGTTGGGCGACCGAAGCACGATGGCGTGCGGAACTGGTTTGAACGGACGGAAATGGATGTTAGCTGGATGGCGGGTAAGGAATGGAGCATACGCTGCAAATGGATGCGAGGGTCGACAGTCTGTGTAGAAGACAAGGGCGTATGCAGGAAGAGGGCAAAGAGAAGGGCTGGACGGCAAGGGAGATGGGTCTGTGGCGGCAAGGAAAGAATGCGTGAAGACAAGGCAGAGGCAGCGACTAAGGACAGACGTTAACGGGAGCACGGTGGAGATGTGAGCCAGCGTATGGATGGCTCGACAGCAAGGGCAGAGAAGAGGGACGCAAAAGGGTACGGGTAAGGTAACTGCAGGGAAGAAGATAAGGACGGCAGAGGAGAGCTTTTTAGATGAAAGGAACTTGTGAAGATAACCTAGTACATTTAAATTTCGCCCATCAAACTTAAAATTCTTTCCATCAAAAACTCAGATTTTAGATGCTCTTTAAATCGAATAACATTCAGTTTTGCCCACAGAAGTGATTCTGAGGCCAGATCTTGCCCTCGAGGGTTAAATCTGGCTCAAATCTTAAAATAAATTTCTGAGAAAACCCTGCAACCTGCAAAACCAGACAGATCCAAAAAATATATGCACAAAAAAAAAATTATACCCTTACAGCCTAGAGCAAATATACAAATTTACAAGCTAATTTACAGATCCAAGGCCCTCATGGCCAGATTTGAACCCATTTCAGCACAATTCTGAAGATAGAAATTTTTGAAAGAGAGGCACAAGTCCTAGAAGACTCTGTGAAACCACAATTTCGTAAGATAGCTTTGAGAAATTAGAAACTACGGGCTTTTTCAGATTTACGAAATCTGAGAGTTGGCTAGTCCAACTAAAGACTTCCCTAGACACTCAAACCTTTTGAAAAAGATTCCCTGCACACTTAGATCTGAAATTTAGATTGATAGAGATTTAAGAAAATAACATGAGATCCTTCAGAAAAATAGATAACTAGTCTTCCTGTTAAATCAAAAATGTCATTTTATGAACCCAGAAAACTGCATAAGATACCTGTATGCAGATTAATCCATGAAGGCCATCAACCATAAAAATGCAAAAATAAAGTAGCAGAGTTTAGAGATAGATCACCACATAGATCTGGAAAAGGAACACCAAAGTTTGTAACCCCAAAGTCTTTATGCTTTATTCATCAAAAGGAATCACAAGAGCTTCCAAGACAAGTGCACGATCCAAAGATCGGATGACTCAAAGACTGACAAAGACCTCTAATTTATAAGAAAAAATCTCCAACGACTAGTTCGGTTGATCCATGTCAAAATAAACTCGACCGTCGATAAGATTTGATCATCTTTTAATCTGGACCGTCGAAATTATAAATTTGGAGAAAAAATGAATTTATCATTTAAATCCATTTTAATTAACTCAAAAATACTATTTTTGAGTTAATTACCCCAAAATTTTGACTTTGACTTAACCACCTAGGCCCAAGGGTCCAAAATTTCTTGAAATTCTCAATATTCCCTTGGCCTGAGGCCTTTAAAAATTCATTTTTTAAGGACCAACGAATTTTGCCTTTGAAGGATTTATACTCACCTAGGACCTAAAATTAATTAAATTTCTGGCTTAGAATTTTTTAATTAATTTGGCCACAAAATTCAATTAATTAACTGAGGAGATTTTAATTATTTTTCCAACCCTCTTTACATAAGATAAATACATTTGGACACATGAAGGGGGAATACCCATTCGTATAGACCCTCAAATAGGTATCCAATTCTGCGACTCAAAACATAATCTAGTAGACCAAGTATCTTGTAATAAAATAATCTAGCCAACTAGCTAGGATTATTCCCAAACTACTTTTACAAGGACTCGATAGAAAACACTAGGACTCACTTAGCATGTTGATGACAAAATCCACCCTAGCTTTGGGGCGAGGCTGGAGGGAAAAACTCTGCCGATAACTTGTGTCAAAAAACACAAGTAAATCAGTGAGACAAAAAACCTCCTAGGAAAGAGATCATCACCAACATACTAGGCTTACCTAGGTTGTTACAGACATGACGGTCTTACTTAGATCATTTACATCATAAACATGCAGAATGGGTTTACATTATTCATAAAATTGTCGACTGATGATGGAATCTGAATGGCACGACTACGTCAAACATGATGAATCCCATTTGAAAAAATGGGGGTGTACTGCTATGGGGTCGTTGACAAAGTGTGGTCAACAGGAAGCAATGTACATTAATAAACATCACGATAGAAGCATGGAAGAAGCTCTCGGTGAAACGGCTTCTGAAAAACCTCTCTACTAAATTAAAGCAGTCATCAAGATCAAGGGTCGACATGAAGACAGAATTTTGGGATGTGATGACATATTGATGGAGCATGCCAAAGGAATGAAGCTCTTCATTCTAGAGAAATTGCTACAAGATGATTCAGGGGAAATAGGTATATATATATATATATATATATGTTGATGCTGGATGTTGTGAAGTCATGTCATATGGTTGCAGGTAATAAAATTCCATATTTAGAAGTATGATATATGAATAAGGATCTCTCGGTGCACTGACAGATGAAATCAACATAATATGTCCTCATGGAATATGAGGTGGTTGTATGTAAACGAGAAACTGAAACTTCGGAAGTTCCTGGGAATGAAGAATGTGCAAAAAGGAAGAGATCATAAAATGCATCCCTGTCAAGAGGCAGTTATCAGACGGAAGCCAAGAAGATGTGACTAAGAGATCTCCTGGGCAGATATGTAGACTCTGACGAAAGTCTGGTATAGAAGAAGACCCTTGGAAAAACATATCATTAGGAGATGTGTCATTTTGAATAAAGGATGTCGATGCCTACAGGAAGATGTCATGGTGAAAGATCATCACTGAAGGCTGCCAGTCATGAGAAAGGATGTATGATCCTTGGAGATGATTCGAAGGAAAGTAGCATGGCATAAAAGTGGACCAGATAAGGAAGTCTGATGAATCACTTTCTGATAGTTAACATGACTCGTGGATGAAAGTGATGGATGATCTGTGCCCTATGAAGCTAAAAGTTGAAGATTCCTCAATATCGAAATCCATGACATCGAGGGCAAGAATTCTTCATGAGCAGCTGGGTGTCTCACCATTGTTGTTGGAGGTCCATGGTTAAGAGGGAGCCTCGTGATAAGTTTCTTACTTGGAAGAAACTTGGTAATTCCTAAGAATGAGCTTAGGTACATTCCTTGTATAGGAATGAGTACATTCCCTTGTGGAATAGGTCCAAGCTGGTTGAGAGGGAGAGATAGACACGTCATTTTGGCCTTCACTTGGGAGGACAGAAAGGAGGATTGGGTGATCATTTGGCATTCGATACTCTTTGAAAATGTGTTAGGGCATTCAAGATAAGAGTAGTTGGGGACAGATATTCTTTGACGGCTAGCTACCCAAGAGAAGAATAGTCCAAGAAGGTCACACTTTGGGAACACCTGGGTGGAGTATGTGCCTTGGAGAGACAATGACGATGGTGTCTATAAGTCACGTGTCTCGCCAGCATTGTAGCCCATTGTCTCGTTGAGAGATGGGGCTATTAGTGAAGGCCTTGCACTAGGACAATGCTGGTTGATATGATGCTATACAGATGCGATTACCAATCCGATTCTTCTTATGAGATTCTTCAGTTTGAAAGTGACCATGTACCTATATGAATACCTCCCTAGTTAAAAGGGAGTGTTGAAAAGTGTAACTAGAATCGGTCTTCATGTTGACTATGTAATTATGTAAAGAAGAAGACAATGATAATAAAATGTATTTTTGGGTTTTATTATATATGTTATAGACTTCTTCTTGATGTCTTCTAGGTGTTTATCTTCTTCTATAATCTTATACATGAAGGATTTAGTTTAGATGCTTATGCTCCAAAGACCTTGTGAAGAAGCTCTCAACAGCCCTCATATAACGTTGAAGACAAGCTCCAAATATAGTGGAGACAGCCTTCATCGATGCTGAAGAAATACCTCATGAAATGCTGAAGAAATTACACTTCATGTCGGCCTACATGTTGTGTTAAAGTCGACCTAATTACATTTGGATGGTCGGCCTAAAAGATGTGAACGGACCTCTATATATTACCCTGGACTGCGGATCAGTTGGAGAAGGAATAAGTGCAGACCATAACTGAACCTACTGCAGACTTATCTCTGAACTACAATGCCGAAAAGGGACAGCATATAGTGCAGATAAGGGACAATACAAATTGTGGATCTGAAACAAAAGAATAGGAAGAAGATTGCGGAGAGGTGCAGGAAGAAGATTGCGGAGAAGAATAAGGTACAGGTTGCGGATAAGAAGGAAAGGTACAGGAAGCAAGGTATAGGATTGTGTATTGGTGCAGGAAGGGTATAATGATATCTATGTGTTGAAATATGGATCTAAGGACAGTTTGAAGTATAGACATATGCAAACCATAAGGCAAGGAAAGTTGTAGATACATTATTGTTAAGGGCAGTTGATTTGACGACAGAATTTGCAGAGGTTGAGACAGTGATCATAAGGAGAAGAAGCAGTGATAGTGAGGAAGGTAAATCTATGATTTACCTTCCTACAGTTCAAGCAATTCAACTACAAGCATATGCAAGGTGAAGATCAAGGTCTTGGAAGCATATCTAGGTCAAGGGTCCGAGTCTTGGTCATGGTACTTGCCATTTGAAAATCTATAAGAAGAATTCCTTGCGGGTCTTCCTCTCCAAGAGGGAGAGGTTTTGCCCTAGCTCTAGGAGCCTAACTTTTGTGTCTTGTGCATTTTGATAATTGATTTGATGAAAGATTAACTAAGCTAAAGAAAGAAAAGACATAACTAACACAAGTAAGCTCACAAGTAATTATCAAGAAGAGAATTTGTATTAATCACCAGCCCTTCAAATTCTCAACAAATGGGTCATCACAAACAATTGAAGACTTTATCAAAGGGAAATATTCTTATTCAGTGGAACTTGGAGATAACAAGAGCTATCCCGTAAGAGGCATTGGATCAATTTCTATGGAGTTGGAGAATGGAAGCAACATCACCTCAACAACATCCTATTTGTTCCAAGTTTGCATAAGAACTTACTTTCCATTTCAAGTCTAGAAGATAAAGGTGATAGAGTAGCCTTCATTGATGGAAAGGTTGTTGTATGGAGTAAAGACTCAAGTATAGACAATGCTAGAGTCATTGGTATTCGAGAAGGAAGACTTTACAAGCTGATATCTCCCCTAGCTCAAGCCTTGGTTCACATTGAAATTAGCCCATGTGAATTATGGCATAGAAGATTTGGTCATCTTCATCTCAAGATCCTCCCATCTCTAAACACAATAGTAGATGGAATACCTAAGCTGAATGAAGTTCATGAAGGACTATGTAAAGGATGTGCATTGGGAAAGAATACCAAGAGACCATTTGGAAGCAATGCTTCGCGGTCAAAAGAAATCTTGGATATTATTCACTCCAATGTTTGTGGCCCTATAGGCTATGACTCCTAAATCACTTGGAGGTCATCTATATTATGTCACATTTATAGAAGATCATTCAAGAAATACCTGGGCTTACTTAATGAAAACCAAGGACGAAGTATTTACAAAATTTCAAGAATTCAAAGCAGAAGTAGAGAACCTTACGGAAAGAAGAACCAAGAGATTGGGATCCAATAGTGGAGGACAATATACATCCAAGGAGATTATAGCATTCTGTAAGGAATCTAGGATTAAGAGGGAGT
Source organism: Pinus albicaulis (assembly GCA_034641835.2). Classification (NCBI taxonomy): domain Eukaryota; kingdom Viridiplantae; phylum Streptophyta; class Pinopsida; order Pinales; family Pinaceae; genus Pinus; species Pinus albicaulis. The sequence goes on along the minus strand of CM076570.1, from coordinate 267,822,461 downwards.
TGTGGTCCCACATAATCCCGAGCAAAATGGTGTTGCAAAACGAAAGAACTAAGCCTTTGAAGAAAGTGTAAAGGCAATGTTACATGATCAAGATCTACCAAAGTTTGGAGAAGCTACGAAGAAAGTTGTATACATTCAAAATCGATGTCCCCACAGGTCACTAGAAAATAAGACTCCCAAGGAAATATTCACTGGGAAGAAACCAATTGTGGATCCTCTGTATCTTTAGGTGTCCCGTATATATTCATATACCAAAGGACAAAAGAAAGAAGTTGGATCCATCAGACATGAGAGGAACATTTGTTGGTTATAGCAGTTCCTCTAAGGCCTATAGAATCTACATAAAGGAAGGACACCATATAGAAGTAATTCAAGATGTCATTTTTGACGAGAGTATTGCTTTCAAGAAATTGAAGGAACTTCCCATGGACTTTGACGACGAAGAACTTCTAGTTTTTGAAAAGGAAGTTAATAGGCAAGAAGAAGAAACCCATCATGAAAATGAGGGTCCCAGTGAACCCATTCAACCTGTGGTCCTCCCCGAATCAAGAAAGAGACCAAATTGGTTGATATCTACACTACTAATGCAGAAGGTCATGGGGCAGTGAAAGGCTCATTTAGGGAGAGCAAGAAACCGAAGAGATATTTTTGGTGTGTTGCATACATGACAAAACTAATAGAAGAAGAATAATCCACTTTTGAAGAGGTTGCCAATCATCAGGAATGGAAGGATGCCATGAATGAAGAGTATCAATCTATAATGAAGAATGGAGATTAGGAGATCGTACCAAGGCCCGAAGACAAATCTGTAGTAACTTCCAAATGGATCTACAAGATCAAACATGCAACTGATGGAAGTATCGATAAATATAAGGCAAGATTTGTGGCTAGGGGTTTCTCTCAACAAGAAGGCATCGATTATGAAGAGACATTTGCTTTGACATTAAGGCATACAATGATTCATTCATTGGTTTCTCTTGCAGCATCGATGGGATGGAACATTCATCAAATGGATGTCAAGACTGTGTTTCTAAATGGAACTATAGATGAGGAAGTCTATATAGAGAAATCCTTGGAATTTGAAGTTAAATACAGAAAGGCATATGTTTGCAGATTGAAGAAAGCATTATATGACCTCAAGCAAGCACCAAGGGCATGGTATGCTAGAATGGATGCATACCTACAAAGAATAGGCTTCACAAAAAATTTTGTTGATCCGAACCTATATATCAAGGTTGTAGATGGGGAACCCGTAATCATTCTTCTGTATGTAGATGATCTTCTCTCGATAGGTGTAGAAGGTCGAATTGAAGAATGCAAGAAGCAACTAGCAACAGAATTTAACATGAAGGATTTGGGGTTGATGCATTACTTCTTGGGACTAGAAGTCTGGCAAGGACCTGATGATATTTATCTGGGTCAAGGGAAGTACGTGATCAAGATGTTGAAGCAGTTAGATATGATGGATTGCAAAACTATGACCACTATGATGATCACTAACTTGAAGAGACTGAAGAGTTCTAAATCAAGCCCAGTGGATCCTTCTCAATATAGACGACATATTGGCTCATTGATGTACTTGGTGAATACTTGACCAAACATATGTTTTGCAGTAAACATTCTCAGTCAATTCCACGTGAAGCCTAAGCATGATCACTGGATAGCAGCAAAACATATAATGAGATATCTACAAGGAACTATCCACTACTTCTTGAAATAATATAGGAGGAATGATGTCACTTGGTTGGATATACAGATTCTGACTGCGGAGGCAGTGAGTAGGATAGAAGGAGCACTACCGAAGGATGTTGTAGTTTGGGATCCTCCATGATCTCATGGATGAGTAGAAAGCAAGACACAGTTGCTTTGAGTAGTGTTGAGGTTGAATATGTTGCAGCTGGTGAAGTAATCAAAGAAGCGGTCCGGTTAAGGACGCTGCTATCCGACCTATTCGAAGGACCAATGGACCCTACAGTGATACATTCTGATAACGCCAATTTTATATGTTTGTTTGGGGACCCAATATTTCATGGAAAGACAAAGCATATAAACAACAAGTATACAACATTCGAGAGCTAGTTCAAAATGGTCTACTGCAGCTACAATATATCTCCACTAATGCATAGGTAGCTGACATAATGACGAAATCTCTTCCTAACAAGAAGCTTGTGTACTTGAGAGACAATCTTGGCTTGATTGATATATCATCCCTAGTTGAGAGGGAGAGATAAGCACATCATTCTTGTCTTCACTGTGGAAATTTCTGAATCATTATACTTTATGCAGAAATTTTTTACTGTTAATCTGGTTATGCTCCTCCTACTTAGATAAGTTATTAACTAAATGAATTCAAGTTAAAATCGAAGCAAAACACATAACAAATCTCCACCAATCCAAATCTAGAACAAGTTCATGTACACATAGACAAAGTGACATAGTTATTTCTGGACAAATAGTCCCCGAAAAAACCCAATGCGGGAAAACTGGTCTTCTGGCTGCTGGAGGGTTTTATTATTAAGAATTTTTTGAATACAACAAGCCTAGGTTCAAGATCTGGAAAACCCGACAGAGAAATAATAGATCTACAGCTCATTGGCTGATCTAGGGCCAAAATAATGACTGATCCACACCCTCAAACGAGATTTACAGAACTTAGCCAAAATTAGGGCCTAGAAACCCCAACGATGCCACTAAAGCCTCTGCATCAGCCTCTGAAGCCCCTCTAACCCTCAGCGTTGCTTCGGAAAGGATTGGGTGACGCAAGCCTTACGCTGCCCCTTAGGGTCTCTGCATAACCCCTGAGGGCTTCCTACTGAAAATCATGATGTCCTTAAGGGACTACAATGTCCTTGCTACTGTAGCTCCACTGCTTCTCTATGTTGTCTCTCTGAGCTGATCTCTGCCTCTTTTTTATTCTAGACCCCGGGATCAGATCATCCCCTTGGCCTAAATTCCCCTCTCTGCAGCTGAAACACTTCTGAGAATTCTTAGCAAACCCACCCTAGAATCTCAGCTTAGCTTCAGTGCTCTGCCTTTGTGTGCCTTTACAAATGACCCCAAGACTTTCCTTTATACTTTTCTTGTTGGGAAACCAACGGCCGTGATCAGACTTGAATCAATGGCTAAGATTAAAAGAAAGCTTGATCCATGTGACTTAAGACAATTTCATCACATGTTTAATTAAATTCACTTTAATTATTTAAGTTCCCTAAGTTTTAACTTAGGAAATACATTAAAATAATTAATTAATTTAATATCTCCTAAACCAGATGAAATTTCCCAAATCCATTTCTGGGTCTTGTAGATCAAGTGTACTCTAGTCCTTCCTCAAAATTTGGGAGTTAGAGCACAACTGATGCTACCCCAAATACACAAAATCTCAACATTCACTTGGGATCAAAGAATGGAGGATTGGGTAACCATCTAGCATCTGATACTCTTTGAGGATGTGATAGGGCGTCCATGACAAGAGTAGTCGTGGACCGATATTCTTTGAGGACTAGCTATCCAAGACAAGAATATTCCAAAGAAAGTCATACTCGGTGAGTACTCAAGTGGAGTATGTACCTTGAGAGACAATGATGATGGTGTCTATAAATCATTCATCTCGCCAGCATTGTGCTATAATCTTGTGGAGAGTTAGAGTTGTTAGTCAAGGCCCTGCTATGTGACAATGTCGCTTGATATGATGCTGAACAGATGGGTTACCAATCCGACTCTTCTTATGAGATCTATTCAGATTGAGAATGTCCATGTACCTCTTAGGAATACCTCCCTAGTTAAGAGGGAGTGTTGAAAAATGTGTAACTAGGTTTGGTCTTCATAAGTATGAAATCTATTTTTTATTCTTGTAAATTATAAAATGAAAAGAAAATTTATTATTATTATTTCGGAGCATGGGTTTCATGCTCAAGTTCTTTTATTTTATAGGTCAAGCACCCATTGAGTGCTTATAGGGTTTGTCCTAGGTTAAGAAGTCAAAAGAGTCATTGTCATAAGTTGAAGACCCCTCTTGGCACATTGTAACTTGTAAAGAAAAATATTTGTCTTTAAAAGTGTTGGAATACCCTCCATGACGAAGTCAGCCTGGTAGTTGGCAAGTAGACCTAAATGAAGAGCCACGTCCACCTTTGAAGAAGCGTATATACACAGAAGAACTTGTCCTCCATTCGACACTCACACTCACCACTCATTCTAGCGAAGAATAGGAAGGAGAAAGCCGCAAAGAAGAGGAAGGACAAAGGAGACTTGTTTTGGGGTTAATTCTCTCTCTCACGTGATAAAGAGGACTAGTGTTTTTACGCAATACCTAGGGCATCCTTATGCAAGTTCGACCTTGGATAAAAGGAGGCAAAGAGGTCAAGCAAAGGTCACCAAGGGTCTCTCTCAAGCTCCAGAAGTCAGGAAAGGCAAGTGAAGGTCAGAGGAGGGCTCCAGAAAAAGATCGAAGTTCCCACATGTGGCAGCAATAGTTGCAGTAAAGCAGAAATTTCGGATCTGTAGTAGGAGGCCGAGAATCTTGCAGTAGGAGGTTGAGGAGGTGCTACTAGAAGAGATTTGACTGGGTTTGGCTAGATCGAAGTTGGTAAATCATCTCAAGAGGTTGGTCTTGGTCTTAGAGGGTATTGGCCTCAGTCATAAGGTCATGGAATTCGTCAATTGAAGAATCTATAAGGAAGAGAAGAGATTTAAGGGTTTTCCTCTTAGGAGGAGAGGTTTTGGCCCTGGATTGCAGCCTATATATTGTGTCATTGTTCTTATTGTTTTCGTAGTTGCTTGATGCTTCACATATATAATAATAATAAGGAACAAAGCTAATAAGGAAAAAGGAAACACAAACAGTTATCATGTAAAAGAGAATTAAACACAATTAGTGCCCTATTGAATTATCAACACATTTGGCTTTGAGACCCCTATTCCCCCCTCAATTCCTTTATTGTTCATATGCCACCCATTGATTGAAGGATGTACCTGGGACCTGTCTTTCCCCTTGGGGGTTAGGAACACCTAATAGGGTCGTCTAGTAGCCACTCCTAACTAGGGAGGTAACACTATTATGTTATCAAAGCCCCAAATTTGGAAAGGAAACCGCATATGAAGTGTCAATTTTCCCTTGACTAACAAGCTTGGTCCACTTAGATGCACTAATTATTATTGTACCTAATGGTGAAGATGCAGCACTAGACATTGTGGGTGATTAGCAGGTGGTTTTCATCATGGGTTGGGTGTGAAAAATCCTAGATCTGGATACCTACTACAACAAATCTGAATTACTTCTATTATTTGATAATTATTTCTTTACATTGAAATACCGACGTAATTACAGAAGCAATCTACACAAATAATACTGCAGAATAAATCTAAGTGTTGAAACAATCTGAACAAAACTCAATGAAAAACAACCACATTGACAGTTATTTTTGGACTAAATCCCCCAAAAAACCCAACTTGGGAAAACCAGTGCAGCGGATCTGAGAGTTTGTATTATTAAGCAGCAGAATCTTGAATACAACTAGGGTGCCAACATCTGGCAAACCCTTTAGAGAAATCTAGACAGAAAAAATGATTGTGAGATATACCTCACTCAACAAGTCTCTGACTGATCAAAAACAGCACTAATGAAGCCCTCACTGCCTCTGCGTGATTGCTTACACTGGATCTGCGTAAGCCTGCATATGCAAGCTAGAGGGACTGTGTCACCCCTTCCTGTAGACGATCTGGCTGATCTAAAGTTGGATCTTGGCCCTCCTGGCTCAAAACCCCAGCCTCTATCTTTCTCCGGACTGACTCCAAGAGACACTGCGCTGGCTTTGCGTGATTCTCTACAGTAACTGCGTCACCCTAGCCAGAAACTGCATTGTCTCTCTCCTGCATTGATGTTGCCTTTCTCTGAAATGTATTCTTGGCCCTCCTGACCAATCTCTGCTTCTGCCCCTCTATGGATCTGATCACTAAATCAAATCACTTAGCAAACCTAGCACTAGTGATTTTTTCTTGATCAAAAGCTATGTCTCCTCACACAAATTTGAAAAAGCTCAATGGCTCAAGTGTCAAGTGTATTTTCCATAGGCCCCTCACCCTCCTTCTTATAATCTTTCATTGACTCTTCAATGGCCAAGATTAAAACATAATCAAGGGCTAAGATTAACTTGGAGGTGATCCATGACTTTATCTAGAAAATTCACACTTGATTTAATTAATACACTTTAATTAATCAAATTCCCTAAGTTTAGACTTAGGAAAACATTAAAAATGATTAATTAATTTAATTAAATCATCTCTAAGTGGAATTTTCCAAAACCATTTCTAGGTTTTATGGAATACATGTGTCTTAGCCTATATACAAAATTACAAGGCTAGAGCACATCCGATGCTACCATAAATCAACAATCCCTCTTAGCGAGGAAAGTGCTCAAGCAAAACACCTCAATGTGTTGCTGATCTGACTTCTGGAACATCTCTGCTGTGTTGTTGATGCTGCTCACCAACACTGCACAAAAAATGTTGCAACTGTACTGCTGCTGACTCTGCATACTACTGCCAACTGGCACTATACTGCAACTCCCTCTAAATTTCGCAACCATGTTGTTGCACTGCGTGAGCACAACTCTGCACTGCGCTGCCTCTCTGTGCACTGCGCTGCTACTGCCCATCTGTTGCTGCTACCACTTATCTTTGTTGTTGCTGCACTGCTGCTACCATTGCTAATTGCAACAGAAAAACATTCGAAATTGGACAAGTAGATCTGCACCTAAAAAATAAGACTGACTGCTGCTAGTTTCTACACTAGCTCTTTAAAAATACTGCGTTGTTACTACTCTACACTGCTCTGCACTGCGCTGCTGCTGCTGCTACTCCCTTCTCTGCGCTGATCAAGCTCTAGTACTACTAGCCACTGCATCATCTCATCATCTTCTGCTGCAACTGTCCATCCTGCTACTGTCTTTAGGTTGTCGTAGCTCACATGTGATCCAAGAGTTTGGAAATACTCAAGGATTCCGCCTCCTTGTAGATTCTAGATCTTCAAATCCAAATCATCTCACTTTTCTCCTTTTGGAATATGAGCTAACATAGCACAATCTTTCTCTGCCTCAATCTTGGCAGCTCCTGCATGTCGATCTTCCTTCTCCTCTTTATCCTTTTTCTTAAGAGGACATTGTGTGGCATAATGCCCCATTTCCCCACACCGAAAGCACTTGATCTTGGATAGATCTTTCTTCTTCTGCTTTGGTTGCCCTTTTGATGCAAAGGCAGTGTTGTCTTCTTTCTCCTTCTTGACCTTTGACTGCTACTGCCATCCACTGTAATATTCCTAATTAGCGACAGCTAATTGGAATATTCGACTTTGTATTGTTTTGCCGTATGTGGTTTGTAGATAAATAAAAAAGTGAGTAAAAGGGGGTCTAACTCACTTTAGTGGAATAAAACACCTTCCTAGTAGCACAACGTTGTAACTTAAGGGGGAGCCAAGGGGGGCCACACACCACGTGGAGGAGGGGGCCTACATGCACTCTAGAAGCTTCTGCGTAGATAAGGATGAGGATGTGGAGGAGAGAGAGGCTACATTGGTTTTGGAGGGAAACCAATGCTATAAAAGGTGGAGGAGCCTCCTCATTTGGGGCATTCTTGTTGTTGATGATATTTGAGCTAGACTTTTGTCTTCTTGAGCACGCTGGCTGTTTAGCCTGTCTGCAGCACTGTTTAGTGCGTTGAGTGTCTCCGGTCGGAGATCTCACCCTTAGCCCCGGGGGACTTCGAGTGCTTGCTCGGGTAAGGTCATTTCTTCAGTCTTTAGCGGGAGGTTTGGTTGGTTGTTTTGCTGAGGAGCTGGGCTTCTCTTGTGACTGCGCAGTCCCTGGGAGAGAGGACGCAGTTCTACTTGGAGGTGTTCGGTTGCGGGGTTTCTGTAGGAGTTTCAGTGGATATCCGGAGTGGAGGATCAATCTTTGCCAGTAGGAGGTTTCCCGAGGAGTTTGTGGCACTGTTTCAGCTATTATCATTTGGCATCTGCGCTGAGCCTTGGAGGGCAGCGTAATTCCTTGAGGAGGGACTTTCTGGTGATTTTCGGAGGCTGACCATTTTTTATATGGTTTCTGGGTTTTGTCCGGGTTGGTGAGTATAGGTGGTCCGCAGATTTTCAGCTCATTCCGGCAAGGGGATCAGCCCCTAGTTTTCAGTCTATTCCAACAGTAGTAGTTTTACGGCAAATTTCTAGCAGCTGGGACGCAGTTTCTTAGAGCAACCATTTTCTGTCTTTCTGAGAGAGTTCTCCACTTGCCTTGAGCAAGAATAGGTGCTATCATTCCGATCATCTATTGTATTTCTTTATATTCTCAGATTAATAAAATGGCTTAGCATTCCCAGCATTTTTATGAGTATTTGATTTATGTTCTATTTTTGGCATTTTCTATATTATCGTATGCTTGTATTGTTGTCTATTTCCCTTCTGGGATATTACAGTGGTATCAAAGCATAGATCTGGCTCAGCCTGTGGTCTATGACATCGGGAAAGAGATCATACAGAGGTTTGCTGGAATTTTGGAGAGTAATAGTAGTTGCAGTACCAAAAACGAAATTGGAAAAGGGCCAAAATAAAAAGGGTCAAATTTTGAATTTTGGAATTAGAAGAAACCCTTTTCAGGTTTTTCTGGGTTTTGGGCAAGGATCACCTTCCCAAATTCCTAGAATTTTCTGAGTAGTTTTCAGTGGGTAAATCGGAGGTCGAAGACAAGCAGCAGTATAGTCTTGGAGCAGCAGGGCAGTTTCATGATGTAATATCCCCAAAGGGGAAATAACCAGTAATACACAGAAATATGCCAGATAGATATACAAAATACAATGCTGGAACCAGATCATGGAACAAGTACACATAGAATGCCAGAAAACTAAGCCATTTTATTAATCTGAGAATACATATAGAGGAGTACAAGATAATCAGAATGAGTGCACCTATCATGCAAGCCTGCCAGTGGAGACCCTCTCGGAAACAAATAATGGTAAATAAGGACGGCGTCCTAGTGGTACGAAGAATACCTTTATAGCTATGGCATAATACCCAACGGAACTATAAGCTGGAAACTAGAAAGATGGCTGATCTCAATCCTCCAGACAACCCCAGAATAGGTGAAAATGATACTCCACCACCAATCAAGCCCTCACCAGTGAAAACGCTGTCTCTGCTAGTGACAGCGCAGAACACAGATGAAACACTAGCCACAAATCCTCCAGATGAGATGATCAACTCCTCAAGGCTGGAAACACTGAAAAACGCTGCCAAACCCCACACACAAGACCCTGTTCATCAGATCAGCGTCCTCCCTAACTGGATCTGCGTCCTCTCTGCCCAGATCTGCTGGATCTGAGTCCTCCCTATCCAGATCTGCGTCCTATCACTCCAGATCTGCGTCCTCCAAGGCTGGATCTGCTGCTATCTCCCCAGATCTGCGTCCTCCAAGGCTGGATCTGCCAATATCTCCTCAGATCTGCGTCCTCCAAGGCTGGATCTGATGCTATCTCTCCAGATCTGCGTCCTCCAAGGCTAGATCTGCCAATATCTCCTCAGATCTGCGTCCTCCAAGGCTCGGATCTGTTGCTATCTGCGGATCTGCGACCTCGAGGGTTTGGATACGCAATGTCTCCTCGGTTGCGTCCTCAAGGGGCTGGATGCGATGCCCTATCTCTCCAAATGCGTCCTCCAAGGCTAGATACCTTAATATCTCTCGGATACGCGTGGTCTCCGGAAAATTATCTCTACGCCATGATCTCCACCGGATATACGCAATGCTTTAGCAGCGAAGGATGATGCTCGGAAAATAACCTTACCGAGCGAGGCACTCGGGGTCCCAAAAGCTAAGGGTGATACCGAAAATAACCCGGGCACTCGAAGTCCCCCGAGGCTAAGGGTGAGATCTCCGCACGGAGACACTCGGTTGCACTAAACAGTGCTGCAGACCGACTAAACAACCGGCGTGCTGGAGTAGACAGAAGTCTAGCTCTCGATATCAATATCAAATCAACCATGCCAAATGAAGTGGAAACCCCTCCTTTTATAGTGCTAAACTCCCTCCAAAACCTTAACTGCGTCCTTCACCCTCCTTGGCCTGCGCAGTTACCCTTGGGTCAGCGTGAGGCCTCCCCTCATACACGTGTGGACCCCCAAGGCCACCCCTTTAAGTTACAACGTCAATCAACTAGGAAAGCACTTTATTTTATAAAGTGAGATGACCCCTCTTATTCTCACTTTATTTATTATTTTTAGCTAAAGCGGCAAAATTAAACAAAATTGAAATATTCCAATTAGCAATGCTAATTAGGAATATTACACATGAGGAGCCTTTAGACACATAGCAGCGATGGCAGGTGATGATGGTGCGAAGAAATTTGGGGACATGCTCCTCAAATCAGTACAGGATCTGTCAAGGCAGATTGAGGTGATGGGGCAGAGATTCACCGCTATGGAGGCTAGACAGCGTGAAACCCCAAGGGGTTTCCAGATTGGCGAGGGATCAAGCACATCCCACCATTTGCTGGAGCATATGGCATCACATACACCCACACGTTCCACTATGCCCACTTTTCTGGGTGTAGACATAGGGGCAGGAGCACAGCAGGACTCAGAGCCCAGCCACATGGGAGATTATTTTGCCAAGTATCAGGCATATGGGCAAGAGTTCAGGGATGCCCTTCCATTTAGAGATTTTGTTAAGCTCCAGCGGGATAGCAGACCCCGCAACTTTCACAGTGGGAACAGGCACTCACATGACGGGGGCTTACAGCACACAGTAAGCAGACTCCATTTACCGACATTTGATGGGTCATCCAAGCGTTCGGAAAAAGCTTGGGTGGAGAAGTTGGATACCTCTTTCCAGCTTGACCGAGTATCGGAGGGGGAAACCATCAAAATGGTTACCTCGCACTTGGAGGATGAGGACACACAGGATTGCAAGGAGTTCGAGGATACACCTAGTGTGACACAGGACTCACCATCATTAGAGACCTCCTTGACAGTGTCGGTTGATATCGTAGTGGAGAAGGTAGAGCCTATCCCAGTAGAGCCATCCATTGAGGTGATGACTGGAGCCATGTCCGAGTCTTCGAGTGGTAGCAGCACACGACAGATGGGTGAGGTATCAGGAGATGTATGCACTTTCGATGAGGCACTAGGAGATACAGAGGTATTGGATGATGGTCGCAGACAGCGGTATCATCGGCTTCAGACAGACCTTCGAGTCTTAAAAGGGAAGGCCACATCAGTATGGGAGGCCATTTTGTTGCAGGACAAGGAGCTGGAGGGCATGAGAGTGGCTTGTGCCGAGTCGGCGGCCAAGTTGGCCCGCATTGGGGAACGACTGGATTCCCTGATGGTACAATCAGAGGGCACATTGGAGCGTCAGATCATTCCCCTTCAGGCATGCATGGATGGGACTAGCAGTGTTTTTGGGTCATCTCTTCCCATTGGAGAGAGAGAGGCAGAGCCACCTAGTCAGATCTCATATGTTGACTTGGATAGCGGTATGAGACGATCAGAGTTGCACAGGGTACAGCATCCACATGTTGGGGTTGGATGGCGAGAGATTTTGAGTTGGTACTCAATGGAGCGGGCTATGGAGATAGTGATGCATCCGAGTGTAGCTCAGCAGGAGTTTCTATGCATGGGGAATACAGGAACCCCAAATTGGCATTGGGATCCAGGTGGGATCACCTATCGTTTCCTAGGCAGGTCGGCTGACTATGTCTTGGAGAGTACAGTTGGCCTAGCAGTAGAGCATGTGTAGTTTCGGTCAGCTCCAGTGGCCAACCAATTTATGGGCAGACTCCCTAGGTTGTCTTGGCATGACATTCACACACGGGATCACGGGGTGGTCAGCACACCTTGGCAGGAGCTTGTCGGAGGAGGTGGCATTGGCAAGCCACCAGATGGCACCTTGTATGGGGCCAAGGATTCTTCACTTTTGTGTGGGGCACAGAGGACGCAGCGGAGCCGAGCAATGGTGTTAACACTACTGACACACAGGGAGATTCACTTCTCGGACCCCTTGAGGAGGATTTGGAGTGATGTTCCATTCGTCGGCAGGTATAGTGATGCGACGGTGGAGACGATGATACCGATTGGTGGTAGTCCGATAGGTAGGGGCATAGCTCTAGGTCATCACATCTAGGGATGTGTGGGAGCCTCTAGCATTGAGCAGTGGACTGCCGGTGGACATGGAGTTGCATGGTGTACTATCGTAGTGTGTGGGATTGCATTGTGGAGTAGGAGTGTCCTACATCACATTGAGAGCTCGCGAAGAGTGACCGATGCCTGGACGCAGTCAGGGCACGAGACGGTACTAGGTGGTACGACAGTAGCATGGGGTATCCAGCAGTATACAGGGGTATACCTCAATGTGCAGTGGCATGGCAAGGAGTACATGGATGATCGGTGGTATGCGAGGGCATACGGTGTTGCACTGCAGGATCTTAGAGCATTGCCGCTAGGGAGACTCATGGACAGGGACACCGAGCTCACCTTTGGGAGTAGTTCACCCAGGATCGATGGGGAGATGGATGAGCGATACTTGGCGGTATCTATGGAGACTCATACACCTGCCTCTCTTCTACATCACTCACTGGCACATCCAATTTTGTTGTTGTCCTTTGGCACTTTGGGCATGAGCAACGGGGTACGCGAGGCTCACCCAAGATATTTGGATGACACTCAGCACACTAGGGGAAAGACTTCTCAGCAGTGGCACTGGGTTGGAGCGCTAGTTGACAGCCACAGGTTAGGGGATGAGATGATCCTCTACAGTGGTGGCACATCAGTCATTGTTGGGCCTACGCTTGGGGAGCAGGTCATGAGGGAGACATGCATCATTTTTCCCTCGGGGCATGTTGAGATCATGCATGAGCAGAGGATACTGGGTTCAGCAGAGGTAGCATCCCGGCATACGTCTGGACTCCAGACATTGTATCTACACTTCATCGAGAGGGTGGATGGCATATTCAGTGCAGATGAGGTGGCGAAGGTAAAACAGGAGGGCATTCCTTCTGTATGCCAGGGTGAGGACTCTTCTTCATATGAGTCCATAGGATCAGTGGAGGTCGCTTTCGGGGAGCGAGAACAGTCGGATGCATTGACATCGAGTACGGTGACAGCAGTTGCAGATCCATATCCTCTGGAGGTGTTGGAGGTTGATGGGATTGTTTCGCAGGAGGCTAGTAGACAGCAGGAGCTGTTGGATATGGTGGAGCATCCATCTGTGGGTCGACACAGGGATGAGGCGCAGATAGATGTACTCACAGTCAGCAGAGCTGTAGTGTTTTTAGTGGGTAGCACTCTCCAGGAGTACATCGATGGAGCTTGCAGCATACCTTGCCCACTTCGGCCCGTTATAGAGAGAGGGGCTTCCTTCTATAGGCAGCTTTCATTGGCCGACAGGGCAGAGCAGTGGGAGTTGATTACGGGCTGGCGACAATATCCCAGGCATGTTCCATATGCCGTTGTTGTTGCTACAGCGGATTCTACTTCCAGGATGGACTGGCAGGAGATCATGAGTTGGTACCCTCTTGATGGTACGGTACTCTTCGTAGGGAGCACAGCGGAGCAGGGGCCCTTGGACATAGTAGATGTTACAGAGCCCAGTTGGCAGGAGGGCACCGATTCTCATTACTTCAGGACTCCTTCCCAATTTCAGGAGAGCAGGATCAACATGGGATTGAGTCAGGTGTGGATTGGAGAGAGGTGATGAGTTGGTATGCAGTTGGAGAGGTAGCATATGCAGTTATAGGTACATCATAGCAGAAGCCCGGGAGCATTGATGCTTGTTGGTGGTCTTCATATCTTAGAGCATTCGTCATAGCTAGAGGCAGTGCACAGTCCGAGCCGTGGGACTTGTGCGACTATTGGCCACGGTGGCGATGGGATCCGGGAGGATTATTGGTTGGCTGGTACTGTGAGAGGTCACTTTGGGATCCTGGCATTGAGATATCCCTTCGTATCAGGGTGATGCAGAGGTCAGAGGGGTTTCAGTGGGACCCAGGCACATTTTGCAGTATCGGTAGGGAGCATCAGCTAGAGAGGAGGCTTGTTCAAGCGTTGCTTGAGGACAAGCAATTCTTGCCGGATGAGGATGCCACTTGGGAGAGCGAGCAGATTTTGCAAGATCCATCATTTTAGTTGCTTGAGGGCAAGCAACATTTTGCTGGGGGGGACTGTAATATTCCTAATTAGCGACAGCTAATTGGAATATTCGACTTTGTATTGTTTTGTCGTATGTGGTTTGTAGATAAATAAAAAAAGTGAGTAAAAGGGGGTCTAACTCACTTTAGTGGAATAAAACACCTTCCTAGTAGCACAACGTTGTAACTTAAGGGGGGAGCCAAGGGGGGCCACACACCACGTGGAGGAGGGGCCTACATGCACTCTAGAAGCTTGCGTAGATAAGGATGAGGATGTGGAGGAGAGAGAGCTACATTGGTTTGGAGAAGCAATTATATAAGGGGGAGGAGCCTCCTCATTTGGGGCATTATTGATATTGTTGATGATATTGAGCTAGAATTCTGTCTACTTGAGCACGCTGGCTGTTTAGTCGGTCTGCAGCACTGTTTAGTCCGACTGAGTGTCTCCGGTCGAAGATCTCACCCTTGGCCCCGGGGGACTTCGAGTGCCTGCTCGGGCAAGGTTTTTCTTTAGTCTTTAGGAGGAGATTTGGTTGGTTGTTTTCTGTGAGGCTGGGCTTCTCTTGTGGCTCGCAGTCCACAGGAGAAGGGACGCGGTTCTGCAGAGTGTTCGTTGCGGGGGTTTCTGCCCGGGGTTTCGGTTGATATGGGAGTGAAGGATCGGTCTTTACCCGATGGAGGTTTCTGGCGAGAGTTTGTGCTTGTTTCGGCTGTCATTGTGTCTGTGCTGAGCCTTGGAGGGCAGCGTAATTCCTTGACGAGGGACTTTCTGGTGATTTTCGGAGGCTGGCCATTTTTTATATGGTTTTTGGGTTTTGTCCAGGTTGGTGAGTACAGGTGGTCCGCAGATTTTCAGCTCATTCTGGCAAGGGGATCAACCCCTAGTTTTCAGTCTATTCCAGCAGCAGCAGTTTTACGGCAGATTTCCAGTAGCTGGGACGCAGTTTCTTAGAGTAGCCATCTTCTGTCTTTCTGAGAGAGTTCTCCACTTGCCTTGAGCAAGAATAGGTGCTATCATTCCGATCATCTATTGTATTTCTTTATATTCTCAGATTAATAAAATGGCTTAGCATTCCCGGCATTTTTATGAGTATTTGCTTTGTGTTCTATTTCTGGCATTTTCTATATTATCGTATGCTTGTATTGTTGTCTATTTCCCTTTCGAGATATTACATCCACCAAGTGGATTTTCAGGAGATCTCTCCTCAACTCCTCTTGCTATAATGTTGCCCACATTGCTTCCCATCCTAGAAGCTTTTCTCTGCCTAATATACTTTGGACGAAGACTTGATAATCTTCTAAAACAGAGTTCAGTGTGAGCCTTACTAGCTCTGAGTCTTTAGGAGCAGATCCTACAGCAGACATTTGATCTCGATTCTCTTGAATCCGAGACAAGGAGTCAAAACGTTCTCCCTTCTTCATCCTGATGTTCCACATCATCTCTTCAAGGTACATCTTCCACTGCTCGGAAGATCCTTGGTACAACTTTTCTAGCCCTACCCACATTTCTCTAGCAGTGTTTTTGGCTGCTATGTGAGGTACAATGTGATTCTTCACTCCATCTAGGATCAATCTCTTGGCTCTAGCCATATTCTTCTTGAACTGCCTTAGGAGTGCTGCATCAAGAGGTTCTGCAACTGCGTTGTCTATGAGGGCTTTCAAATCGTGTTCATCAAGGAGAAATTCTATACTTGATTTCCAGATAACATAGTTGGAGGCACCCTCCAATCTATCTTGGTCATGCAGTCCGTTGTTGGCCATCTCCTCAACTGTCAATACCTTGCTCTAACCCTCTACTTAGCTTTGACTTACGCACTCCTTGTGGAGTAAGTCACTTCTTCTGCTACTGCACGGGAAAAAAAACTGAGTTTCTTTGAGTAAGAAATCCTCTGAGATCAAGAAATCCCCAACTGTGTTTTTTCAGAATTTTATGATGCTTATGCACCACTCATACCGCTATGGAGTGACTGTGTCCTTCAGCTACACTGCGCTACTACACTGCCTTTTCTGCACTAGAATGCCGTCCTGGCCTGGACAGCGTAATTTTCTGGGAGGGTCTACTGCTGCTTACGCAGATCCCAGACTCTACAGCGCTGATCTGTTGGTTCTCTTCATTTCTCCTGCACTTCAATTTAAATAAGCTCTGACCCCATGTGAAAATCCCTAGATTTGGATTCCTACTGCAACAAATCTGAATTACTTCTCCTATTATTTGATAATTATTTCATTACATTGAAATACCGAAGTAATTACTGAAGCAGTCTACACAAATAATACCGCGGAATAAATCTAAGTGCTGAAACAATCTGAACAAAACTCAATGAAAAACAACAACATTGACACAGTTATTTTTGGACTAAGTCCATGGAAAACCCCAACTTGGGAAAACTGGTGCAGCAGATCTGAGGGTTTGTATTATTAAGCAGTAGAATCTTGAATACAACTAGGGTGCGAACATCTGGCAAACCCTTTAGAGAAATCTAGACAGCAAAAATGACTGTGAGATATACCTCACTCAGCAAGTCTCCAGCTAATCAAAAACAGCGCTAATGAAGCCCTCACTACCTCTGCGTGATTGCTTACGCTGGATCTGCGTAAGACTACGTATGCAAGCTAGAGGGACTGTGTCACCCCTTCCTGTAGCTGATCTAGCTGATCTGAAGCTGGATCTTGGCCCTCCTGGCTCAGAACCCCAGCCTCTATCTTTCTTCGGACTGACTCCAAGAGACACTGCACTGCCTCTGCGTGATTCTCTGCAATAACTGTGTCACCCTAGCCAGAAACTGCGTTGTCTCTCTCCTGCATTGACGCTTCCTTTCTCTGAAATGTATTCTTAGCCCTCCTGACCAATCTCTGCTTCTACCCCTCTCTAGATTTGTTCACTAAATCAAATCACTTAGAAAACCCAGCCCTAGTGATTTGTTCTTGATCAAAAGTAGTGTCTCCTCACACAAATTCAAAAAATCTCAATGGCTCAAATGTCAAGTGTATTTTCCATAGGCTGCTCACCCTCCTTATAATCTTTCATTAACTCTTCAACGGCCAAGATTAAAACATAATCAAGGGCTAAGATTAACTTGGAGGTGATCCATGACTTTATCTAGAAGATTCACACTTGATTTAATTAATCAAATTCCCTAAGTTTAGACTTAGGAAAACATTAAAAAATGATTAATTAATTTAATTAAATCATCTCTAAGTGGAATTTTCCAAAACCATTTCTGGGTTTTATGGAATACATGTGTCTTAGCCTATATACAAAATTACAAGGCTAGAGCACATTCGATGCTACCATAAATCAACATTGGGCAACTTAACTGAGGCCCAAGTCCACTAGAAGAGCATTATGACACACTCCAAGTGAAGTGTTGAGAGCCATGGGACTCCTACCACTTACAGATCATCATTCCATTCCATGGGAACCTAAAGCACTCCAACCATTTGCACTTTGCCCCACATTATTCAAGCGATGATGCACTTGGACCAGTGTGCCCTAGCTGGCTTAGCAGTGATCACATGGTTTGGCAGTTGATCTAAGGCCCAGATGAGGTTTGTCTCACCCCTTGAGACACAGGACGGCCAGCACCATCCTCTAAGCCCTCAACGTTGGAGCAAAATCAGGCTATTCTATTACCAGAAGACCCATGAAACCCATTTTGTGCCCCAAATAAAAAACTAGTTCGACAGGAGGATTTGCGCGAAGATTTAGGGGCCAACCCTTAAATCATGATTTTTGGAGCCCTCTACACTCACTTTGGCACTACAAGAGCCCAACGCATGCCCTAAAAGGGCCTACACATGCACGACATCAGCGTTTTGACCCCTTTATGGGTTAATTGTTATGTTTTTAACTTTTTACATTGCTTATGAGGTTGGCTTGTAACCTCACTTAGTTATTTTCCCATTATTTCACGACTTGGTGGGATATTAGGCTATAATTAGAGATCATTAGACATGTATATATTGGAGAGAGATCATTTCATTCACTTGGAGAATTCAGACCTCCTACAAGAATTCACACTTGTTTCTTTGTGGCTATTGGAGATTCTTGAAATGCATTTTGATGTGTCGAAGCTAAATTTGGATTTTCTTTGGAACTTTTCTTTGGTGAATGGACAGACATACTAAACGTTATCTTGTAAGTGCCTATTGTTGAAGATTATTATTTTGAATTGTCTAACGTATGGAATTGTTGCTTCTATATTATGCTTGTTTATGCCTTAATTTGTTGAAAATAAATTCTAAAGGCTATCTAGTCGAAAATTGCATATGTTACTCATCTATAACATGTAATGCATGTTTCTAGTATGGAATATTTTTTTAAGATCTACCAAGAAACTCCATTTATCATTGGATGGGTAAATGTTGGAATTTTGATACCTAAGGCATCAAATTTCGACCTCCTTAGCCATGAATTAGGCTTATCTAGAGCATCCTTGACTCCATATGCCCAAACAACAAAGCACTAGTCCAAGCCTTGGTGATTAGATCAAATTTTCTCTGTAAATTTTTCTCCTTAGATTCAATCCTTTTAATGCTAAAGAGAAAAATAGGGCTTGGCGCGAAATTTAAGGGAGGACTCCTTTTGGTGATTTGAGAGCCTAAACATCAAAATATATGTATAGGCTATCTGACCTATCAATTTGGTGGGCTTCCATTCAAATTTCATCCATAAAATCTCTTTCCCTAGGTGTAGCCCTAAGAGGGAAACCCTAGTTTCTTCTCCCTCAACTTCAGGAATTTCTTGAGGGTTTCATGAGCCTTGGAATAGTTGATTATCATTGCAAGAAACCCTTTCTCATTGGTATTGACCTTGTGAATACCTATTAACATTGAAAACTTCAAAACCATAGGTCTTTACCTTGTTTTCTAGGGCTTTTCTTTGAGAGTGTTTTGCTTCCTTGAAGCCTTGAACGACTATTGAGCCTCTCTCTTGAGTGAGCTCTAGCTTGATCACTTGTGCCTTATACCTAGCATATCTATTTTAAATAGCTTGATCACTTGTGCCTTATACCTAGCATATCTATTTTAAATGATCTCCCTTCTACCGCTGCCACCAGTGAAAGTCTGTAAAGAGCAGGGGGTTTCAGCTGAGGTGACATTGGGCCTCTACCCCATTGTTAGCACTTTGTCTAACTTGACTTGTAGGGTTTCCCTCTCCAAGGCCTAATATATTTTGTGGTAATAGTTGTAAGCCTAATTGTAAAATTATTCTTGATTAATAAAATACCTTACCTTGCCCCATGGATGTTTCCCTGATAAACTGTCAAGGTTTTGTTGAAATTCAGATAGATAATAGAATTTCTTATCATGGCAATTACTTGTCACTGATATGCATTCTTTTCTTAGTATTTAACTTGTTTAGTTATGTCATCAAGCAATTACACATTAGCAAAACATAATGCACAAGAGACAATAGACACAAAATTAGGCTCCAAGCCAGCGCAAAACCCCACAAGGGGGAAAACTCAACAACAATCCTTCTCTCATAGAATCAAATCAAAATGAGATATCCAAGACCAAGACCACGACCAGAAATGCCACCAAAACTCCAAGTCACCTTCAAAGTCAAAGTCAACATAGGTCAAACTGGTCAGCTTCCTAAAATTTCGCCCCCCTGAAATTTCAGGCCTGTAGTAGCACAGAAAAACTTGTCTTCATTCACAGAATTACTCTTCCACACGTGCTATATTCTCCGTGTAATAAATAATAAATAAAAGTAAACTAATAAATAATGTCCGCAACACTATTCCAATTTCAGATTCATATTTACAACATTATAGTAGAACAATAAAGATGAGGAAGGCATAAGTAAAAAAAGGATGAGAAAAAAGCTCCATCCTGATGGAAAAGAATAACCTTAGAAAGAACCCTAAATAAAAGAAACAAAACTATAGAATATACCCAATCTAATATATCAAGAAATAATTTGGTGAGAAATGTTACCGTTGCAACAATAGTGCACTATGAAACTATGGTGATGCTGAAACTTCAAAGGAACAAGCAAATCAATTCACCATAGCGAATTGCAATAAGTGGAGACCTCAATAATATGGGGAATAAAAGAAAAGAGAGATAAGCCTCGCAGACAAACGCAAATTAATTGTAGGGTAGAAGTGTTGATAACAGCCCATACAGTTTGCAAAATGTTTTTTGAAGATCAATAATGAAAGAGGAAGACCATGACAGAAGCATTACTGCAGCTGAATGGATGAAAAAACCATTGTATGGTGGATGCCACACTGAAAAAGAAGGGCACGAGCGTAGCAGTAACTGGTTCTGCATCTCAAAGTATTCTAGTAGGTAACAGTGTCAGCATTCAGGTGTTTGTTGTCAATGTAAGAGTGAGTTGGTATTGTGCCATAAATGACAGGCATGACAGCAGAACATGGCTGGAAAAGGCAGTGGTGCACACCTAGGAGAATAGTTTTTCAAGTTTTGCATGGGAAAGTCTCTTGACAGGTTCAGTGCACTATCCTGCACACAGGAAAGGGACAAGCATCCCAAGACTCACATCAAGTGCTACAGACACAAACCTGCACCAATTGCAAGCACTCAAAGGGGATGTGTGCACACCCTTGCTACACGAAGGAATACCGGATATTTAACCTGTGTAGCAAGGTTGTGCACACTGCACATAGAAGCTATATCCTCCACCCCCACCAAAATACAATTGACAGAAATTCAAGCCTAGATTTATCCCATCAATACTCAGCTTCCTTAAAAACCAAACATTAACATATGTGCCTGTTGAAGCTTGAAATTCAGTTTAATTATTATTCAAAGGATACAATCATCTTTTAAGGTTAACATGTTTAGATTATAGATGCCATTGAAGCTGTATCAAAGAATTCTCCAAAGAATGTTTCAGTTGAATATTTAACATCCCGATAACCAACAATTTATTTACACATATATTACTCGAGCATACTTATTCATCCATAAGGTAAAAGGAGAGTAGATACAGAGTAGTGCTGAAAAGAGATCAACTTACCTACAGAGCCAACAAGTTGCACCTGCCTTGAACCGGCCATTAAAGTGGTCCACAGAATTTACACCATTCCCTTTGCATTGTGAACAAAGAACCATCCCTGAAGCATTCAAAAGTAGCTTTCGAGTTCAACACTTTCATATGCAAGTGACAGACATGAACATAATAACAAGAGAATACACTCTGACTGGCATTAGAATCTTGCACTGGCTGAATCTTAAAAGTGTTTAACAGAAACAACTATCTGTGGAAAAAAAGCCTAGAGACTAAACCATTTTTCAGCCACCTAATGATTTATGCAAAGCATTGAAAGAATAGGATCATAAGTGTGTCACTGTCGATCTTTCAACCTGGATATCCTTAACATCAATTAGTACATTAATTGAACATGCTATCCTACACCATTTTTTTTCATGCCTTTGAGAAGTTCATTTTTGAGTAGAACACTGCCACTTAATAGCAATGTATGCCTTCATAAAGGGTCATTATGCATGAATAACAGAACAGTAGTACCTCTTACAGCTGTTTCATATGACTCTTCAGCTATGTACATGGTAAGATACTCAGCAACCTCTGATAACCCTGTTACTACTCAAACTAGGAGGGGACCTAAAGGGACTCCTAAAGGGACAACTGCTAGGTCATGGGCAATGATGGAGACTTAGCCCACTGTCACCTCAGCTAAGGCTCCCTACTCTTTACGGACTTTCACCGATAGGAGGAGACCCGGTATAGAAAGAATCACTTGTGAAAGATAGATCAACAAATGGATATTAAGTGACCTCAATGATCCTTTCCTAGAAGAGAGTGAAGAATGGGGCTTGCTTGCTCCTTAATCAAAGTACAAGGCTTTATAGGAGAAGGAGGTGAGGATTTAAGGGCTAGGTCAAAGGAGTGTGACATGTGAAAGAGCTTCCCAATCCCTAAAATCCGTGCAAAACTTGGATTCCCGAGTTGTCTTTGAGGAATTGACTTTGATGAGAAATGGGACCACACGGGACCAAGCGGACCCAGCCTAGGTTAAGAGGAGGGAGTTTGGCAACCAATGATAATCTTAACCTAAACAAGGAGAAGAGGATCAAAGAAATAATTTCCACTTAAAGGTGCCAAAATGATCCCATGAGGTACTAGCCTAGGGAAACCTAGGGCAATGTTTGGTCTCAAGGCTAGGGCTTGGGATATCTCACAACCCCATTGTCGCAATTTCTTCAAATTTAGAGGAGACCTTGAGGACACACCAATGCAAGAGAGGCCAGGAGATCGAACATTTTCTATGGCTATTTTGTCGGGAAAAGGATGCCCTAGGTGGCCCAACATAGCTAGACCTAGAGAGGAGGAAAAGGTGAATAAAAATGGTTTTATGGGGATCACCTTATGGTGGATCAATGCGTAATTCCTTTTGGGGACATGGAGTCAAGAAGAATAATGAGAATGGATTTCGTTTCTAGCTCAAGGAGGCTCTAAGGACAACTTCGTTTGGAATCAGGGAAAAAGAGAGTGACCTTAAAGCATTTATACTTCGTTTGCAAATCAAGATGACTTTGATCTCTAGGAAAATTCGTTCAACAAACATGGCCCATACATAGAGATATGCTATATAGAAACATAATTCCACAATTAAGCAGTAAATGCATGCAGCAATTAGCCCTAAAATAGAGAAAATCCCATTATCAATGCATGTGACAAAGTAAAAGAAAATAACATTAAGTTTGTACATACATGTAAGAAAATATCTCCAACCATCAATACATTTGCCAATCAAGAAGCTACAAGATAACAAAATATAATCCAAACATCAAAATTCATCCATGCTACAACTGTGAAAATTCGATGACCCGAATTCCTACTACAACAAACTGATATTACTTCTCCTACTTGTTAAGTTCTACAAGTTATTTATTGTGTTTTACAAGTAAATATCGAAGCAAATACAACTACAACCATCACTAAATAAATAAAATGCGAAAGACAAGTACTGAGCAAGAAGAAATACAACACACACAAGTGACACCGTTATTTTTTATCTAATGTACCAGGAAAAAACCCAATGCAGGAAAACCGGTGCAACAGCTGAGGGTTTGTATTATTAAGCAGTAATTTCTTAATACAAGCTGGATGCCCAAATCTGGCTATCCAACAGAAAATATGACTGGCAGAAAATTAGTGAGGATTACCTCACACTAACACTGGAGATCTGACACTGATCCAACCCTGAACTGACAAGCCCCATGCTGCCTCTGCGTCACAATTGTTGGGGACTGTGTCACTCCCTTCGACTGCTCTTTCAGCTGACTAGATGCTCGATCCTTTGGCCCTCCGGTCTCACGCCCTGGCTCTTGACACTAGATCTGATCTTACCCTCAGCAAAATAGCAGATCTCTTCAGAGGCTCAGTGTTGCCTCTACGTGGCTCTAAGTTGCCCAGCGTAGCCCTTATGTTGCCTCTTCTCGTTCTTCCTCTACCTTCTCTACGATGTATTCCCAACTCAGGAAAAATCTCTCCAACCGGAAATTATCTCTGTCCCTCATTGTTGAGAATTTGGAGGGCTGGAGGTTAATAAAAATTCTCTTCTTGATAATTACTTGTGACCTTACTTGAGATACTTATGTTTTCTTCTTCTTTTAGTTTAGTTAATCTTTCATCAAGTCAATTATCAAAATGCACAAGACACAAAAGTTAGGCTCTTAGAGCCAGGGCAAAACCTCTCCCTCTTGGAGAGGAAAACCCGCAAAGAATTCTTCTTATAGATCTTCAAATGACAAGTAACATGACCCTGACTTAGCCCCTTGACCTAGATATGCTTCCAAGACCTTGATTCAGCTTCTTCAACCTTGAATCTTCTCTTCACCAAATTGCTTAGTTTTACATCAACACCTTGATCTTCACCTTCATACGCTTGTAGTTGAATTGCTTGAACTATAGGAAGGTAAATCTCAGATTTACCTTCCTCACTTTCTCCCACCTTAAGGTCTGCCTTTCTTCTTGCACTTACTGTCTTAGCTTCTTCCTTCAAACAGACTGTCCTCAACTTTCTTTTTCCAGACCTTCTACCTAGTTCTGGAATCACATTTATACCTTATACATATCTTCAAAATCCACATTGTATACTATCATTTTATCTGCATTCATGTTTCAGCAAAGTCCGCATTCATGTTTCAGCAAAACTCACATTCAAGTTTCAGTGATGTTTGCATTCATATCCTGCACCTCTGTTTCAGATCCGCACCCTTTTCTGTTCCTGCACCTCTATTTCAGATCCACATTGTAATCTTCATTTTTATCTGCAGTGTTGCTGAGATTTAATCCACAAATCTGCCTGAGATTGATCCGCAAATCTCAGAGATACACGAGCTTCAGTCCCTTTATTATACCGACCAGTGTATGAATGGGTGTGACTGATCTTAGGCCAACTTGTCCAACGGTTATGAGGTCAACTTCTCCAAGGAGTATTCTGGCCAAGTGACAACAGTTTTTACTGCATTTGGAGCTTGTCTTCCAACGTTGCATTGAGGGTTGTTATGAGCTTATTCCATAAGGTCCCGGAGCATATAGCTAGACTTAACTCAAACCTATTGGACATCAAGAAGAAGTCCATCTATTTAATAAATTATGCTCATGAAACCCATGAAGGAAATCCAACAATAATATATATTATTTTGACTTCTTATTTTTCATAATTACATAATTACATAGTCAACATGAAGACCTACCTAGTTACACTTTTCAACACTCCCTCTTAACTAGGGAGGTATTCATACAGGTACATGGTTACTCTCAAACTGAAGAATCTCATAAGAATAATCGGATTGGTAATCGCATCTGCGTAGCATCATATCAACCAGCATTGTCCTAGAACAAGGCCTTGACTAACAGCGCCATCTCTCATCGAGACAATGGGCTACAATGCTGACGAGACACGTGACTAATAGACACCATAGTCATTGTCTCTCCAAGGTATATACCCCACCTAGGTGTTCCCAAAGTATGACCTTCTTGGACTATTCTTCTCTTGGGTAGCCAGCGCTCAAAGAATATCGGTCCACAACTACTCTTATCTTGAATGCCCTATCTCATTCTCAAAGAGTATCGAATGCCAGATGATTACCCAATCCTCCATTCTGTCTTCCAGGTGAAGACCAGAATGATGTGTCTATCCATTCTCTTCACATGGCCTTCACTAAGACTTACGACTGTTAGTCCTGGTCTAGTGCATGACACATGTAATAGAGAATCACATACATCCCTCCCTCTTAACACAGGAAGGACATACTTCAAGTTTCTTCCAAGCAAGAAACTTACCACCAAACTCCTTATTGACCAGGGTCCTATAGCAGCAATCCAACTACTCATGAAGAATACCTCCCCTCGACGTCATGGTTTTCGATATTAAGGAATCTTAAACTTTTGGCTTCATAGGGCACAGATTATCCATCACTTGCAGTCACGAGTCATGTCCACTATCAGAAAGTGATTCATCAGTCTTTCTCATCTAGTCCACCGTATGTCATGTTGCTTTCCTTCGAATCATCTCCAAGGATCATACCTCCTTTCACATGATTAGCAGCCCTGCACAAATTCATCTAGATAAACATATACATATGAAATTTTAAAACAAAAGTTACCTTAGTGATGATCTTTCACCATGACATCTTCTTGTAGGCATCGGCATCCTTCATACAGATTGGCACATCTCCTAATGATATGTTTTTGCCAAGGGTCTTCTTCTTTACCATACTTCCGTCAGAGTCTATATATCTTCCCAGGAGATCTCCTAGTCACGTCTTCTTGGCCTCCAGATGATAACTGCCTCTTGACATGATTGCATTTCATGATCTCTTACAAATTCCCGAGATCTTACAAATTTTCCAATTTCGTGTTTATGTACATCCACCTCATATTCTATGAGGACTTATTATGTTGATTTCATCTGTCAGTGCATCGAGAGATCCTCCTTCATACTTCTAAATATGGAAGTCTATTACCTGCAATCATATGACATATCTTCACAGCATCCAATATCAACATATATGTCTGCATACCTCACATCTATTTCCCAGAGTCATCCTGTAGCAATTTCTCTAGAATGAAGAGCTTCATTCCTTTGGCCTGCTCCATCAATATGTCATCACCTCCAGAATTTTGTATGACCCTTGATCTGATGACTGCATTTATTTAGTAGAGTGGTTTTCCAAAAGTTGTTTCATCGAGAGCTCTTCCATGCTTCCATCGAGATGCTTCTTAATGTACATTGCTTTCTATCATAAAATTTTACAATCAATCAGAGATCACTTAAAGAGAAAGATGATCTCAATAATAATAGATATTTCTCGCTTCCTCCTTCTTAGATCTTTTAGCATCAGGTTCTTCTCTTTCATTTGTGACATGGGCTTCTTCCCTTTTCCTCTTGTCCTTTCCAAATTTAGGACAATCTCTTTTATAATGCCCAAGCTCATTACATCCAAAGCATCGTACGTTGTCCATATTTCTTCTTTTATTTTGAGGGCAAGATTTTATGAATCTTCCTTTCTTCCTGTATGAGGTTGCAAAGGCATGATTCTCTTCACTTGGTCCTGTATCAGCTTTGGCCTTTAGTCTTGTTTCCTCTATTTTACATAGAGACCATAAATCATGGAATGGGGTGGCTTCTTTCTTCCCGTATAGACTAGAAGTGAAGTTTCCTCATTCCTTTGGTAGAGCATTCAGCACCACTATAGTCATCTCAGTGTCAGACATCACTTCTCCTAGTTCCTGCAATTGATCTCTTATTTCAGAAATTCTCATGAAGTATGGAGTGATTCCTTCTTCCCTTAATAATTTCATTTTGTATAGTTCTTGTCTCAAAGAAATTGCTTCTCCAGTAGTATTCACAAAGAATAGCTCCACCAATTTCTCATATATTTGTTTTCCAGTCTTTAGTTTTGATACATAGGGAATGAGAGTCTTTGATGGATTCTATGAGAATCCTTTGGGCTCTAATTTCTCCCATCATGTACTTGGCCAGGGCTAGAGCATCTTCTTTTGGGGGTTGAACAATAGATCCTTCGATATAGTCCATTACTTCGTCTTCAATTAAATTCAAGTTTGTCCTTTTCTTCCATGCACTAAAGTTTGATGACCCAACCAGCTTGTTGCTTTCTTTACAATAAGGCATCTTGACAGATAGGGTCATGAATACTTACATGAGTGGATTGGCTTGCAGCTTTCTTGATGATGATTGAGAATGAATTCAAGGGTTTCCTTTCTTCAGAGTTGGTGTACTTGAACCCTTGATTATAAAGAATATCTTCAGAACTTGAGGTTCTCTTCAAACAATGTATTGAGTGCAAATCTTTGATGGCAAAGATTATTTTCTTGAATGAGTTGATCTCACTTGAAGTAGCTAGATAGTCTTCCTTGCAAATTGATTAGACTTTCCAACCCAAAATTTTGATCTTCGCTTCTTTGAGTGTCTTTGTTGACAAGCAGCCCTTGTGTTCAGCACCTAATCACTGAAACCATGTTGAGAATTTGGAGGGATGGAGGTTAATACACATTCTCTTCTTGATAATTACCAATGTTACAAACATCGCGATCGGGATAAAATCGTCGAGGGGAAAAAATTGGAAAAAATCGTAAAAATCAAGAAAAAATCGGCACATACAAAAATATTCATTTTTTTTCAATTTTTTTAATATCTAAAGCATCTACAACATAAAACACATAAATATGAAAAAAAAAACTAATATATAAGATGTGTAATATCATGTCTAGTGCTACATCATACATAAAACTGAATCCTGTCCTGAATACTAAGTCCTGAGTCTCAAGAGTCAACTCAGCCTCAAAATATCAACAAAAAATATAATAATGTATCTCATATCATGAGTCATAATGTCATATAAAAAGGGAATGTCAATGCACCATGCCACCATATAACCTATGGTCCTATACTATTGATTTCCTCTGCCCCTCTTGCGAGAAAATACAACAGCTTTGCCTTTCTCTCTAGATGAAGAAGCTGGCGGGACTGGCAATGGGCTCTGTCGTGCTCTAGAAGTAAAAAATGAAGCACCAGAACGGGAACCTGAACCACTAAGAGCTAAAGGAGGCAGACCACGTCCTCTACCGGTAGTAGTGGTAAGTGGTGTCACCTCCTCCTCCTGCTCCTCCTCCTCCTGCTGCTGTTGTTGCTCCTCCTCGTCCTCCCCCTCCACTACCTCCTGCTCTATCCAATCAGGGGCTGACTCCATGACAGGCCTCTCAGCCTCAACCCTCCATTCAGCAGTGGTGTCAATCGCATCTAAAGAGATGGCCTCCATATCAGGTGTCCTCTCAATTTGTCTCACCCACAATCTAAGATTGTAGTAGACGTAAACCATGTCATTGAGCCGCTAACCCTCCAACCTGTACAAGGATCATAAATTAATAAATTAAATATTTAAAAAAAAATATTTAATGAATTCAAAAAATCAGTTGGAATAGGTTAAGTTTTTTACCTGTTGCGCTTTTTGGTGTGTATTTTTTCAAATACACTCCAGTTGCGCTCGCATCCTGAAGTGCTACATGTTTGGTTGAGTATTCTAATGGCAAGTTTTTGGAGTTTTGGTAATCTGCCACCGTAGCTCCTCCACCATGCATCTACAAGTTACAAGTTACAACAAATAAGATAAACTTATAAAGTTACAAACATAAGAAAATTTTAAAATAATGAAAATCTTACCTGGCATTTTAGTAGTCCTATCCTGGACAGCCATGTCGAAGCTCAAGGTGCCACCTGCCATTCTGTATACCTCCATCTCTTTGGATATCTCTGCACGTTCTGATGGATTTGGCACCATCTTCTGAACACAAGTGAAAAAGCCATCCATGACCTCAGCATCAAATAGAAAACCACATGAATAAGCAAATGTGGGGTTCAGAAAGAGCCCTGCAACATGAATGGGACAATGGAGTGTGTTGTTCCATCGATCATCAATCACTTCCCATATAAGGAGTTGTCTCTGAAACCCCTCATCACCCTTATCATCATAATAGCTGCGAACAACTTCTTTGGCCCTATCCATGGCCTCATACAAGTAGCCCATTGCGGGCTTCTCTCCATCCACCAATCTAAGAACCTTTACCAAAGGTTCAGTAACGCTGCACACCTCTTCCACTCCAGCCCAGAAACTTTCCTGATATGACACCAACCTGCAGATGGCCTGTCCCTCTGATTTGCGGCTGATAGTCAAAGCACGCCACTCATCTGAAAGAAACATTCTCTTCAAATCCCACTTAGAATTCAAGAGGATTTGAAGAGAGATGAAAGTAGTGGCAAATCGTGTAATAGCAGGCCGCACCAACTCCTTCTTGTTGGTGAATGTCCTCATCAAATGAAGCACAGATCCATGGTTATATATAAATTTTGTGATTCTCTTTGATGATTCTACAATATCTTTGACAAAATCAATCTTTTCGATGTCCTCCAACATCAAATCAAGGCAATGTGCAGCACAAGGTGTCCAAAATATGCTCGGATACCTCTCCATAAGCATCTTGCCAGTAGAAACATAGTTTGCAGCGTTGTCCGTTATGATTTGGACAACATTTTGGGGCCCAACCTCCATAATGAACACATCTAATAAATCACATAATAATTTTGCATCTTTGACATGTGCAGATGCATCAACAGATTTTATAAACATTGTCCCCTTGGGACAACTGACCAAGAAGTTAAGAAGGGTCCTACCCCTTTGATCAGTCCAACCATCTGACATCACAGTGCATCCTGTGACTTCCCATGATGCCCTTAACTCTTCCAATCTCTTGGTGCAGTCAGCTTTCTCATTTTGCAGAATGCGCCCTTTAAGGTCATGATATGTAGGGGATTTGTATCCTGGGCCAACAACAGCGATAGCATCAATCGTAGCTTGATAAAATGGATTGTTCCTGGCAACATTGAAAGGAATATCACTCCAAAGAAACAGTTTGCCCAACAACTTATCAGCTTCTTCCTTCTCCTTTCTTTTAAGAAAGGAGGAGATAGATGGTTGTGCCTCGGGAGTGGTTCTAGGAACAAAAAATGAGGAGGCAACTACGGGGCTGCCTGTAGAAGAGGCTGATGCTGAAAAGCCACTACCACTCTCACGGTCAACTCCAAACCCTGATATTTGACTTTTCAGAGCTGCTTTGCTGAGTTTAGTGGTTTCTATTTCTCCCAATGAGTTCATAGCTCTTTTGATTATTTCTGCATTGGTGTTTCTGCAAGGGCCTACTTCATGCCCAGGAATTTGTGCCAGGTGGTATTTCAACCTGTATATCCCCCCTGTCATGTGTTGACCACATAATTTGCAAGTCAAGTTTGATCGGTCAAACCCCCCATCAGGTTCACCAAATTCCCATAAAGGATCTAATTTCCTTGGCATGTTGGAAACTTTGAAGTTTGAACTTTGAATGTTGAAATTTGAACCTAGGTCACAAGAAAAATTGCCAGTTAAAAAATAAAATTAAAAAATTACAATTTTACATACAACATTTTGATTTTTTTCACAAAAAAAAACCCTCAACTCAATGCAAAAATAATGGGAAAAAATACATGTTGAAACACAAGCAAAAATAATGGGAAGAAACTAAGAGCACAAGAAGAAATATAAAAAACAAAATTTACCAAACAATTTTTTGCATTTTTGACCAAAATAAACCCTCTCCTCTCAATAAAACAAAAACAAAAACAAAAAACACTACCAAATGCAATCACAAATGATGAAAAATACATGGGTAATAGAAACCCATGGAAGAACAAGAAAAAAACAAAAAAAAATGGGTCAAATTTGATCCCCATACCTGGAAAAACGTTTTGCCGGAAACACTTGGTCCAAATTCGATTTTTGTTCGCTTGGATTGCAAGAAATTCTTCACTTTTGTCCAATCTTGGGCTTGTAAATCCCGTATCTCCCTCCTTGGCTCTCCTCCTTCCCTCCTTGGCTCTCATAAGCAAGTCTGTCCAACAAAAAATGACAAACAAAAAACCAAAAATCGCATTATAAAGTCGCTGTCCGAGGCTGCCACGATTTTTATCGGTCGACTCAAAAATCGCTATTTTATCGCGATAACGATTTTTTCAAAAAATCGCCGATAAAATCGGCCGCCCGAAAAACTCGCGATAAAATCGCGATGTTTGTTTCACTGATAATTACTTATGACCTTACTTTGTGACCTTACTTGAGATACTTATGTTTTCTTCTTCTTTTAGTTTAGTTAATCTTTCATCAAGTCAATTATCAAAATGCACAAGACATAAAAGTTAGGCTCCTAGAGCCAGGGCAAAACCTCTCCCTCTTGGAGAGGAAAACCCACAAAGAATTCTTCTTATAGATCTTCAAATGACAAGTACCATGACCCAAACTTAGACCCTTGACCTAGATATGCTTCCAAGACCTTGATTCAACTTCTTCAACCTTGAATCTTCTCTTCACCAAATTGCTTAGTTCTACATCAACACCTTGATCTTCACCTTGCATACGCTTGTAGTTGAATTGCTTGAATTGTAGGAAGGTAAATCTCATATTTACCTTCCTCACTTTCTCCCTCCTTAAGGTCTTCCTTTCTTCTTCCACTTACTGTCATAGCTTCTTCCTTCAAACAGACTGTCCTCAACTTTCTTTTTCTAGACCTTCTACCTAGTTCTGGAATCACATGTATACCTTATACATATCTTCAAAATCCACACTGTATACTATCCTTTTATCTGCATTCATGTTTCAGCAAAGTCCGCATTCATGTTTCAGCAAAATTCACATTCAAGTTTCAGTGATGTCTGCATTCATATCTTGCACCTTTGTTATAGATCCGCACCCTTTTCTGTTCCTGCACCTCCATTTCAGATCCGCACTGTAATCTTCATTTTTATCCGCAGTGTTGCTAAGATTTAATTTGAAAATCTGCCTGAGATTGACCCGCAAATTTCAGAGATACACGAGCTTCAGTCCCTATGTTCTGCACAGCCTAGATGGGTATTTATAGTTTGTCACAATCTGTAATTAAGCCGACCAGTGTATGAATGGGTGTGATTGATCTTAGGCCAACTTGTCCAACGGTTATGAGGCCAACTTCTCCAAGGAGTATTCCGGCAAGGTGACAACTGTTTTTACTGCATTTGGAGCTTGTCTTCCAACATTGCATTGAGGATTGTTGTGAGCTTATTCCACAAGGTCCTGGAGCATATAGCTAGACTTAACTCAAACCTATTGGACATCAAGAAGAAGTCCATCTATTTAATAAATTATGCTCATGAAACCCATGAAGCAAATCCAACAATAATATATATTATTTTGACTTCTTTTTCACAATTACATAATTACATAGTCAACATGAAGACCTACCTAGTTACATTTTTCAACACTCATTGCAAGAATCAACTCAATGATCTCTCTAGCTGCTCTGCGCTACTCACTTGAGAAATCGATCTTTGGATCCTCTCCCGATGTGTTTTTTGTAATATCCCGGATGGGATATTTTAACTAAAAATGCAGAAAAATACTGAATACCACAGTTTGCCGTGAAATAAACATTCACTCAACAGAAGATTGCCATGTAA
Source organism: Pinus albicaulis (assembly GCA_034641835.2). Taxonomy (NCBI): domain Eukaryota; kingdom Viridiplantae; phylum Streptophyta; class Pinopsida; order Pinales; family Pinaceae; genus Pinus; species Pinus albicaulis. Next base: position 267,789,756 of record CM076570.1, on the reverse strand, counting down.
AATAAAAAAAGACAGTAAACACTGCAATCCAATACCATATAGAACAGAAGAAAAATCTTAGCTTTTATTATAGATAATAAACAGGGGTTTACATATAGATCTGACCCAGAAAGAGCTGAGAAAGAAAACTGGCCACCAAGATAAGCTGTTGAACGGCACTGGCCACAAACTGAACTGCTGCACTCTCCCTCTGGCAACAACTGACACTGAACCCACTGAAAATGATGAAGCCCAAGTTGAAGATCTGAATGATCCTCACACCAAACTCGGACGCTCTGTGAAACTCCTAAGTGAAGTCTCCTCAAAAGTATTGGGTTTCCGTCCAATACTCACAAATCACCCGAGGGTTTCCGTCCTAGGGCTACTGCATGAAGTAGAGAACCACGTCCTCAAACCTCTCATATACAAGCAAATGATCTACTCCAAAGATGTCTCCCAATGGCCTCCTCCCTTTCTTTTATAGATCCCTTGGAACCTTCTAGAGCATTATTTTATTATTATTTTATTCATGGAGCACTCTTCCCTTTTATTAAAATATTCCTTTTTAATGTAGAAAAGGGTAAATCGGCTACCATGCCTCCTCCCGTCACTGAAATCTGTGTCTAACTGTCCCATCATGCAGGTCTCCTCGTCCCAGTTCCAATGAGCTATTACACTAAGGTGTTCCATTGTGTATTCCTCCCGGAATGCCACCTTGAGCATAATCAGCAAAGTTAAGCCCATAAATAACTCAAAATTCCGAAAGTTATCGGAATGCATCAGAACGAAAGCCAAACTGCTCGGATGATGGAGTATATCAAGCGAATGCCTCCGAACATTATGAAAACTCCTCAAAACTCTTCCAAGAAGCTCCTGAGCCCACTGATAGCACCAATCTGTACATGTGACCTGTCTGCTCCTAACTCTGGAAGTCCCTCCTAGCCCTGTCATGGGTGATACCAAAAATGGGAATATTACAGACCTCCCGCCCCAAGATTGCTTGCCCTCAAGCAATCGAAATCTGTGGGCCACTCTGTTGGCCCGCCGCATCTCAGACCCAATGCCTGGATCCCATACCAACCTCTGGGTGCTGCTATGCACCTGTGTCAAACCTCTTGGAACAGATCCCTCAATGTCGGGATCCCAAACTGATCTCTCTCTGTCCCAGTCAACAAACAATCCCCCCAGATCCCAATGCCACCATGGCCAATCATCGCCCAAGTCCCGCGGCTCAGGCTGCGCACTATCTCTGGCTATAGCTGATGCTCTCAGAGGTGAAGACCACCAACAAGCATCAATGCTCCCGGGCTCCTGCTGTGCTGTACCTGTAACTGCATATGCTGCTCCACCAACTGCATACCAACTCATCACCTCTCTCCAATCCAAGCCCTGACTCAATCCCATGATGATCCCACTCTCCTGAAATCGGGTAGGAGTCCTGAAGTAACGACAACCGGTGCCCTCCTGCCAACTGGAATCTGTAACATCTACTATGTCTAAGGGCCCCTGCTCTGATGTGCTCCCCACGAAAGATACCGTACCATCAAGAGGGTACCAACTCATGATCTCCCGCCGGTCCATCCTGGAAGAAGAATCCAATGTAGCAACAACTACACATGGAACATGCCCAGGGTGTTGTCGCCAGCCCATAGTCAACTCCCACTGCTCTGCCCTGTCTACCAATGGAAACTGCCTGTAGAAGGAAGCCCCTCTCTCTATAGTGGGCCAAAGTGGGCAAGACATGCTGCAAGCCCCATCGATGTACTCCTGGAGAGTACTACTCATCGAAAGTGCTGCAGCCCGGCCGACTGTATGTACATCTGTCTGTACCTCATCAATGTGTGGGCCCAAAGATGGATGCTCCACCATCTCCAACAACTCATCCCTCTCATCGGGAATGTAAAACTCCTGCTGTCCCCTAGCTCCCTGCAGAACTATCCCATTGACCTCCAACGTCTCTAGAGGATATGGATCTGCAACTGGTGTCTGTGCATCTGACTGCTCCTCCTCAAAGGCTGACCCCAATGTCAGCTGCATATCCATCATAGGCTCAATGTGGGTGCCCATCTGGATCTCACCCAGGGAAATGTCATGCCTGATGTCCATAGTATCCTCCTCTGCTGCCTCAGGCTCCATCATATGCTGTTATAGCTGGATCGTCACAAGTGACTCATCACCCAGAGTATCACCTATACAGTCCCCTGATTGCTCACCCTGCACACTAGAACACAGCTATGGTCTACTATCATCATCATCTCTGCATGGCTGCTCTCGCTCCTCAGAAGCATCCTCATATGATCCCATGGACTCACCTGAAGAAGAGTCCTCATCCTGGCATACAGAAGGAACGTCTACCTGCTCTACCTCTGCCACCTCATCTGCATCTCTCACACATGAGTGATCAGGCCCCCGAGGTTCTTTGCAAATGAAGCAAAGTCCCTTCCTCCTCAGCTCATTTCTGCTGCCTGACCCACCAAACTGGAGCTGCTCCTCCCTGGTCAACTGTCTCCGGAGAAACTCAATGTTCTGCTCAACTAGCCCTTGGGCTAGCTCATAAGCAGCAGGCGAGACCAACTGCTCTCTCCTCCAAATGCTCAGCAACCGGGTTTGCAACTCTCTGCCAATGGTCTCATGGTCTCTCATACATGACGACAAGATGGACTGCATGTGTGCTATGACAGTATCAGGATGATGTCTCCTAATGCTAAAGAAGCATCGGAACATCTGCAAAATCAGGTCATCACACTCAAGATCGATCATGACCTCATAAGTTCGGGCCATAGCCATGACTTCCAGAACCTTAAGCTTCCTCCCAAATGTAGACCCTGCACAAGTGTCCAAATCCTGAAAGGTTCCTACTATCAATCTGAAAATTCTTCTCATAATATCATCATTGTAGGGAGGGAAGGGTGCTGTTATCCTCAAGATATCGCTGAAACAAGAGGCAACTATAAGCTGGACTCTCTCACTTGGATGTTCCAAGAATCTGGCTTGTATCAATGCAAGCATAGATGGCTTCAAAGCCCAATTTAAACTCCAATCAGATTGCTCTACCTTGGAAAGGCAGGAGTCCAATTTCTCTAACATGGGAAAGTCATCTTCTAATCTTCCATTCTTCAAGTCCATCCCAAGTGCATAAAGCCAATCTCCCACTTCTTCCTCCTTTTGTAGGTTCCTCGGATGCTCTTGTTGGAGCAAATTATGTACCTTCTTGGAGAAGGGTCTGCTGTTCTGTTTTGTTCTCTGGTTTTCTGATTCATGGTGGTTCGAGGAATCAATTTTTACCCTTCTCAAGCTGCTCAGGGATCCCTCCATGGTTCAGCCAATGATGTGGTCATTGTTTTTCTGAGTTTTTATAGTGGTGTAGGTGTGGTTTTTTGTCAAACAGTTCAAATACACACTGCTGTAGGTGACATGTGTTTGCTGGTGTCAAATACAGGTGTATAGTGGAGAATTTATAAAAGAACCAGTCTTAGCCCAATGGCTGGTATTTCTTCTCATACTCAGAAATTTGTAACTTCATTAATAGACTTACATCAAGACTGTGTTAGACAATACATGATAATTTACTCCACAGAAACCATCAATAAATGCATAACAGAGATACAAGAGGAACCTGGTATGTATTGATTATCGCACAGGCCACCTTCCAAAGAAATTTCCGCCATGTTTGAAGAAGATCATGCTGTCCAAGAATGTAGCCACAAGTTCTAACCTTGAAGTGCTGTCACAAGACCGTACCAGCAAGCAACCACTAACAGTATTTCTCCCCACGAATACAGCACCAAAACAAGGCAGCACGCACAAGTTAAGCCCACGAACGGTCTGGTATGACACGGTGGTGATTATGACTCTTTGATGAAATTGGTCTTGGTTATGCAAGCAACTCAATTAAATTTCTCCAGAAAGGTTGCTACAGGTCAATATGTCGCTTCAGCCATTGATGAATTAACATATGTCTGAATGTGCTAACAATTCCCGTCACACCAAAATTTAGCCGATCACGATCTGTTCTGGATATTTTATGGATATATATATATCTTGGGAATTCCGCCCAAAATTGCAGCACGCAGCAACTTATGTGACGCCCAACAGTTTGTACGTATAATACGGAACTCAGATCCTGAGATCACGTGATCATGATGTTTGCAGTCCAGAATCGGAATGGCAGCTTCAGAATGTGGCTCCAAATTCTGGAAAATTGAATACACATTGCATTCGTCCCTCTGTGCGTACCGTCACCCCTGGAGAACCTGATTGGATTTTATGTGTGCGTTGGTCCCACGTGATGGTCACTCCTCACTCGCTTGTCCACCAACACAAGAAATGCAGGTGCCGACTCAGAATCTTGCACAATCCTTTACAACAACATACGCTCAGTGTTGAACCATCGTCTCTCAGACAGGAAAGCTCTGCTCCAACGATTGGTGCATGATGCAAATCAAAAGCTCCATTTTGCTGCTCCCTTTTGAACGACTGCTTGATGGGTTACGATATTGCTTACTCCCACAATTTGCGCAGATGTCACATGACTTGGATGGCCAGCTCTGGACCCCATGTGATTTCCACAAGCGATGGCCACGATCCTAGTCAAATCGGTCACCACTTAATGATAAACGTCGCCCTTCCGCAAAGTCTGGACCCAATCAATCCCGGATCTTGGCTCCGTCTACTATTAATGCGTCTTAGAAATAGACCCGCTTTGTGAGCCACGTAATTCTCAAGCGGCTCAAATTGTGAAACACAGCCCCCTTTCTGAGTCACGTACGACTTGGCCAAAGAATTCGACCACTTTAATTTGGCCCTTGTCGTTGTAAAATAACAACAAATTCATTCACCGCCGTCAAATAATCTTTCACGGCCCTTGCAAAAATAGACGACAGATTAATCTATGCATTCTTTAAAACAAAATCGTGGCCCACACCAATCCTCCATGTGGCTTGTAGAATAGCTAACGCCCAAGATAATTTCACCGCAAATAGTAGAATTTGATGAAATAATTTTCTTTCGGTACCACCAAAACCCTTAAACAATCTGTAATTGGAAAACTGAAACCCCGCAGGCTGAGCCAAGTTCGAGGCTTTGATACCACTGTAATATCCCGGATGGGATATTTTAACTAAAAATGCAGAAAAATACTGAATACCACAATTTGCCATGAAATAAACATTCACTCAACAGAAGATTGCCATCTAAAATAAAAAAAGACAGTAAACACTGCAATCCAATACCATATAGAACAGAAGAAAAATATTAGCTTTTATTATAGATAATAAACAAGGGTTTACATATAGATCTGACCCAGAAAGATCTGAGATAGAAAACTGGCCACCAAGATAAGCTGCTGAACGGCACTGGCCACAAACTGAACTGCTGCACTCTCCCTCCAGCAACAGCTGACACTGAACCCACTGAAAATGATGAAGCCCAAGTTGAAGATCTGAATGATCCTCACACCAAACTCTGACGCTCTGTGAAACTCCTAAGTGAAGTCTCCTCAAAAGTATTGGGTTTCCGTCCAATACTCACAAATCACCCGAGGGTTTTCGTCCTAGGGCTACTGCATGAAGTAGAGAACCACGTCCTCAAACCTCTCATATACAAGCAAATGATCCACTCCAAAGATGTCTCCCAATGGCCTCCTCCCTTTCTTTTATAGATCCCTTGAAACCTTCTAGAGCATTATTTTATTATTATTTTATTCATGGAGCACTCTTCCCTTTTATTAAAATATTCCTTTTTAATGTAGAAAAGGGTAAATCGGCTACCATGCCTCCTCCCGTCACTGAAATCTATGTCTAACTGTCCCATCATGCAGGTCTCCTCGTCCCGGTTCCAATGAGCTATTACACTAAGGTGTTCCATCATGTATTCCTCCCGGAATGCCACTTTGAGCATAATCAGCAGAGTTAAGCCCATAAATAACTCAAAATTCCGAAAGTTATCGGAATGCATCGAAACGAAAGCCAAACTGCTCGGATGATGGAGTATATCAAGTGAATGCCTCCGAACATCATGAAAACTCCTCAAAACTCTTCCAAGAAGCTCCTGAGCCCACTGATAGCACCAATCTGTACATGTGACCTGTCTGCTCCTAACTCTGGAAGTCCCTCCTAGCCCTGTCATGGGTGATACCAAAAATGGGAATATTACAGACCTCCCGCCCCAAGATTGCTTGCCCTCAAGCAATCGAAATATGTGGGCCACTCTGTTGGCCCGTCGCATCTCAGACTCAATGCCTGGATCCCATACCAACCTCTTGGTGCTGCTATGCACCTGTGTCAAACCTCTCGGAACAGATCCCTCAATGCCAGGATCCCAAACTGATCTCTCTCTCTCCCAGTTAACAAACAATCCTCCTGGATCCCAATGCCACCATGGCCAATCATTGCCCAAGTCCCATGGCTCAGGCTGCGCACTGTCTCTGGCTATAACTGATGCTCTCAGAGGTGAGGACCACCAACAAGCATCAATGCTCTCGGGCTCCTGCTGTACTGTACTTGTAACTTCATATGCTGCCCCACCAACTACATACCAACTCATCACCTCTCTCCAATCCAAGTCCTGACTCAATCTCATGCTGATCCTGCTCTCCTCAAATCGGGAAGGACTCCTGAAGTAACGACAACCGGTGCCCTCCTGCCAACTGGAATCTGTAACATCTACTATGTCTAAGGGCCTCTGCTCCGCTTGCTCCCCACGAAAAATACAGTACCATCAAGAGGGTACCAACTCATGATCTCCCGCCAGTCCATCCTGGAAGAAGAATCCAATGTAGCAACAACTGCATATGGAACACGCCCAGGGTGTTGCCGCCAGCCCGTAATCAACTCCCATTGCTCTTCCCTGTCTACCAATGGAAACTGCCTGTAGAAGGAAGCCCCTCTTTCTATAGTGGGCCAAAGTGGGCAAGACATGCTGCAAGCCCCATCGATGTACTCCTGGAGAGCACTACTCATCGAAAGTACTGCAGCTCGGCCGACTGTATGTACATCTATCTGTACCTCATCAATGTGTCGGTCCAAAGATGGATGCTCCACCATCTCCAACAACTCATCCCTCTCATCGGAAACGTAAAACTCCTGCTGTCCCCTAGTTCCCTGCAGAGCTATCCCATCGACCTCCGACGTCTCTAGAGGATATGGATCTGCAACTAGTGTCTGTGCATCTGACTGCTCCTCCTCAAAGGTTGACCCCAATGTTAGCTGCATATCTATCATAGGCTATATGTGGATGCCCATCGGGATCTCACCCAAGGAAATGTCATGCCTGATGTCCATAGTATCCTCCTCTGCTGACTCAGGCTCCATCATATGCTGCTCTGGCTTAATCGTCACAAGTGACTCATCACCCAGAGTATCACCTATACAGTCCCCTGACTGCTCACCCTGCACACTAGAACACAGCTCTGGTCTACTGTCATCATCATCTCTGCATGGCTGCGTTCACTCCCCATACGCATCCTCATATGATCCCATGGACTCATCTGAAGAAGAGTCCTCACCCTGGCATACAGAAGGAACGTCTACCTGCTCTACCTCTGCCACCTCATCTGTTTCTTTCAAACATGAGTGATCAGGCCCCCAAGGTTCTTTGCAAATGAAGCAAAGTCCCTTCCTCCTCATCTCATTTCTGCTGCCTGACCTACCAAACTGGAGCCGCTCCTCCCTGGTCAACTGTCTCCTGAGAAACTCAATGTTCTGCTCAACTAGCCCTTAGGCTAGCTCATAAGCAGCGGGCGAGACCAACTGCTCTCCCCTCCAAATGCTCAACAACCAGGTCTGCAATTCTCGGCCAATGGTCTCATGGTCTCTCAGACATGATGACAAGATGGTCTGCATGTGTGTTATGACAGTATCAGTATGATGTCTCTTAATGCTGAAGAAGCATTGGAACATCTGCAGAATCAAGCCATCACACTCAAGGTCAAACATGATCTCATGAGTCCGAGTCATGGCCATGACTTCTAAAACCTTAAGCTTCCTTCCAAATGTAGAGCCTGCACAGTTGTCCAAATCCTGAAGTTTATAAGGAAGTTCGATGGGAAGTTGACAGTTTGATCAACAAGAAGTTTATAAGGACTTCGATGGAAATTTGTAGGTTGTTAAATTGTTTAAAAATGAAAACTTGAATTTTTCTTGAATGTTGCATTTTATTGAATTTAAAACATAAAAAATGAGTTGTTTTTTTTCCTATGTTGCATTTCCTATTCCCATTTGGCATTTTTCCATTTGTTTTGCAGGCTAGAAACTTGAAACTTGTTTCCATCATGGCTATATGGATTTTTCTCATGTTGGTTCCTTTCTTTGTGATAATGGTGTTCGAGAGTGCTAGAAGAAAGAAGCAAATCAAAGAAGAGGAGGATGAAGAGGAGGGTTATGGTGGATTTGAAGAAAATCCTAAAGAGGAGGAGGATTACGCTGAGGAGGAAGTGGGGAGTGGAGAACCTGAGGACACAGATTCCCCAACTAAACGAGACCAAACTCAGACACCTTTGTGGAAATATGTTCAGAAAATTGAAGGAGGGAAAGGTGGTGGAACCACTAAATTTATTTGCCCCCATTGCAATAAACAATACCATGGTTCATACACCCGTGCGAGAAGGAACCTTTGTGGGATAATGCCAGGGGATGGACCTAAAAATATTGGAATCAAAGTTTGTCCTTTTGTGCCAGCACCACAGAGAGAGATATATAGGAAGGAAGAGGGGGCTGCCCTACAGAGATCATCTAAAAGATCTAGGGGTTTCGTTGATTCAGGCCCAACACGTCATGGACAAACAAGTTCAACTTCCACCCATGCCAGTGGTTTTGGAGGCAGTGGCACTGGATTAAGGCGTAGAACCATATCCGATTACCTGGACAAAGGGTGTAGGAATGATGTGGATTCAAAAGTTTACCGGTTTCTATATGCATGTGGGGTGCCATTCAATGTTCTTCGCTCACCTTATTGGCATGAAATGGTTTCTACCATTAATGATGCCCCCAAAGGATACAAAAGCCTTGGGTATGACAAGGCCAGAACCGTGGGTCTTGATCATGAAAAAGCTAAAATAAACAATTCTTTGGCTAGAATGACAAGTTCGTGGAATGAGCATGGGCTGTCCATTGTCTTTGATGGATGGACCAATGTAAAAGGAAAACCATTGATAAATGTTTTGGCTGTGTCGGTTAGTGGTGCAATCTTCCTGGCAGCATATGATTATTCAGATAAATTCAAAACCGGCATTAACATTGCAGAACCATTACTTGATATAATTGAAAATACTGGGCCATACAATGTCATACAGGTCATCACTGATAATGTTGCTAACTGTAAGGCAGCAGGAGCAATTATTGAGGATAAATACCCCAACATTTTTTGGTCTGGGTGTTTGGTTCACACAATGAACCTTTTGGTGCATGATATCATCAAAAACAAACAACCTCAATTCAAATGGCTTGGTGATTTGTACAAGAGAGGTAAAAAAAATGATAAAATTTATTACAAATCATAGCAATACCCATGGGCTTTTCCGTACTCACTCCAAATTGGAGTTGTTGAAGATAGCAAAAACTAGATTTGCTTGCTATTACCTCACCTTCAAGCGCCTTTTGAAGGTAAGAGAGTCATTGGCTGCAATGGTATCAAGCCCACATTGGCAGCTATTAAAGGACAGGGCAGCAACAATAGTTGACAGGCAAGGTTTCGAACATGTAGAGGAGACCGCCCTTGATCCTCTGTTTTGGGCACGTGTGAGGGAAATTTTGAATTTTACCAAGCCCATTTATAACATGATTCGGTTTGCAGATACTGATAAACCAGTGATTGGAGAGGTTTATGAGCAGATGGATAGCATGTTGGGGCAAATAAAATATATTGTTAAGGATAATGATCCCAACTTGTATGCTATGATTCATGACTGTGTGTGTGCACGGTGGAATAAACTCAATGTTCCACTACATGTTTTGGCATATATCCTTACGCCAAAATATTACTCTCCATCTTGGTTGGGCCAACCTGCACCTGGAGGTGGGGTTAGGGTGAAACCTCACACAGATCCAGAGGTACAAGAGGGGTACATGAAGGCATTGGACAAGTTGGTACCCGACAAGGAAGAGTGTGCTAGATTGCGCCTTGAATTAGGCAAATACTTCAGTTGCATTGCTAACTTTGGTTCTTTCCATGCAATGGAAGACAGGGACAGATTTGATGCTCTCACATGGTGGGAAGCATATGGTGGCATGGGACTTTTGCCAAAGTTGGCTAAAAAAGTTCTCTCACAGGTTGTGAACACTTCTTCTGCAGAGAGGTGTTGGAGCACCTACAGCTTTATACACAATTACAGCTTTATACACAATGTGAGAAGAAACAGGCTGAATGAAAATCGAGTTGAAATCTTGGTTTATGTGCATTATAACTTGAGGTTGTTGAGCCATTACTGTGATCGGGCAAATGAGGATCAATCATACAAAGTCTGCGACAACAACCCAGAGGATGATAATTTGGAGGACGACACGTTACATCTGGAAGAATTGGAAGCAGAACTTTATAGGGATGATGATGAAGCATCAGCAACACCGCCACACATAGGGCCAGTCCCACCATCTACTGGTAGCAGTGCGGGTGCCAGTGCCAGTGCCAGTGCTAGTGCCACTCCTCGATATCACACTATTGTACCTTTGCAGATCCAGCCTCCACCTTCTAGTCGTGGTCGTGGTACTCCTGAGAGTACTAGAAGACCAACATTTCCTCGTGGCTCACAAAAATTAGACATTTCTCGTGGGTGTGGCAAGGGGCCAGCCAGATAAAATAGATTTGTTGTTTACTAGTATTTTCTATTTGTTGTTGACAATTGAACAGTTGAAACTTGACTCTTTCTGATTTCATATATTTAATGACAATTTAAGTTTGAAGTTTGAATTTGAAAGGTGAAACTTTGAAGTTGGCATTTATAAGTTTATTGTTTACAAGTCATTATGAATTATGAATATGATGCTTCATGAAATTTGTATGGTGATCAATGAATCAATGATGATAAATGTTATATAATATCAATGATGATAAATGTTATATATTGAATTTTGAAATCAATGAATCAATGATGATAAATGTTATATATCAATGATGATAAATGTATATTGAATTTTGAAATCAATGAATCAATGATGATAAATGTTATATATTGAATTTTGAAAGCTTGAAACCTTCAAATTGATGATTTGCGAGTCAATATGTTGTATGTTTCCAACTCGTGGGCGTGGTTGATGAAGATTATAACTTCTAGATGATTGACGTTATATGATTCAATCTATGTTTTTATGTTTTTTATGTCTAATTCATCATTCTACATGTTTTTGTTGACATATATGCATCAAAATATAAAAAATTAAAAATTAAAAAAAATTAAAAATAAAATAAAATATATATATATAAACGCTCCGAACCGGAAGCTTTTAAAAATGGCGCTCCGCGCTCCCGCTCCCAAGTAACCTTGGTCTGAGTTTTTCAGATGAGGAGAACAGAAGTACAGTTCGGAACTGAAGTTTTCAGATGGGTGTTACTGTAAGGGACAACAAAGACAAATATCTCTGAGGTTTTCGAATAAATGGACAGTGAAACAGTTCATTCATCCCTCTCTGATATAGGCTCGCATCCCATCACAATTTGGTGGATACTGTTTCGGGCCAACCACAATGCGGATCCCTTTTGAAGATAGTACAATCATAGTGTAATAGCAGTGTTAAGGGTATGTTGTAGTTACATGAAAAGGTGCCCTAACTACTCGGTGCTATCACAGTGACAAGGATGACATTGATAACAATGACAAAGAGAAGTTGGAGGACTTGTGACTTGGTCATGGAGTGGCTTATACGTCAAGGGTCATGGTCTTGGTATTCGTCAATTGGAATCTCTATAAGAAGAATTTGTGCTGGTTTTCCTCTCAAAGAGTGAGAGGTTTTGGCCCTGGCTCATAGCCTACATGCTATGTCTCTTGTCTATTTATGTTTATGCATTGGTTACTGTTTGATGAAGAAGAACACTAATAAACTAAGAAGAAGAAGATCCTAATATAAAGAAGTAAAAAAGCATTCACAAACAGTCACTAATGAAGAGAAATCACCTAATGCTAATTCCCTAGTTTTCTCAAATGGTATTAGAGCTATGGTGCTAAATTCAAAGGAAGGGCATCTAGTCAAAGAGACACTCAAGGATCAAGCTTCATGAAAGGCATCAAAGTAAAGTGAAGGATCTACATTGAAGAAGAAAGTCTACTTCAATAGGAAGTCTTGAGATCATCAATCAAATCAAGGAAACTAGAAGTATACTCCAACAAGGTAGCTCAAAGGAATTTAAGATAAAGATCACACCATCTTGGAGAAATTCAAAACTCTGGAAGCAATTCTGATCTACACTCATTCACTACCAAGTAGTTGAAGTATCTTAAAGGCTATAAGGCAAGCTCCCTATCATTGCAGCAAGGATCCCCTTCTTATCTTGGAAGAAGATCATTCGAAGAAGCATCAATCACCATCAACAAAAGGAAGTTGGATCTAAAGATGTTGTCATCATGAAAGAAGCAATCTCCTTTATTGAAGAAAGGCCCTTTTTCATTTGGAAGAAGATCATCCAAAAGGGAGCACTAATACTTCCTCTTCAACCACCATCAAAGTGATCAAGCTGAAGATTTCATTTTCACTTGTCTAGTAAGTATCTTTTATTCTATAATCAAAATTTCGTAAAATGACTTCGTGTTTGCAAGGAGATCTATAAGATGGTTGGGTCATCGAAATTCCTTGCATGGAAAAAGGAGGATAGACATAGGCCTCGAAGAAAATGAAGTCATTGATCATATCCATGCAAAAGTCTCCAAAGGTCAAGCATTATCTGAATACATGGAAAGGGATCAAAGAGCTCAAAGGATTCTTATGAAATCAGTCAAAGGTCCCTAAATCCCTATATAGCAGGAGTGGAGACATCAAAGAGATATATGATAAGCTAGAAGAACTATTCTCTGAAGATGTGATAAAGAAGGTCATATCACTTAGACCAGATCTACAAAAATTGAAGGTATCAAAGAATGAAGGGATATCTTCATAAGATCTCAACTGTTAGATCTGGAAGAGATGATAAGAAGATAATCATCTTTGTTTTAAATGCACTAACTAATGAACAAGGTAACAAATGGATAAGAAAGTTACCTCATTCGACAACTTGTGGTTTTTATGCTAGATAGAAGAAGACAAGTTGAGGGCAAAAGTGTTGAAGGTTGTAGGACTCAAACATTTGCAGAAAGGAAAGGGAAGTTTAGAATATTTGGTCATCAAAAAAGAAAGAAGAGCATAACTAAGATTCAATGTTATGGAATAGCTATGGACATTACATTAAGGAAGCTCATATCACCGGAAAGATGGAGGAAGCTGAAGAAAAGAAGTCAAAGGTAAGAGGGACTATGATTGAGATAGTCTCCCTCACAAAAGGTCTTGTCATAGCTCCTAAATATTTTGTTATAGAATATGGCTATAATAAATATTAAATAATAAGATGCAATGTGGCATCATGAAAGCATTTGTTACAAGAGCTCGTGACATCACCATAGGAAATCATGAAGAACAGACAAAACAAAATCTATGATAGTGAAATATGGGATATAGCTCTTGGGAATAAGGATATGCAAGGATAAGGATATGCAAGATCCTCAAGATTCTCTGACGGAATCCTCATCGAAGGGTTCACCAATCTAGAGAGGAAGCAAGTGGTTTCATCAGGAACTCCAACTTGTTGAGTTCATGGGATGATAGTATGATGACATAAGAGATGCAACACATCAAAAGATTGAAGATCTTTTCAGTCAAGGAAGCTGCTGAAAGAAGCCTAGATGACCTAAATATAAATGAGGTATGTATGTTGGTATTTAATATTATAATGTCATGTCATATGGTTGCTGGTAATATGGATCGCTACTTCTATCTTGAGAAGCATGATCAAAGGAAAGGATCTCCTCCCCTGAAAGGATGTAGGGAGGCATAGGTCACATAAAATGTCCTCATATGAAGTATGAGGTGGTTGACTACAATTAAGGAACTCTGATTGGAAGCTCCTAGGAATGGAATGTGTGAAGAAAGAAAGGAAGAGATCGTAAGATATGCAACCATGGTAAAGGCAATCAACATCCAAAAGACCAAGAGGATTTGACTTTAAAATCTCCAGGAAAGATATGAAGAATCTGATGGAAGTCTGAAAAAGATGGAGACCCTTGACAATGGATATCTTTCGGAGATATGTCAACATGCTGATACCTACAAGAAGATGTCATGATGAAAGACCATCACAAAGGTAATTTTGATTTAAGTGTTCTTATTTTTGAACAAATATCTAGATGGGCTTATGCAGGACTGCCAAAGGGAAGAACTGTGGATGACTTCCAAGAGGAACATATAGAAGGATGTAAGATCCTTCCGAAAATATGGCATGAAGCAAGGCCAAATGTAGGCTAATGGATCACTTCTTGTTGAAAGGAACAATGACATGACTGACTCATGGATGAAAGTGATGGATGGTTTGTGCCCTAAGAAGAAGTCCCAAATGATGAAGACTCCATAACAAAGAAGAAATTCATGACATCAAAGGAAGGAGTTCTTCAAGCAGTTGATTGTCCCATTATCTCCACTTGAGGAACTATTGTCAGTCCCTGATTAAGGGGGAGCCTGGAAACAAGTTTCCTACTTGGAAGAAACTTGGAAATTCCAAAGCCAAGAGGGAGCTTAGGTACATTCGTTGTGTAGGAATGAGTACATTCCTTCATTGGAATATGTCCTCTCTAATTGAGAGGGAGGGATAGAAATGTCATTCTTGTCTTCACCTGGGAAGACATAATGGAGGATTGGGTAATCATCTAGCATCCAATACTCTTTGAGGATGAGATAGGGCATCCAAGATAAGAGCAGTCGTAGAGGACCGATATTCTTTGAGGACTATGAATCCAAGATAAGACTAATCTTGGTGGAACACACCCTGAAAAACTGAGTAGGTATGTTCCAGGAAAGACAATGATTAGGGTGTCTATAAATCATTGGTCTCGCCAGCATTGAGCTCAGATCTTGTGGAGAGATATAGTTGTTAATCAATGCCTTGCTATGTGACAATGATGGTTGATATGATGCTATACAGATGGGTTACCAATCCGATTCGTATGAGAAATTCTTCAGATTGGGAATGACCAAGTACCATTATGAATACCTCCCTAGTTAAGAGGGAGTGTTGAAAAGTGTAACTAGGTTTGGTCTTCATAATGACATGTAATTGTGACTTATGTCTATGATGTAATGAAGAAAATAAAATTATTATTTTAAGCCTTGCTTCATGGGTTTCATGAGCAAGTGATTTTATTTTAGTTGGCTCTCATTGAGAGCATTAGGATTTGTCATTTAAGTCAAAGAAATTAATGTCATGTATGAAGAGCTCTTCTTGAGCATGTGTCAATGTATATGAGTCTATACAATGTCTAGAAAGCCCTCCAAAGACGAGGACAATCCTCCTCTTCATGTTGGCCTCAAAACAAAAGAAAGAACAAACTCAAGTCAGCTCAAAATGAAGACACAATTGTTCACTAGTTCATGTCGGCTTATTTACTGTGGCAAACTACTATATATACCCATGTGGACTTCGCATAAATCACAGAAAGCACAGTTTGGATCTCTCTGAGTTTTTCGGATGTGGAGAACATAAGTACAGTTCAGATCACACTGAGTTTTTCGGATGGGTGTTACAATTCGGTGGAAGGTACAGTGAAGAATGGAAGGGACAGTGAGGAATGGAAGGGACAACAAAGACAAATATCTCTGAGGTTTTCGGATAAACAGACAGTGAAAAAGTTCGTTCATCCCTCTCTAATATAGGCTCGGATCCCATCACAGTTTGGTGGCTACAGTTTTGGGCCAACCACAATTCGGATCCCTTCAAAAGATAGTACAGTCACGGTGTAATAGAAGTGTTAAGGGTATGGTGCAGTTACATGAAAAGGTGCCCTAAATACTCGGTGCTATCATAGTGACAAGGATGACAGTGATAACAGTGAAGAAGAGAAGTTGGAGGACTTGTGACTTGGTCATGGAGTTGATTATAGGTCAAGGGTCATGGTCTTGGTATTCGTCAATTGGAATCTCTATAAGAAGAATTTGTGTGGGTTTTCCTATCTAAGAGTGAGAGGTTTTGGCCCTGGCACATAGCCTACATGTTGTGTCTCTTGTCTATTTATGTTTATGCATTGGTTACTGTTTGATGAAGAAGAACACTAATAAACTAAGAAGAAGAAGATCTTAATCTAAATAAGTAAAAAAGCATTCATAAACAGTCACTAATGAAGAGAAATCACCTAATGCTAATTCCCTATATTTCTCAACATTTTCCAAGTGATTCTTCACACAACAGGGGAGGCCTTTGAGGGCACATTACATCACTCCACTACACAACATGCCCGGGTTGTTTTGCACCTTCCAAGAGAGAAGTGATGACCTTGCATATGCAACGTTGCCCCTCCAGAGCAAAGCGAAGGGCACTTTGATGATTCCATATGATGATTAACACCTTGGAGTACCCTACATGCTAAAACACTAAACTCCTTTTGCTTTATGTTGGATTTATTTGATATTGTACCCAGTGGACCCAAGATACCCCAAGGTTGGGCTTGTCATTGTTCAATAGGTGTTCCTTGTTCCGAAGTCCAAATGATGACGACCATCCTCGAGATGACGAGGGAGGACTTGTACTCACTCTTGGAGCCCCAACCCTAGAGAGAGATCATGCCACATCACCCATCTAGCCCTTGAGAGCGTGACATAAGCCACCCAAAGCATGGTTTTTGGACATGGAGGCACTTCTTGAGGTCTCTCCTCAAAATTTGAAGTTGATTGTGATGTAGGGCATCTCCTTAGCCCATCCCACACCTTTTTGTGGCATTTAGTGCTAAAAGAGGACATGACGTCATGTGTTTATCGACCTAGACGTGTCAGTATTTATGGAATTATTTTGTTGTTTTGAGCTATGGGGTTGGCTTGTAACCTCTTGTCTTGTGAAACACTCAAAATCAAACTTATTTTATGACATGTAGGCTTAATATTTTGTAAAAGTGAAGGGATAGACCTCATATAAATAGAGGGTCCCTCCACTTCATTTGAACATCATCACATGTGAATTCGGCCTTCTTAGAGAGAGTGTGAATTTCCTTGCCTATTTCACTACTTGGTAAAAGTATGATTTTTGTGGAGCATCTTATTATTGGAGATAGATTTTTGCATTCAAGACGTCTTTTGGAGATTGAAAAAAGGCTTTTCTTGGAAAATTTTGTAAGTTCATTGTTGATTTTTCTATATTCTGCATGGTATGAATTTATGTTTGGGTTTCTAAACGTTCCATGACTAAATGCATGTTGTTTGTTGGAAATCTTGGTAAAATTTTCCAAGTTAAAATTACTGTTAGCCCCCCCAAAAATCATTTTTCGTCTCCCTATAAAATTTATCCCTAAAACTCCATTTTCTCAAGTAGGATTAGGCACTGGGCAAGGTTGTGTTAATCAAAAATTATTAAAACATAAATATTCTCCTTTCTTTTATATCTCCTAATCTTTTTTAGGCAAGTCGATGGGGCTTTTTTCTAGGGTCAATTTATTGGTAGGGTAAGTTTGAGTGGATCCTTGTGGATGAAACTCAAAGTTTTACCTCTAAAAAACTTTTTAATGTAAAATCTATCATTGAACCCTAACCCCTAGCCAAGCTTCAACTTGATGCCTATTTGAGGATTTCCCTTGTTACTTTGTTGATTTAATCATTAAGGAAACCCTTTCTTCAATTTCTACATGTTTAGACACTCCATTATCATTGAATACCAATAAGCCCTAGATTTGTCTTTTATAAAAAAAAATGAGCATATTTCCATCGCTATTCATATCACCTTGAGCCCTCAAATTAGAATACCCATTATAGGAAAATACAAGGAAGGCTCACTTGCGGTGAAATTCCACTAAATATCATGAGGAAGATTGCTAAGGTGACAATGACAATCCTACCTCATTGTTGCCATAGGGTCTAGCCCTTGCCCTTGTGAGTCCCTTCACAAGGCCTGCTAGATTTTGTGGCAACAGGGGGTATCGTGCCAAGCATCATGTGGGGTCATCAAATAGCCCAATGATATGTTCTATATAGGCAATGTTGCATCACCAAAGTCACATCCTCTCTTTGGAATGGAGATCAATTCTTTTGAGAAAGAAGGGCAATCATCTCTCAAGAGGCCTTTGTTACTAGGCTAAAACCACCTAACAATAAACCTCTCAAGATAAAGTGAAAATCAACAATTGTTACGTACAATAACCATAGATGCATCATAGTGGACCATACCTAATGTTGGGGGCACAGTAATACTTCACATAAATCTCACCTCCAAATGTCTAACTAGATTGAATCTCGTAAACAAGTTACCTCCTTATGTTAGGGGTGGTTAGATGGGTAACCCTATGAGGTGTTTCTAGCCCCCAGGGGAAAATGACATGTCACAAGTTAGACCGTCGATCCATAGGTGTGTGTGAGAATAGTGGCAACGGATTGGGAATGACTTCAAGGAAGGGTGCCATAGCAAAGTGACTAGTTAATGGAGATCCAACATCCTGAGAGTATAGATGTAAGGAGGGAGCAATCGTAGAGGATTGGATTACCCCTTTCCTTGGCCTGCTTTTCCACCCCTTTGATGCACCTTTTACTTATTTATGATTTGAATTGATTTGGGTGGATAGCTCAAGAGACCAAGCTTGCTTTCTAAGATTTTGCATTTAATGCCCCGTAATGTTGAGTCGGTTTATCGCTCATCAAGGTTGGGACAGTACAAGAGTTCCTTTTATAGATGAAGCATCATATGCTTAAGGAACTGGGTGACAGATAATGAGGGGGCTAGAGCTTGATGACCACTCCGTGTCAACTACCCTGTAGCAGTACACATTTTTGCAAAGGAATTCCATCATGTTCGAGCAGTCAGATATCTAGGATTCGTCATCATCATTCCTCAGTTTCTCAGAGTCTTAAACCCAAATTCTGCAATTTTATTGTAAATGATGCAAGTATGATCGTTTAATTATGTAACAACACCTAGGTAAGCCTTTAATTTTGGCAAAGGATTTCATCCTAGAAAGTTTTTAACCTCACCGAATTATGTTTGTTTCTAAACATGAATAATTGGCAGAGTTTTTCTTCCAGCTTAAACCCAAAAGCTAGGGTGGAATTCATTGACAAGGTCTTAGGTGAGTCCTAGTGTTATATCAAGTCTTTTGTACAAGTGTGTTTGAGAATAATTTAAGCACAATTGGTTAAATTATTTAGTACAGACACACTTGGTCTATACTAGATCGTATTGTGTCGCAAAATTGGGTAAATTATTAAGGGTTTATGTCTAAAGGTGTTTTCCCCTTTCAAGGGTTGAATTAATTGTAATATCTTGATGTAAAAATATTTTGGTGAATGGTCCCTCATATTTAGACACCATGGCTAAAATATTTAAGGGTGGAAAATTTTATTAATACCCTTTAGTGTCAATTAATTAATTTTTCTGGCTAAATTAAATTAAAATCCTAAGCCAGAAAATTAATTAATTTCAAGTCAAAAAATAATTATTTTTATTTTTGGTTTTCTAGCAAAATTATTAGCCAGAGAATGGTTAAAAAAATAAAATTGAGAGAAAATAAAATTCTCTCCAAGTGGCAAAACGAATTTTGGAGAAAGTGGTCATTTCCAAGGAAGAATTAAATTGACAAACTCAATTCCAAGGAGAAAAAATCACAAGAAATTTTTTGGGACCAAAAAAGAATTATTTTTTCAAGAAAATTTTATTTTTTGGGTCTAGTTAGTTGAAGAAAATTCATGGGTCCAAAAGAAGTCCAAATTCCAAGGTCCTTTATGAAGGAAAAAATCAAATTTTAATAAAAATTGAGCTTATGGACAATGATGATTAATTCAAAAATGTTTTTTGAGGAAAAAAGGTCAAAATAATATTTTTTGGACCAAAAAAAAGGGAATTATTATGGAATTTGAATTTCTTCATCAAGATCAAGGGACGAGATTTATTTTTGGCATGGATCAAGCACTAAGTAGTTGTTATTATCCAGATCTGGTAAAAAATGTGAAACTTATTGGACCTAGTCGTTTTCCACTTGGAGGGGGATCTAGATATCTCTATTTTCTATATAAGAAAGCTATTTGCTTCTCATTTGATATCGAAAATTTGGTAAAGAAGTTCAAGTCAACCTCTGTCGCTATGATATTTTTCTGGATATAAAAAATAAGTCTTTGGGGTTTATTCATGGTGGTGTTCCTCTTCTGCTTATTGTGGTAAATTTATTTTTGAATCGTGTTTTTAATGCTCTACTGAAATTAAATTTTTATAAGTTATTATTTCATTAGCCAGTTGTTGGAGTAACTATTTACACAGGTATCTTTCATTAGTTATTGGGCTTAGAGAAGCATTTTAAGTTAATCGATCTAGCAGGTATCTCTAGATCTTGAGATTTATTGTGTTATCTAATCTCTAGTGACCTAATAATTTTATCTTAAGTGTGTAGAGAATTTTATGGTATTCAGATCATGGGCTTGAGGGGAAGTCTTAAGTTGGACCAACCAACTCCCAAGACAAGAAAGCTTAAGATCCCATTGTGTTAAACTTCAAAACTTATCTAACGATTCGTTTTGTAGAGATTTGGCCATTGTTCACCATAAAAAATTATTATTTCTCTTATCTACTTGAATTTCTTTGTGCTCCAATTGATAGATCTGCTAATTAGAGCTATTAATCACTAGACAAGGGAATGGAGTTGGACACATGTTCCTCTTGATCTAGTCCATTGTTAATATTGTAGATTAATTTTGTAAATAATTTTTATCTAACCCTTGTACATTTGTTTTTATTTATTTTCTTCGTATATAGCATTTGGGGTTTGTTTAATTCTTGTAGTTCAGAAGAGGAGAATTAAAATTGGTTTGGGGATTTCTCTAATAAAATTTTGCAGATGGATCTGATCCATTGTTCCCTGAAGTATTCTAATTGTAAAGGGATCAATCTTGCAAGATGGAGGAGAGAATTGCAGTTAAAATTCCTAGTCATTGTAATCTCTCTTTAAGTTTTGAGGAGTCTTTCCTTCATGTCTTGAAGGACTTTCTTCCCATGAAATTTTGATAACAAAACACATTTTTTTCTCTTGGGGAGCTTGGGACTTAGATCCCTTAGCCTCCTCCATCTCCTTATTTCAAAAGGAGAACTAACATACTAACTTACTTATGCCTATTAACTTTCATTTGCATTCTAACTCCATTTGCATTGCATACTTTAATCTTTTTGTTGCATTTCATCATTTAGAAAATCATTGTTAGCAATTTCCTTGTCTTTTAGTTATTTGTGTTGATATCATTAAATGTCACTTGCTCCTATTCTTTGTATCTCATAAGTGAAGAACATTCTAATAAATGCCATAACTAAAGACTTTTGATATTGTTATCGTTATCATTGTTTCATTAAGAGATCTTAAGTTTGCTTCATTGAGTTGCTATTTGAAATCTTGTAGCCTTGTGATCTACGTTGGTATCTCAATAAAGTTTGGTCATAAGTTGTTTACATCTTTACATTGAAGCATATTATCATTATTTCATCTCTTTGAAACTATCTAACTTGGCCATCATTTTGCATGTGCATCCTAGTTTAGATTGCATTCCCTAAAATTTACCTCCAAGCCTAAGCTTGGTTGAAAGAAAGTTAGGACCACCTTTATTTTGTAGCTTGTGAAAGATAGACCCTCTTTAGTGGTTAACACGGTTACTTTGCAGTCGTCAGAGCCACAGTGTCTATAGCGTCGGAGGCATCGGGTGGTTGGAACATAGGGGGGTATCATTAATCAAGCCTTTGCTTCCTTCTCATTGGCTTCCATCCCACAAGCTACTCTAGAAACTAGCCTCGAAACATATAGGAGGAAGGATTCATCTAGATTAGGCATCTTAATTAAAATCAACCAAGATTTTGCATTTCACATTTGCTTAGATCTTTCATTCATGCGTTGCTGATCATTGGTGATTGAAGCTGTGGGCTAAATCTATAATTTGCAAGTTTATGGTATCTAGAAATATCATCTTTTCTTGCAATTGTCATTCTTTAAGGTTATCTTGGTCTTTAAATTTTTGTGTTAACTCTTCTTGCAGCATTACTGTTATTGTAACTTTGAGTACCTATTTCTTGCAAGTTTCTAAATTTCCATTGAGCATTGTAAAGGCACTGGTCTATTACATTTTGAATCTGCCTTATTGATCCCAATTGCATTTATCTTAACATACATTTCCCATAAACTCTCACACTTGCTTGAATTAATAATCAAGTTACATTAATAATAATTGCCTTGCCCGTAATCTCCTAGGACTTGTTGTTCCAACAAGTTTCCTCTTTCATCATTACCTTTAGGGACTACCCCCCTTGACTTAGCTAGGAGAGAATCTAAACGGAGTGAATAAGGATTTAGAGCGACAACCCCTGTTCTAAGCATTGCGCCTTAGGTGTACACTTCACGCAACAACAGAGCTCGTGTTAATATTTTCCCACACATTAATCAAATGTCCTAGCCATCTTTTGCACTTTATATTTTTCTTTCAGTATGGCTTTCTTATGCTTTTACCTTTCTTTTCGCCAGATCAACCTCAAGGGCGAAGCTTTTTGGTCCAAACTCCAGGATGAGTGTGAAAGGGTGCCAATCCCCATGACCAATGACCACCAGCAAAAAGAACAGAGATGAAATTATAGGAAAGATGGATTTGGCTTGGTAGGTGCATTGTCATCCTCTCCTTCACATATGTCTTTCCATAATTCATTAAAGATGAGGGTATGCCTAATCTTTCTTGACCATTCTTTGTAGTTCTCATGTCGGTCAGTACTACTCCAACTATGGAGATGAGAGAATGCATCTTCAACATAATTTTCTGAAGTGAGGCCTAGATGGACAAGATCTCTATAACAATAATAATCTCCAGTGGAAATAATATCTCTAACGCCTTACAAAACAGAGTAGCCAAATTAAAATTGTATTTAGAAGCATAAGGCATCAAATAGAATCTATTATGGCTTTAAATTCAAGGCTATAAAGATGAAATCTTCCATGATAAGATGATCATATAGGTATACAATATAAACTCCCCAAATGAAGCAAAAATAAACCAATCTATCCCAAAAAAGTTAAAACACTAAGAAATCCCCCTCCTCTACAAGTACCTCCCTCTCCCTCACAAAAATAAAAAACAAATTGGAAAATTATATTGTGCGAGCATGCAGCAGAGTTCAAATCACAATCCTTAAAGGCCCTCTGGTCATATACTCAATTGTGTTGGCTCTAATCTTGGTGCAAAGCCCACACAAAAGCTTCACTACCTTCACAAGGGCAGCGTTCGGATCTCCATAAGCAACATCGTCTAAAGACAAGAAACCCGAGCTTTGAGTGGTTTAGACAGTGCCACAGTGGATATATAAACTGCGGTGGAGTGTTACTATATATCCAATGATGTAAAAAACACATGTTGTGCAAGAGTTTATGGAGGAGTTGTTGACCACTAGAGTGGCACCTGATGATTATATGAAGACTCCAACCCAAGGATGAACCAAAGGACACTTGTATCATCAGATATCATCAATTCAATAGAGATTTTAAACTCTACTTCTACTTCTTATCATTTTCTCTTGTACCCAGATTCCACGCCCTACGTGGAATTGTAATAAGTGATGCTAGTAATGATGAGTTTTGAGCCAGTATTGAGTCTGTAACAAGCATAGGTAGCCTGGGACCTTACCAACAAGTGAGTACTAATTTGGGAGGTTTTTTTCACTTGGTTAATTATCATCTCTCTACCAGGAATTAATAATTAATTGAGTTTTTTCCTTCATTTTTACCCCAAAGCTGGAGTACGGCTTAATGGTGAAGCCTTGGGTGAGTCCTAGTGCCTAGAGTCAATGTATATTACCATACTAGATCACACAAAAAAAATTCCTGGAATTTGGTTAGGTCTAGGTAGTGATTTTTTAATTTTTTAGATTTCCCGCAAGTCGAAAATTGCAATAAAAATTAAAATTGAATTGTAATAAGTGTTGCCTAGAGAAGTTGTATAGGGTATGAGTAATCAAAATTACACCTCTTACCCTCAGCTTTCTACTATGACACACTTTGAGAGGTTAAAAATGTGTTTTGAACCCTCAAAACCCACTTTTCCTAAGTTTGGTGGGAAATCTGGCAATTAATTAAGTCAGAAATTAAATAAATGGAGAAAAATAAATATCCACACATACTAAATGAGGTGGAAATGAAGTGGAAAATTATGGAGGAGTTAAAGTGAAGTCCCAAGGTGTTGTGGACTCCTAAGATTAAAGAAAAGACATGTGCTCAAATAAAATTGAATTTCTGGCATTAAATGAGAATTGGTTACTTGGAAATTCGAATTTGTGAAGATAGTGCATATTTGGGAGGATTTTGGAGAATATTTAGTGGATATTTTTGTGGAAAATTGTCTCCACATGGGTTACCGCCCATATACACTTGTTATTCCATTATAAAATTCGAATTTGACACACAACGGAAGAAGAAAATGATGTCCACTTGCCAGAATTTGATTTTTACACTTACTATTAGAGCTCCACTTACCAAATTCGAATTTGTCTTGTGATCTCCTCCCTCTCACCACATGGAATTTGGTTCTTCATTGGGATTTGCTCCCAACTTTCTATATAATATAGCCATGGTCTCTCATATTGTATCATGTTATGAGCTATTGGGCTTGAGGAAACTCTACCATTTTTGTATATCAATAAAATCAATACTTTGGGGCTATTCAGCGGATGTTCTCTTGGCGTTATGAGGTGATTTATTTCCATACTATCGCTATTATATTTGAATTCATTTATGTGTTTGATCAATATTAGTTTTTATTTTCCATCTTGCTTGGATTGATGTGTGCAAGCTATCTTGCATGCATCACTATTGATTTAGAGTATTATTCTAAGAATTAGCTTGCCAAGTCATTTTCAAAGGAATGTTTGGTTTATCTATTTCATTATGATGCTCTAATCCTTTTGCAAACTAATATTTGTTTAAGTGTGTATCGAAGATCTATTCGTATTGTGTGCAGGAAATCCATACGGGTGTGGGGAAGTCTCAAATAGATCAACTCACTCCTAGATTCAAAGCGATCCAAGACTCGGCTACTTTCAAGCCCAAGTTTTGCATCAAAGGAAGACAAAGAAGGAGTTTCTCATTCTCCAGCTACTTGATCATCTATTTCCACTTTTAAAATTTAAAAATTTCCTTTTGTAGAGCGTCTTAAAGTCATATTTGCTACTTCAAGAGCGTTTTTCTAGACTAGGCAAGAATGGGGGTTCGCTCCCATTCCTTGGGCTAGTGTCTTTGTACATTAATTTGTATTTTAGATCCTTTTTATTTCAGCCTAACGCTTGATTTTCTTTCGTATCCCACAAGCTTGAGCGTGAAAAGCGAGTTGTTTGAGGAAAAAGTGGCAAAAGGCAATTGATCCTCCTTGCATGCGAAGGCTACCATTACTTCAAAATCTGATTTTAGGGAGGTCGTAAGCACCTTTAGGACAGTAGCAAGCTTGATCTTTACCGAGGGCCTTGGAGCCTCTTCGAAATTCATATTTTGAAGGTTTTCTCCATAAGTTGTGTTGTCAATTTTCGAGAAGGGGATTAAGCCTTTTTCCAAGCTCTTTATTCGTAGAAGGATCTCCTTTTGGGCAGCCTTCTTAAAGGTTGTTTTCTTCACTTGTAATCAATAATAAAATAACTCTTTTTTGGTTGAGGGATCTTGGGATATTTTTCCCATGGTATCCTGTTAATTTGAGAACATGTTCTATGCCATTTCAGATTAGTTCACAAAATACTGAAGCGGATAGAACATACCAATAGATCGATGGAAGACAATCCAAAACAGAGATAATGAATGGTGGTGTTACGGCGATCAGCAGGATGCTTCTACCAGCAAAGTCTCCAATAGGTCATTTAGCCAAATGTGTCACACACAACCCCAAGACAACCCAGACAAAGAATACTCCACAAATACGCAACACCAAGAACGTAGCTCCATCGCCATCAAGAGAGAAGAAAATCCTCCTACATTGTGTGTATAATGAACTCCAAGTCTCTCCAATATATAAGCATCTTTGGGGGTATGTGACACGTCCTTTAAGACATTTAAGTCTATATTATATTCCAGGCCGAACCTAGCACATAAGTGGAATAAATTCAAAGTACATGTTCTGCTCATCCGATCAAGATGATCTTTAGATCAATCTTACACCTCTCTGAAAGAGGAATCCAATAAAAATATTGGGTTCATCATCTGAGCAGCAAAACCCGGAGTTTGGACCTAGTTGTCCAAATTTAACACTCCCTCTCAACTAGGGAGAACTCCGTCCACTAGTGCAATCCAAACATCATGCGTCATCCCGCCGTAACTTGCTTTGGTGTCCTCTTTATTTCAGAACAGAAGTGGGACAGTCACCAAGACATCATTCCCGGCTAATAGATTCAGCCCAGAGGTTCGAAACCTCTATAGGACTCACAAAGAGTCTCATACCAACCCAAAGTTGGTTTACCTGACCCGAAGTCAGTCGGAAGTTCGAAACCTCGCTAAACTTGATCCCAGATCAAGTGGTTGGACACGTGCCATCCTAGTCATAGAGAGTACGACAATCTCCAATGCGTCCATCGGTCTTGCTATGGTCTCTATTCTCATTTCCCATCTATCGGCCAAATGAGAGGTACTTCTCATGAGTCTGGAACTCAAATGGGTAGGATGCATACGGGGCACAGATAATGAGAGGCGAACTAACTCAATCATCATAACGGTGGGGCAGAAGCACACCAACAAGGTTCAACAAGCCTAGCCCTGTGGTTGCTTATAGCTCCGAGGAACTATCCCTAAGGCCCCCCAGAGCTCCCAGAGCTCATCGTCCCATAGGACCCTCAGAATAGGGTCGATACACAATTCAAAGATTCTCACGGAAGGTTAGGAACATGACCTTCCCCAAGGGCATTGTGAGAATATCCGTGACTTGCTCATCAGTTCCTATATGATCGAGCCTTACGGCGCCTCGCTGTACCACATCCTGGATAAAGTGGTACCAGCCATCAACATGCTTGGATCAATTGTGGAACACGGGATTCTCTGAAAAACAAATCCCCTGAAAAACAAATCCCCCTTTGGTCATCACAAAGGATAACTGTGGCATCTAGCACATGCTCGAAAAGCTCACTGAAGAGCTTTCGCAACCAACTGACTTCACAACAAGCCATACATGCTGCAATGTATTCGGCCTCAGCGGTGCTCAAGGCTATCGACTTTTGCTTCCTGCTCGAAGCAAACCCAAGTGTGAAGTAGCATCCATATGTGCTCTAGCGATCCACCACACTGCCAACCCAATTGGCATCAGAATATCCATGGAGTGTCATACTCCCGGCAGTGTATCTCAGCCCATGGTTTATTGTGCCCCAAAGATATCTCAAGAGACTCATGGCACCAACCCAGTGAATGTTATGATCAACCATGTGTTGACTCAGAATGTTAACTGCACAACATACGTCCGGACGAGTGTTCACTAAGAACATCAAAGCCCATATGAGTTGACGATACTCAGTAGGATTTGCTAACACGAGCCCAGTAGCGCTGCCACTCAACTTCTTAAAGTTAAGCTCCATCGATGTTGACATGGACTTACAGTCCACCATACCAGAAGCTTCACAATGTATTTTCCTTGAGAAAGGAAAATATCGCCAGGTCTCTGCCAGACCTCCAGGCCTAGGAAGTAATGCATCAGTCCTAGGTCCTTCATCTCAAACTCAACAGCGAGCTCCCTCTTGCACTGATGAATGAGAGGGTCAGCACCTATCAGGAAGAGGTCGTCCACATACAGCACCAGAATGAGAGGCTTCTCTTTATCAACCTTGAATTAAAGGTTCGGATTAACATTACTACGAGTCAAGCCCAGCTTCATCAAGTAGATATCTATCCTCTCGTACCAAGCTCTGGGTGCTTGCTTCAACCCATAGAGGGCTTTCTTCAACCTGCAGACATGGGTGTCCCGATCCTAGACTTCGAACCCCAGAGGTTGCTCTACATACACCTCTTCCTTTATCACACCATGCAGAAATGCAGTCTTCACATCCATCTGATGAAGACTCCATCCTTGCGTAGCAGCAAGGGCTATGATAGATCAGATGGTAGTATATCAGGCCACAGGTGCAAGTATGTCATCATAGTCTATGCCTTCCTTTTGAGAGAGGCCACAGGCAATGAATCTTGCCCTGAACTTTTCAACACCTCCATCAGATCCATGCTTAATCTTGTAGAGCCATTTCGAGGTGACAACTGCTTTGTCCTCCGGTCTTGGAACCACATCCCAGACATCATTCTTCATTATGGACTTGTACTCTTCGTGCATAGCATCCTTCCAAACTTGATGCTTTAAGGCCTCCTTACAAGATCCGGGTTCAGATTGTATAATAGTACTCATCGCTAGTACTCATGGCTGCTAGATACCCCTGGTATTTATATGGCTTCTTGTTTTTCTTTCGGAATTTCCCCCTTGAAGCTATATATCTTTGAGCCATGAGGGTCTTCTTTCTTTCAGCAATGATATTAGCTCGGGAGCATATACAATTGTATTCTCCCTCTTAATGCCAGCTTTTCTTGTGAGAGAAGACGTCTATTTTAAATGAGGGCATCCCAGACACCAACTTGGAAGGGAGTTTTGTACTCATGGGTCT
Source organism: Pinus albicaulis (assembly GCA_034641835.2). Classification (NCBI taxonomy): domain Eukaryota; kingdom Viridiplantae; phylum Streptophyta; class Pinopsida; order Pinales; family Pinaceae; genus Pinus; species Pinus albicaulis. The sequence continues at coordinate 267,760,968 of CM076570.1, read as the reverse complement.
GAATCTTATTCTCCCATAGTCAAAGCCATCCAAGACTCAGCCATATACTGTCATATAGCTATCATGCATCTTGGCACGTATCATATACAATATTTGTTCAAAACTTCACTGGCTTTGCTAATCATGGTTCAAGACTCCCACAACATGACAGAACGCTGCAAAAACTTCTCAAATCACACTTCCAAGTTTATCATTACGCTCCAATGTAAGACTGATACTGTCACAAGCTTACTGCTATTTCGTAAACATGGGTAACTGTCTATGTCACTGTCCATATCTTCTTACATGTAGAAGATGCTTTCTTCTTACGTTCCTTTGGCCTTTGTTCTTGATGTACCAAATAGATCTTACAGAGAATATTGCTGCTTTAAACTCTGCCAGTCCTGTTCTTACATCCTGTACATAGTCTGCAGCTTATTACAGCTACTGCGCATAATTCATATCACCATCTCTATTGTCATAGTTACAATATATACTGCTTCAAAAAACTTTTGTCAAGGATACATCTCCAGATCATTGTTTGCATCACTGCCACTGAATTAGGATTTACTATTCCATGTCCTGAATAGTACATATTGCTTACACATTCTCATAGTGATTTTGAATATCACAATGAGATCCTCTTAGAAACATTCAAAATAATGATGAAATGATTCCCTTATAATAACTTCCGAAACAACTGATGCCTCAGATTCTCTTGGAGTAGTTATATCAGCTTCTTTCAGGAAACATCCTATGAGAAAGTATAACATCAGCTGTTATACGCAAAATCCTGTTTAGGAGAAATTCCATTTCTTTTTCATGATGGAGATAGATATGAGGATTATTAAACATATATCGTCATATCTAGATGTTTATCCTTTGGAGGAGAGACAGATTATCATCATACCCAATTGATTCAACTTGCACATCAAAGCTTGGTCTGAGGCTGCTCCAGCATCTGCTACAAAGCTTCAAGGCCTACTTGCTAATGCAACTTCAAGTACTCCTTAAGAACTGCTCCAGAACTGTGAAAGCCTTCTACAGGTCTGAAATTAATGAGTACAAAAGTTTTTCTACAAAAGTCTGATCCAGAGAATTCAAGCACCTTCTTCAAACTTTTCTTTGACACTTAGGTAATGAACCTTGTCACAAGAATCTCTACCTTCACAAATTTCAGACTATACTCTGAATTAGGGCTGCTACAGATGAGGTCTGCTACAAATCTCATTCCAAGGTTTGTTTCAGATCGTTATAGGTTTTTCACAGGTCTGTTGTGTTCACAAAATAGCTTTGTTATGCGTTAGAAAGATGCCACAAAACACCTTAGAAAAGGGACCCATGAAACAATCTTGTTGTGCCTTAAATATACCTCAGATCTGCCTTGTAAAGTGCCTCAGAAGTCTGCAGAAAATTTATTACATCAAACCATTGATTCAAGACCATGAACCTGGGTGAAAACATTGAACCAAAATCAGGAAGTGGTATATTCTACAAGGACAAAAATGTCACGCTGCTTGTCTTTGGGTATGATTAAACACATACAACCACGATGCCACATATACTTTGATCGTTCTGCAATATTCATTGCTCCTGGCAACATCAAAGATTTCGAGCATAAATGTGATGATGCATTGGCCACCCTAAATTAACGTGGGTGTGGATCTCAACTGTTGCGCAGAGATCGTCTCTGACTCCACACCGTCACTGTATGTGGTCCCCTCTACAATCGTGCTCTGCCTGTCACGACCATACTTTCCTGTCCGCAGCCACGTATTGTGCCCTCTGTTCCGGCAATCGACGAGGGCAACCAACAAGGAAAACCTATCGTTCTATTCCAATAGTCAACAGTCCACATACAACACTAATGCCGTCAATCATTGTCCACTGGTCATACAGTCAAAAAAAAAAAGGTGTGACGTCTAGTCTCATGAATTTCTATGAACGTAGAGGTAACTAGTCGCAAATGGTGGAACAGTTGTCGTGGTGCAATTGGAATCCTTCATCTCCAGTGAATTCCCAATCATCGAGTTGCCAGCATGGCTGGTTAGGCAGAGTTTGTGTGGCAGTTCCTCTTCCTTGTTCGGAAAACAGAAAATTCAATCTCGCCCTTTGACCTGCGCGATAAAATAAGTGTAATGGAGGTCGACTCTATAGTTATGTATCCACTATCATGAATTGCAGCTCTGCTCTTATCTTCATCCACAGATGAATCCCTCTGTCCATCTGCAATTACATTACCTCACCGCTCTTAATAATTTGTCCACATATGCTGCCCTTACGATGTCACCTTCACGCTTAAATCTACACACTGACACTTGCTGGTATGCCTGTTTTGGTGAGGCTAGGCCTGTGGCCTACCTTAATTTGCTGCGGCTCCCTAACAACCCTCCAAAACAGCCTCTTCATACCTCGGCCTCCCTTAATTCTTTGCGACAAGCTTCAGTGAGGCTTCAAAGGCCTGCGACATTTTCTTTTAGGGACAGACCGCCCATAAAACAGCCCTTAAACACCTCTGAATGTGATCCTGTGCCTCGGCCTTCTATCCCAGCAACTAGGCCTTCATAACAGTCCTCAAAGATGCCCTACAAAGCCCTTTCCTTCTCGTTGTTATAGCCTTCCTTGCTGCAGCCTAGACAGAGGTATCCCTTTCCTTCTTCACCGAGCACTTCTCTTGTGATGTGTTGCACTTTATTCAACACAAATTGGGCTTTGTCTTCACCTCAGCTCTGATACCATGTTAATTTGAGAACATGTTCTATGCCAATTCAGATTAGGGCACAAAATACTGTAGCAGATAGAACATACCAATAGATCGATGGAAGACAAGCCAAAACATAGATAATAAATGGTGGCGTTACGGCGTTCAGCAGGATGCTTCTACCAACAAAGTCTTCAATAGGTCATTCAGCCAAGTGTGTCACACACAACCCCAGGACAACCCAGACAAAGAATACTCCACAAATACACAGCTCCATCACCATCAAGAGAGAAGAAAATCCTCCACACATTGTGTGTATAATGAACTCCAAGTCTCTCCAATATATAGGCATCTTTGGGGGTGTGTGACACGTCCTTTAAGATATTTAAGTCTATATTATATTTCGGGCCGACCTAGCTCATAAGTGGAATAAATTCAAAGTACATGTTCTGCTCATCTAATCGAGATCATCTTTAGATCAATCTTACCCCTCTCCGAAAGATAAATCCAATAAAAATATTGGGATCGTCATCCCAAAAAGATAACTGTAGTTTGACCCAGTTGTCCAAATTAATATATCCCCCTTCCTTGATTAACAATAGCTAATCTCTGACACACATAGATTTTATGATTGCCATTTTGCGGGTTTAATTAATTAATTATTTAATAATTTCACATCCATCTAACTAAATTTCGTTAAATTAAACTTACACATGAGCACCAATGCTACAAACTCATAAAACTTTTTTTTATGTGTGAGCACCCATGTTACAATTCCATGACTTAATGTTTATGAGTTTGCAATGAAGAACTCATTGAAGCTCCAGCCTTTTTTGATAAGGAATTATTCTATTATATCATGGTTTGGGGCTTACACATGTATACATGTATTTTTCTCTGTGTTGGTCTATTATTGTATGTATGTTGGTTCCACTTCCTTGTGAAAATTTCCATTGTGTATCATTTCCTGATTAACTAATATCATTTCACACAAACAACTCATTAAAACTTACCTCCAACATAAGTTGGTTGTATAGACTTCTAGGGACCCTCCACTCTTTTATTGACTCCTCACTGTGAGATCCACATAATTCGAGCGAGGGTGAGGTCTGGGGATTGAAGAGTTGAATTGAAATATCTATTGTAGAGAAAGTATAACTAAAATGAACCAAGAGCACTCTTCATCGCATTTCCCTTTTTATGGTTGTTAATCTCATGCAAGAAAGATGCTTACTTTCTTAATTTTGCAAAGCTTAATTTCATCTTTCAACATCTAATTTTTTTTGATTGTTTTAACTTACAAGGACATGTTCAATATTCGTATCATTGCCTCTTTAATAATGAGTTTATCTCACAAATGTTCATACCATATCTTTTGTTTCCATTTTAAGATTATTGTCTTCACTTTTTGAGTATTGTCTTGTTAATTTTTTTATTTAAAGTTAAGAATTGTTGAATGATTTGATATTATTATTGCAAAGTTGCTTATAAAATGCTCATAAATCTTTAAAAGTAATCCAATTTCACTTTAACAATTCTCCTAAAAACTCAAAATCTTTAACTTAGTTTTTCTATTAGGGACCACCCCCCATAGCTAACTTACGAGATAGCTTAAACGGAGAGATTTAGAGGTAGGTGACAACCCCTTCTCTGAATTCCTTGCCACCAACCACACCTTGTGGGGTTGAAGGATTTTTCCACTAACTTGTAGGTAGGTGTAGGCGGCAAGGAACAATAACATTTTTGGCGCCGATGCCGGGGACAAGTCTTCTTGTACCTAGGAAATCAACTAACTTTTGGATTTTTCATGTTGGATTTTAGAGTTAGATTCCTGTTCAAGTGTCGACTCCACTTATTTCATTTTTTGCAAGGATTTATGCTTGAAGCCTTCTTCTTGTAGACTTCTTGCTAATCTTGGACAGGAGCCTCTCTCTGATATCCATTTTCTCTTTCAGGGTGAAGTGAGCATGACATCCTAAATGATCTTTTCGCCCCTTGTGATTTTACTAACATTCCAAGCTATCCAAATTTTATTCCGAATGAAGCCATGGAGGTTGTTGATGAGTTGCCTAGTTTTCTAGGTGACAATGCCATTACCACCGAAACTCACCTTACGAATTTCCACCTTTGTGTGAGAAAATGGTGCCATGATATTAACCATGAGGATGTTAAAATGAAACTTTTTCATCTTTTCATTAGATGGTGATGCTATGGATTGGTTCATAGACTTACCTGCTAATAGTTTTGATTCTCTACAATCGATCATTGATGCCTTTGAAGAAAAATGTGGAGATGAAAGAAAAATCAAAGCGAAAACTCAAGCCAATGAGAATGAGAGGGATCACATCAGGTACTTGACTCAAATGATTAAGGATATGCAACTCAACCAAGCTCAACTCATTAAAAACATGGAACTCAATCAAACAAGATTAATAGTAAATCATGCACACGCAATAAAGGCCATGGAGGTCAATCATTCTAATCAAATGACCTCTATTCAAAACAGGTTGCTCGCCATGGAAGAAAAATAAGTGCAATTAATCAACACCATGGAAACAAATCATGCCAAGGAAATAAGTGTTATGAAGGCTAATCATATCACTTTTCAGAATATGCTGGAGGAAATGGAAAGATTACATGTACAAAAATTTCAGCTTATATCAGATCATGAATGGGAAAAGAACAAAGAAATGGATCATAAGCCTCCCAATCTATTGTATCGAGCTTCATCTTATTATGAGAAGGTCATTTATTCCATTGAAAAATGGCTAATTGAAGGTGACCTAGATAGAGAGGAAATTGAGGGGAATCAGGTTTATACTTATGAGATCGATCCATCACCCATGTCAGAACAGATGCAGAATGGAGAAAGGCAGGACATGGAAGTCTTGGATACTTCAAATTTTCCATCTGAGCATCTTCAACATCGGGCCAACAGGTCTACATTGATCGCATCAACATCAACATCACAATCTATTAAGAAGAAAAGAAAAAAGAGGAAAGGATATGGTAAATCTGATGACCATGTACAACATAGTGTTGGGACGGATCAAAGCCCTAAAATATTCAGAATTGGACAGGGCACATCAGAAAAGCAGCCCATGGACCTGTCGGAAAGTAGGCAAGTTCTCAAGATGGATTACACCAAAGACATTTGATGCCATGGGGCATCCTGTGTATCATATTCCTAACCCTATCCCTTGTCAATTTTGTTTAAGTAGATTTATTTCATGAATAAATTATGCTCTTAGAATAAAATTTCCATTTATGTACTTGATTTTATTTGATGATACTTTGAATGGATACAGCTAATATATATCTTTGGTTGGTGGATGTAGATTCCAGGTTCTTCCACAGTTTCACTTCATATCTAGCATGCAACCCCAAATGGAGCCAAATGTTGACCACTGGAGTGGCACCTAATGATTATATGAAGACTCCATGCCCAAGGATGAACCAAAGAACACTTGTACCATCAGATATCATCAGTTCAACAGAGTTTTTAAACTCTACTTCTACTTCTTATTCTCTTGTACCAAGATTCCATGCCCTACGGGAATTATAATAAGTGATGCTAGTAATGATGAGTTTTGAGTCAGTATTGAATCTGTAACAGACTTAAATAGCTTGGGACCTTTCCAACAAGTGAGTATTACTCTGGGAGGTTTTTTTCACTTGATTAATTATTATCTCCCTACTAGGAGTTAATAATTAATTGAGTTTTTTCCTTCAATTTTACCCCAAAACCAGCGTATGGCTTGATGGTGAGGCCTTGGGTAAGTCTTAGTGTCTAGAGTCAATGTAATATTACCACACTAGATCACACAAAAAAAATTCTAAAATTTGGTTAGGTCTAGGTAGTGATTTTTTAACTTTTTAGATTTCCCGCAGGTCGAAAATTGCAATAAAAATTGTATTTGAATTGTAATAAGTGTTGCCTAAAGAAGTTGTATTGGGTATGAGTAATAAAAATTACACCTCTCACCCTCAACTTTCTACTATGACACACTTTGAAGGGTTAAAAATGTGTTTTGAACCCTCAAAATCCATTTTTCCTAAGTTTAGTGGTAAATCTGACAATTAATTAAGCCAAAAATAAAATAAATGGAGAAAAATAAATATCCACACATGCTAAATGAGGTGGAAATGAGGTGGAAAATTATGGGGGAGTTAAAAAGTCTCAAGGTGATATGAACTCCTAAAATCAAGGAAAAAACATGTGCTCAAATAAAATTGAATTTCTGGCATTAAATGGGAGATGCTTACTTGGAAATTCGAATTTGTGAAGATAGTGCATATTTGGAAGGATTTGAGAGAATATTTTGTGGATATTTTTGTGGAAAATTGTCCCCACATGGGTTACCACCCATTTACACTTGTCACTCCATCATAAAATTCGAATTTGGCACATAAGTGAAGAAGAAAATGATGTCTATTTGCGAGAATTCGATTTTTACACTTGGCATTGGAGCTCCACTTACCAAATTCGAATTTGTCTTGTGATCTCCTCCCTCTCAGCAATTGGCATTTGGTTCTTCATTGGGATTTGCTCCCAACTATATATATAATAGAGCCATGGGCTCTCATATTGTATCATGTTATGAGTTATTGAGCTTGAGGAAACTCTGTCATTTTTGTATATCAATAAAATCAAAACTTTGGGGCTATTTAGCGGATGTTCTCTTGGCATTATGAGGTGATTTCTTTCCATACTATTGCTATTATATTTGAATTCGTTTATGTGTTTGATCAATATTAGTTTATATTTGCCATCTTGCTTGGATTGATGCGTGCAAGCTATCTTGCTTGCATGCATCATTGATTTAGAGTATTATTCTAGGAATTAGTTTGCCAAGTCATTTTCGGATGAATGTTTGGTTTATCTATTTCATTATGATGCTCTAATCCTTTTGCAGATTGATATTTGTTTAAGTGTGTAGGGAAGATCTATTCGTGTTGTGTGCAGGAAATCCATCCGAGCATGGAAGAAGTCTCAAACAGATCAACTCACTCCTAAATTCAAAGTGATCCAAGACTCAGCTACTTTCAACCCCAAGTTTTGCATCAAAGGAAGACAAAGAGGAAGTTTCTCGTTCTCTAGCTACTTGATCATCTATTTCCACTTTTAAAATCTAAAAATTTCTTTTTGTAGAGCGTATTAAAGTCATATTTGCTACTTCAAGAGCGTTTTTCTAGACTAGACAAGAATGGGGGTTCGCTCCCATTCCTTGGGCTAGTGTCTTTGTACGTTAATTTATATTTTAGATCATTTTTATTTTAGCCTAACGTTTGATTTTCTTTTGTAGCCCGCAAGCTTGAGCGTGAAAAGCGAGGAACTTGATGAATAAGTGGCAAAAGGAAATTGATCCCCTTTGCATGCGAAAGCTATCATTACTTCAAAATTTGATTTTAGAGAGGTCGTAAGCACCTTTGGGACAGCAGCAAGCTTGATATTTGCCGAGGGCCTTGGAGCCTCTTCAAAATTTACATTTTGAAAGTTTTCTCCATAAGTTGTGTTGTCAATGTTCGAGGAGGGGATTAAGTCTTTTTCCAAGCTCTTTATTCGTAGAAGGATCTCTTTTTGGGCAGCCTTCTTAAAGGCTATTTTCTTCACTTGTAATCAATAATAAAATAACTCTTTTTTGCTTGAGGGAGCTTGGGATATTTTCCCATGGTATCCCCCATCCTTGGTTGAAGAGGAAGGAATTTCTTGAGTGGATTGATTCATTTTCTGATTTTCGTTTTATGCATGCTAATGAATTAACCACTAATGCACTCTACATCCATCTAACTAAAGTTTGGTTAAATTAAACTTACATGCATGAGTTTCAATGCTACAAATTTGAGCAAAACCTCCACTTTTTATGTGTGAGCAATTTGCATGGTTGGCAAATTCCATTAATTTAATGTTTATGCTTCATGCATGTTGAGGAACCATTGAAGCACCTTTTTATAAAAACTTATTTCATTACACTTTCCATTTAATGCCACAACACACATAAGTCTATTTTTTCTCTCAAAGTTTGGTTCATTATTGCAAGTGCGTGCTATTTCATCTCTTGTGAAAAATTTGCATGTATCATTTTGAGATTAATCAACATTCATTTCACACAAGCGACTCATTAAAACTTACCTCCAACATAAGTTGGTTGTAGAGACCTCTAGGGACCCTCTACTCCCCTATTGACTCCTCACTGTGAAATCCACATAATTTGGGCGAGGGTGAGGTCTGGGGATTGAAGAGTTGAAACTTGATTTGAAATGTTCATTGTAGAGATGTTTAAAACTAAAATGAACCAAGAGCACTCTTCATCACATTTCCCTTTTTATGGTTGTTAATCTCATGCAAGTATAATTTCGCAAAGTTTAAGTTCATCTTCAACATCTAATTTTTTTTGTTGTTTTGAACTATGACAAGATATGTCTAAATATTGAGATTTGGTTATCTTTTAATCATTTTATCCTGCAAATATCTTGTGCTAACATCTTTTGTTTCCATTTCAAGATTATTGTGTTCTCATCCTTTGAGCATTATCCTTGAGCACTTTATTTAAAGGCACTAGTTGAATGATTTGATATTATTATTGCAAAGTTGTTTATAAAATGCTCATAAATCTTTAAAAGTAATCCAATTTCACTTTAACAATTCCCCTAAAAACTCAAAATCTTTAACTTAATTTTTCTATTAGGGACCACCCCCCATAGCTAACTTAAGAGATAGCTTAAACGGAGAGAGTCGAGAGTAGGTGACAACTCCTTCTCTGAATTCCTTGCCACCAACCACACCTTGTGGGGTTGAAGGCTTTTTCCACTAACTTGTTGGTAGGTGTAGGTGGCAAGGGAGCGATAACAGGAGTGATAGGATGGCCGTAAGTGGAAGCTACAGTCGGGTCCGGTCCACAACTTGATTCTATGTGGAGGAACCAGGTTCGCAACCCAATTCACCAGATGTCACATTTATCATCATGAATGGCCGAGTTTTTGCCAGGCCACCGCCATATAGGGATGAAGAAGGGCTTCAAGACATAGCCTATGAGCCGCAATTTAGACATCGGCCCACGCCAAACTGCAGCACTTGATAGATGCGTGAAGCCACAAAAAGGGGAGAAATTGAATTCTCATTCCAACAAGTGAGAGCAGGACCAGCAACACAGTTCTCCAACGAGGGAATCGTGATTCTACTTCTTGGTAAGATAGGGCAGCACTATATTTTCTCTGAACAAGACAGTGAGAATGGATGTTAGTCTTAGGGAATCAAGGTAGTGGCCCGTGGAGCTACGAGCAAGGCATTATGGTTCCTATTCGATGCAAAGAAACTGACATGGACTGAGTCGGGACAGCAATGTTAGGGAAACGACAAGGGGATTTAGAGAAATGGCAGGACTGTGATGGTAGGGAATCTGTGAAATGACTAAGGTCAGGTGCAGGTCTGTGACCTAGGATGGCAGAGAATCAACAGTGAAGGAGTTAGGAAAAAAAGGGAAAAAAAAAACCCAAATTTAGCTCTTATACCATGTCAAGCCAGGATGGTAACTCCCGAATGTTGATTTACATTAATCTAAACATGATTATATAAATGAGGTGTGACCTTTGCGATTCATATTCCAAGCTCTCTTCCTATCTTAATGTTTCAATTTTCCTTAATATACATATATACAAATTTCTCACCCAATCCCTAAGGATCAGGTGTCTAACAAGGACCCCAAGGGTATATAAAGTATCTGTATTGACTCTATTTAACTTAATCTCTGGTTCCTTGTCTACATAGTGCTCGGTAGTCATCTATATTCCATTTTTCGTGTTAGAACTTTCCGTATCTTCAGCCAGAGTACAAGCACGAAAACTATCTTACTTCATACAATCCATGTACTATACTACAGGTCTAACAAGCTGCATTTTTTATTGTGCATCTATAATTTAAAAATCACAACAAAAGAGAAGAGAAAAGCTGTCTCAAGATCTGTTTTGGCACTTGATTCTGCAAATAGCATTCATATATTTAGGAAACTGACTGAAATGACCAATGCTCGATATTGTCTCTGCCACAAAACATCAGAAATATAACCCATACGCCTATACAGAAAACTATCCATCCATGCATGTTAACACATTGAGATAAATAAGGACTCGAGTGTCTAGGACACTCAGTACCTGCTATTAACTTGAGAAAAGGAGATATATCTTCCTAGTCAGATCATTTTACTTACCATTACCATCACAATCATTACAAAGTATGCTATTCTGCTTCGCTGGGGTAGCACCTTCTGAAGCCTGGGAAAGACAATTCATGACACCAACAAAACATTACCAACTTCAGATAAAAATATTCTTAAAAATGAAATCGGACAGAAGATAAGAACAGAACCAAGAGCACTTTCATCAGCTGAAGAATTTTCAGCGACTCAAAATTGAATGGAGGATCTTCCATCTATTCTATAATTTGTATCTTCCTATCAAGTCTCAAAATACCTCTCAACATGTTGGGTTTCTAGTTTTGAAAATGTTCAGGTAATCTCTTTTTCTTTCAAAGTAAGCCTTGTAAAATAAACACTTGATAATACAAACTCATATACACTTTACATAGCACCACTACATATGTATCAAACACTCCTTCACATAGCATGACAAATTCCAATGGACTATAAGTAGATTATAAGGCCAATCTAAATATGAAATGTTAATAATTCTACTTCCAGAAGCATAGATAATATATTAAAAGCTAATATTATTTAAAAATGTAAAATGACCATGCCCCAGGCCATTCTAATGAGTTTCTCTTATTTTGGATTGATCTTTTTATTTGATTTTGAAGACAAAATACAAATTACTGCACTACAATATCGGGAGCTGAAATTAAGATGTGCATATTGCCATGTTGTTAAATTTGATTGCATGCCTATGAATCAAACCCTAGATCTATGAATCTGAAAAAAGCATAAATAAATCTCAAAACAGCAGACTGTACAAACCCAGAATTATGATCTATATATGTACAGACACTGCATAACACAGAAAATAACAGCAAACAGTATAGTTACTAAATATATTATTATGAAAATCAGGAACAGTAAATAGAATGTACAAACACTCAATCACACAATTCTCTATTACTCGCAAAAGGAATTACAAAACAACTGCTCAAAACCCTAGCTGTTTAACTACTCCAGTGAATCATCTTGTCATTCTTTTATAGGAGGTGGCTAGGGTTTACAATGAAATTTCACCATCCCTGTGGTACGCCTTCGATAGAGGAAGGGCTAGGCAGAGTGTTAATGTAGGGCAATGGTGTGATTGTGGATGAATTCAGGAAGTTGAAGGATTGTGGGTTGAACTACCCTACATGACGTAGAGTTTAAGACTGCTCTGCAGATGTGGAGGCATTATTTAGTGGGTCACAAGTTTGAGCTAAAATATAATAATCAAATCTTATTATATGTCTTCACCCAGCTAATCTCAAATGCTGAGCAAAGGCATTGGATGAAGTTTTTGAGCAAGCATGACTTTGAAACCTCCTACATAAGAGGGGAGGCCACACATTTATTCCTTAGGTTCCTTGCAAGTGAATTAGAGCGAACAAAATGTTGGGCAATGCCAGAGTGATAGATGATATGTAAAGGTTCATTCACCACCTCAAAGTGGGTCCAAGGTAGGACCAAAGTTTGAGGGTGATTCAATCGATGAAAATGGACTCCATTGCAAATAGACAATCTATTTGCCCAAAGGGGTGAGTGTTCAAGAGCTAGTCTTGAGTGAGGCACATAATCCAGCCTACTATTAATTTCATTCATAACTAGCCTCATTATTAATTTCATTCAATATTATATAGTTTTCCCTTCATAACTAGCCTCTCATTTGGCATATTTCATTATACAATCTTTTCCATGTGTTGATTTTTAATGTACCTTGGACAAGTGGTTTCCCATGGGTTAGTCTCTACCTAGGGAAAAATGTCCAAAATAATTATTTTCCTAAGTGTGACTTTATAAAGTGAAAGTGACTTTATAAGTGGTAAAGTCAATATTAAAGTATAAAGTGAAAGTGACTTTAAGTGGTAAAGTCGATGTTAAATTATAAAGTGAAAAGTGACTTTAGACATAAAGTACAATGTGGGTACTTTATTTAATGGGTGAGTTAAAAAATAGAAAGTGAGAATTAAACGCACATTATTCTCATCCCTTGATCAAAATGAATCTGAGGCATTGGATCTTAGGGTTGCCCAAAAGTCATTTAGGGAAACAAAAGAGAGAAAAGAAAAGTGACACTGCATTCATTCATTTTTCATGAGCAAATTGGAGAAAGGAGGCTGAGAGTTGGAGAAAAGTTCTGAAAGAGAAATTTGTTGCAGCAAGTTGAAGGAGTGATTTCCGAGCAATGTTGGGCACGGAAATCAAGGCATCGAAGATAGCATAATGCATAGTTCGAACAACATTTAATGTTGTGAGCTGCATGCAATTCGAGGGTTGTTTTGAGCAACAACAAAAAAATGGAGAAAAAATTTGTACAACAGTACAGAAATCCGTACAATCCATACGGAATCCATACAATACCGTCTGCGTCCATACAGTATTGTTTCAGCTTCAAGTGGGCACAAAAATCGAGGCAAAGTGGGCACGGTTTTCAAGGAGTTTTGGGCTGAAGAGATAAGTTGTATCTTGTTGTTCTTTTTCGTCTGCAACTGTATTTTTCCTGAACTTGAAAGATATATAATTTTGAAGAGTTCTCTAACAGGTTTTCCCCGGAGAAGATTGAAGGGGTTTTGCCTGGGTCTATGTTGACCAAAAATCTATGTCTATTTTTTGTGTTGCTGGTCTGTTTATGTCCATATTTATTTTCAGCATGTGTTGACAGTCCCATGTGTTTTAATTTGAAAATTTCATTTCCATAATTCTATATGCTGAATGTAAGTTTATGGGACGGGGCATTTAACTTAATGGGAGTGATAAGGTGAAATTAAAACCGGGTTGGGATTGCAGGAAACTTTTTAGTCATCAAATTTCAACATGGTATCAGAGCTACAGGCTGAAAATTGTAGTTTGAACAGCAAACAGTAGTTTGGGAAAGCAAACTGAATTTTTGGACAGCAAACTGATATTTTGGGACAGCAAGGTGAAATTTCACACAGACTCAACTTTTGGGATAGCAAGGTGTGCTGGAAAGATCATTTCTCTATTTTCTTGGTTTTGTAAATTTTGGACAGCAGTCATGGCCATGTTTTTAAGGATAGAGGACAAATGGGATGCGATATCCAACTATGCCATTTGGAAGGACATAATTGAAACAGTGTTTGAGGAGGCAGCAGTTTGGAACATAGTGCGGCGAGAGGTTGTACCTCCTACTGATACAGATGAACTTGTTGAATTCACAAAATATAATGCAAAGGCAAAAAGGATTTTTATGGACAGTCTGAAGGATCATGTGGTTCCTCAAGTGAGAGGAAACACATGCATATCAGATGTGAACAGCTCTAACCACTCTCTATCAGAGTACCAATGAGAGCAAGAAGATGGTACTCAAAGAACAATTAAAGAACATCAGGATGACAAAGGCTGAAAGTGTAGTTCATTATCTTGGCTAGGTCAAACAGGACGTGATGATTTGACTGCTATCGGTGAGGTAGTTGCACCCATAGAGTTAGTTAAGATAGCCATAGCGGGACTTCCTAAGTTTTGGGAGGTATTTGGAGATACTGTTACCTCTAGGGAGAATCTTCCCAATTGAGACAGATTATGGGATGATTGTGTGTGTTGACCACTGGAGTGGCACTTGATGATAATTTGAAGACTCCATGCCCAAGGATGAACCAGAAGACACTTGTGCCATTAGATATCATTAGATATCATCATGTTCAACAGAGTTTTTAAACTCTACTTCTTCTTCTCATCATTTTCTTCTTCAGTCTTCAGATTTCGCAGCCCTTCGGGGATATTGTATAAATGTCACTAGCACGATGAATAAAGCCATGTAATAAGCCTAGGATGTTGGGATTTGATCAGCAAGCGAGTACACCTTGGAGTGTTTTTTTTACTTGGTTAATTATTCCTTCTTTTTAGCGGCGAATAATTTTCTAGGTTTTTTCACTCATTGCATTACCCCAAAGCTGGGGTGACGGCTTGAAGGTTGAACCCCTAACACATCTTAGTGTCTAGAGTCGATGTATATTACCATGCTAGGTCATCTCTGAAATTTCGCAGAATTTGACTAGATCTAAGTAGGATTTTTTAATAATTAAAAATTTCCCGCAAAATGGGATTTTTTAATTATTTTCTATGTAATGTTGTAAATAAGTGGCCTTAGGAAATGTCTGGGGCATGTGACTACTCGAAAGTCATCCTCAGAGACCCAGCTTTATCCTAGGACCCACTTTGGGGGTCAAAAAACGACTTATGATCCCTCAAAAGCCGATTTTCCTAATGTCAGTGGCAAAAAATGAGAAAAATGAAAAATTGGAAACTTTTAGAGAATTTTTTAAAGTCAAAATAAGTCAAATTTGGATGTGGAATTTATGTGTAGAAGCAAAAGGTGATGTGGCAACCATGGGCCCACCACATAAGATACAAGTCAAAGCCAAATGTGCCAAGTCAAAGTTCCACGTTGAGTTCATAAGGCAACGTATGGTAAAGGTTCAGCTTTGATTTAAATATGAAGAGATTAAAGCATAAACTTAGAAGTGGGAATTAAGGTGGAATACATTAAATAATTTTTTCAACTTTAAGGGGGGACAAGAAAGGTGACATGGCAAACCTTGTCCCCCACTTTGTCATACGTATATCCCTTTGATTCAAAAGTGCAACATACAGCAGATTTTTGGCATGTATTGCTTACGACTTTGGTGTCAAATTAAAAGGGGGACAAGACTGCCACATGGGACAGACTTTGTCTCCCACTTGTCCCCACATGTTGGCACTCATAAATCAACGTAGCAAAGGGAATTTCCACGCAGACTTGAGAAATGATCGTATTACAAAATATTTGATTGAGATTAAAGTGGAATATGTCTCCAACAATATTCACTACACTCCAAGTCACCTTACACTTGTATGTTACAGCAGTTTAGTCCATCAAATACTCTCAACAAATTATTCTCAAAGCTGCCAGTCACTTACAGCAAGCACGCAAAGCTAGTTTGATTAGATTTGAGATGGCAGATTTGTTGGGAATGCACTGGAGTTTACAGCGGCTAATTAAGGAGTGGTCTCCTCATTCCAGCAGCGTTCAAACACTTGGACAACAGTGAAGATACACAGGTTTCCAAAAAAATCAACGTTGATCTTCAAGGGAGCACACACAGCCAATCTTCACCACCTACAGCAGTTCATTGGCAATCTACAGAAAGCAAGCAGCCACTTGTGCAAATTCGTTTTTGCATTGGTATTATCTCCCTTCTCCACTTGTCATTTGATTTTTCATTGGGATTTGCTCCCATAGTTCTATTTAAATGAGCCTTGGGCTCTCATTTTAATCATGGTTTTTTGAAGCTTGTGCTTATTGTTACTATGCTGAAATTGTTATTGAGCTGAATAAAGGAAAGACTTTGGGGTTTCATTCATGAGGTGTTCCTCCTTTTGGAGTGTGATGAATTGTTGATCATTGGTATAATTCCTTTTACTCATGCTTTGATCTAATTTGTTTCCATATGTTCTTGTAGATTTGTTAATGTAGAGCTATCTTACATTGACATTTGATTTAGGAGTATGCTCTAGGTATAGAATGCTCTAGTTGGTTTCAAATAAATCTCTAGAGTTTCTTATCATTGTTTATTGCTAGATCTAAATGGAAGTAATTCTTGATTGAAGTTTTGTAGAGGGAACATCATGTTGGGATCAAAGAATCAAGTGTTGGGGGAAGTCTTTGGAGAGACCAACCCACTCTTGATACATTCTCAAAGGAGCTCTCATTTGTTCTTTGAACCTTCATAGTCTTAACTTACAAAGTGGTTTTGCAGGGGTTTTGGGACATAGCTTGTATACAAGCCGAATACTTCTAAATTTGAGTATCTTTTAAAACATTATACTTCATTGCTTTCATTTGCTATCTAAGAGCTTGAAGATGGCTAAGCAAAGAGGAGAGTTTACTCAAACTCTTTGGCTTAGCCCTTTGTAAATTGTTGTGCAATATTTTGTAATTTTATCTATCTAATATTTGATTGGTTTTGTAGCCCTCTTCCGAACTTTTTCTTGTGACAGCTTGAGTGGACAACTACAAGAAATTACTAACTAGTCGTTGCAGGACCTTTGGGCTGAATTTCAAATGAGGAAGATAACCCTCTCTTCTTTGGTTGTGGGCATAGAAGAGGTTTAGCTTCTCTTCTCCTATAATAAAGTCTAAATTTATTTTGAGTTCTTAGAAATTCTCACCGAGGAAAAGTCTATGGTCTTAATTTTTATTTGTAAAGACTTTCCTTGGTTTAGAAAAGGCCTCATGGTCATTTCATTCTAGTAAAATTAATAAAAATTTCTGTTTTTGTTGTGGGAGCGTGGGTTTTACCCATTGACATCCCCATCTCTCCATTTCAAAGGAGAGAATTTGTAGATGGATTGACTTAGTGGTTTTGACATTTCCGTTTTCTCTCACATCACATATGCATGCGCTAATTGGAAAGTAACATAAATAGCATAGTCCTTTAATTTCTTAATTTGCAATCTCATTTGCCATCACTTACTTATGTTTTGTGATCTATTTCTTATTTGGATAAGTTTCACAATATACTACAAGTAAAGAAGCATTGCACTTTCAATTTATGGCAACTTGAGTTATTGTTCTAACTATGAAGCATATTTAATTGAATCATCTCCATCTTTTACATAGCACTTGCAAACTCACTTTCATATCATTTAGGCATTTCACTTTTCATACTAGACTTGTATCTCTAAAATTTACCTCCAACTTAAGTTGGTTGAATAGACGTTTTAGGGACCCTCTACCTCTATGGACTCCTCACTGTGAGATCCAAATATTTGGGCGAGGGTGAGGTCTGAGGATTAGAGTTCAATTGTAACTTTGCTTTAGAACTAATTAATAAAATAAACCAAGAGCACTATCTCATCACATTTACTTGCAAAGTTCCCAAATTTTTTTGCTATCTTGATGGTTTAAAGATTCACATGCAAATATTATCTCAAGAAGCACTTTGGATGCAAGCATTTTAATTCCTTAAATTTTGCAACAAGTTTAATTCTATGGTACTTGGAAATTTGCTTCTACTTTTGCAACTTCATTGCATGTCGTCATTTTAATGATCATTATGCTTATGGATGATTGATATATCTTGTTTCATTAGAAAATACCCTTATTTGGTGTTGCAAATTTAATTGCATGCTGTGATCTTAGTCTAACATTTGAGTTTTTCCATCATCTCATTTACATTTTCCAAAAGTAAAACACTAAGTGTTTCCTTATGAGCAAGATAGTTTCTCATGCTCTGATTCATAAATCTTTTTATCTTGAGAGCATTTCTGATATCTTGTGCTAACAGTCTTTTGTTTCCATTTCAGAATTACTGTGTTCTCATCTCTTTGAGCATTTCTTTTACTTTTGAACACGTTATTTGTAAAGGCACTGGTTAAATGGTTTGTCATTATTTCAAAGTTGCTCATAAATGCTCATGAATCTTAAGAAGTAATCTATTCAACTCTAACAACTCTCCTAGAAATTCACATCTTTTAACTTAGTTTCCATTTAGGGACCACCCCCCATAGCTAACCTAGGAGATAGCTTAAACGGAGAGAGTCGAGAATAGGTGACAGCCCCTTCTCTGAGTTCCTTGCCACCAACCACACTTGGTGGGGTTGAAGGCTTTTCCCACTAACTAGTAGGTAGGTGTATGCGGCAAGCGATAACAGTGTGCAGCATGAGATACGGAAGACTGGCAGTGGTGGGGTGAAGATAGCAGATTAAGGGGATGTAGCCTTGACATTTGGGGGGAAGAACAAAGGAAAGGCCAAGAAAGGGGACTCATCAGATGGGGCTAAGGGAAAGGAGAAGAAGAAGAAAAATACGGATATGTCCAAAGTCAAATGTTGGGCATGTTAGAAGATGGGACACTATGTTGCTATGTGTCCTGAGAGGAAAAACAAGGGGAAGAAGGGTATTGCAGCTTCAGCAGAGGTGGAGCAGTTTGCTTCACAGCTTGATAGGGATTTTGCATTTATTACTTCTACATCTAGTAGGAGTACATCATCCGATGTGTGGTACATAGGCAGCGGGGCTTCCCGCCATATGACAAGTACACGGGAGTTATTTTCGGAGCTTGCAGAGAGGACACTTGATATTGAGATTGTACTAGGAGATGACCGCACTGTGAGAGCTGGTGGTGTGGAGACTATGACCTTTGAGATGGAGTCTTTGCCTCCTTTGAAGGTCATGGATGTTTTGTATGTTTCAGGGATGAAGAAGAACTTGATTTCAGTGTCTTCTATGGAGGAGACGGGGTTTGACATCACTTTCCCAAGAGGGCAGGTATTGATGCATCCCAGAGGAGCTTCCATCACTTCGGCCAGAGTGATTGGAGTACGCTCTGGGAAACTATACAGGTTTAGTTTTCAGTCGGCACGAGCATTCGTGAGTAACACATTTGGCAGCACTCACACTAGTACCACCAGCAGTAGAGAGTCCCATAGTATTAAAAATCAGTCGGGTCAAACCGGCTAGTCAGACCTTCGGCCAGTCAAAACCGGTCCAAAAACCCGGTTTAAACCCTCATGTCGCTCATTTTCCCGATCAAACTGGTACTGACTGGCCGGTTAAGGACGAAACCGGCACCGAAAACCGGTCAAACCGGCTAGTCAGACCTCTGGCTGGTCAAAACCGGTCCAAAAACCCAGTTTAAACCCTCATGTCACTCATTTTCTCGATCAAACCGGTGCTGACCGGGCTGGTTCCGTCCTTAACCGGCCGATCAGCTGCTAAGGCCACAAAGGGACCCACGCACAGAATTTTGGCTAGTTTAGGGTTGTTTTGGAGGGAAGAGGAGGGTTGTTTTCCTCCAAAAACACCCTCTCCAATCCTTTATAAGCAAGGGCAGCCTCTCATTTGTCACACACCATCTCATTTGGAGATTTTGTGAGTTTGATTGAGAGCTTGGAGAGTGTTGAGTTTTTGTTGGAGTAGTGGAACAACATAGAGTTTGAGGCTTGAGCTAAGTAGTAGCCATCATGCCTCCAAAAGCAAAGGATACTACATGGGTTCATTGTGATATGATTGATGGAAAAATGATCTGCAAATATTGCCAAAAATCTATTGTAGGAGGGGGTATTTACAGGTTCAAGCAACACTTGGCTGGGATAGGAGGCCATGTAAAGCCATGCGAAGCACCAAAAGAAGTAATAGGGCATATTAGGGCAGAATACCTTCAGAAGTTTGAGACACAAGTCACTGAACTAATAGAGAAGTTTGTGACTAGAGCAGTTGCAAATTTTGGCAGTCGAGAGTCGGGAGACTCAACCAACTGAGTTTGATCATGATAAGAAGTTTCAAGTGATAATGTTGATCACTAATTAGTAATATCATATGTGTAGATTTGTAGTAGATTGTAGTGATAATGTTGATCCTGACGTATGTGCGAGGAACAGTCGGATTTGGTATAAGGTATGGCCAAGGAGAGGATGTCAGACTTAGTGGATTTACAGGCACAGATTGGGCAGGAAGCTCAATGGACAGGAAAAGTGCCTCTGGGTATTGCTTCAGCATTGGATCAAGAATGGTGTCCTAGTGCAGCAGGAAACAAAAGTCAGTAGCATTGAGCACAGCTGAAGCAAAGTACATGGCAGCCAGTACAGCTACATGTGAAGCCATCTGGCTTCGAAAACATCTTGTGAGTCTATTTAGGAGCAGGATGGAGCCAACTAGCATTTACTGTGACAATCAAAGTTGTATCAAACTCTCTGAAAATCCAGTATTTCATGATCGGTCCAAACATAATGACATCATGTGTCATTTTATCAGAGACTGTGTTCAGAGTGGGGCAGTACAGCTATAGTACATTCCCACAAGAGAGCAGACAGTAGATATACTCACTAAAGCTCTGGGAGGATTAAGTCCGCTCAATTCAGAGAACAGTTGGGTATGACTGAAAATCCATTTCAATAGTCAATGGGTCTTCAGCGCAGTTGAAAGAGGGAGTTGCAGAATAGTGGCAGTTGGCAGCAACATGCAAGGTCAGTAGCAGTTCAGATGTAGCATTTGAGCAGTGTTGGTGGACAGCAGTGTCAGACATCAGCAGCTCAGCAATAGATCTTACAATATCCAGAGCAGTACATTGTCTTGTATGCTAGAACACTTTCCTCACTAAGAGGGAGTGTTGATTTATGGTAGCATCGGGTGTGTTCTAGCCTTGAGATTTTACATATAGGCTATGACTCTTATATTCCACAATACCCAAAAAGCGTTTTGAGAGATTCCACTTAGAAATGATTTAATTAAATTAATTATACTTTTTTTAATGGTTTCCTAAGTCTAAACTTAGGGAAACTGATTAATTAAAGTGCATTAGTTGAGTCAAATGAGAATCTTCTAGATAAAGGCACAAATCAACTCTCAGTTAATCTTAGCCCTTGATTATGCTTTAATCTTGGCCATTGATGAGTCAGTGAAAGATTATAAAGGAGAGCTCGATGGGCATTTGGAATACACATCAGACAGAGAAAGAATCTATAGAGATCAATTTCTTCAGTCAAAGGAAGAATCAAAGTGATTCTCGATTGCAGAGAGGGGAAGGTGAAATCTTCAGAAGGAAGAGTTTCTGAAGCATAGACAGTACAGGGAGAGAAGAGAGAAGGGAGCCACAGCAGAAGCGCAGAGATAGCCACGCAGCAATTACGTTGGGCCAGCGCAGAGCAGTAGTGGGAGTTTCGATTTCAGTTGGGAGAGGTAGCTGAGGGTTTATCCAGTATCCAGAGGACATTTCTGGAAGGGGAGAAAACTCTAGCCTCACCAAACAGTGAGCACTGAAGCAGTCACGACAAGCAGCAGAGCAGTGACGCAGTGACAACGTGGGGGATGCAGTGACTACGCAGTAATCACGCAAAGCTACTCAGTGTGGGTGCAGGTCAGTGCCGGAACTTCGTGGTAAAGTGAGAATGTCTCACTAGTCTATTCTTATCAAATTTATTCAGGTGATTGACTGATAATTACAACCACACATTTGTACTCAGAATTTCTTCATAATAAAGAAACCCTCAGATCTGTTGCACCGATTTTCCCACATTGGGTTTTTCGGGGGACAACTGTCCAAAAAATAACGGTGTCTATGTGTGAATACTTGTGTTATTTCTTTCATACTGATTATGTAGTGTGAAGTCTGCAGCGTATTTTATTTTGATATTTAACATAGTGAAACGTTAAATAATTGTGAATGGATGCAATAGAAGAAATATAATCAGTAGCTGCAATAGGATTCTATATTATAGAATTTTCACAAGACAGGTAGGAAGATCAAGGTCCTCAGGTCGAACAATGGAGGTGAGTATACCCTTGGTGAGTTTGTGGATTTTTGTGTTGAGGCAGGCATAAAGAGGGAGTTCACGGTTCCTTACAACCCCCAGCAGAACGAGGTGGCAGAGAGGAAGAACAGATCCATTATAGGGGTTGCCAAATCCATGCTTCATGATCAGGGATTACATTTATTTTTGTGGGCAGAGGCCTACAACACTGTTGTGTACTTGCAAAACAAGAGTCCACATCGTGCCTTGGGGAATGTTACTACAGAGGAGGCTTTTTCTGGGAAGAAGCCTGATGTTGGGCACTTTCGTATCTTTGGGTGCCTTACATATTCCTACATCCCCAAGGAGAAGAGGACCAAGCTAGAGCCCACTACAGACAAGGGCATCTTTGTGGGTTATAGCGAGACCTCGAAAGCTTACCGGATTTACATTCCTGCGAAGAGGAAAGTGGTTGTCAGGCGGGATGTGAAGTTCGAGGAGGAGAGGGCTTTCAGGAGGTCACGGGAGTTGCATTATCTAGAGTCCCCAGACCCTCAGGAGCAGTTGAGTTAGTCACACGGATCCAATGGTCGGGGATCAAGAGGTACATCGATTACGGTTTCAGGTCCATCAGTGAGCAGTGGCTCTCAGAGTCAAGTGGGTGGTGTGAAAATTTCTAAATCTTATACTTATGCAGAAATCTTACTGTTAAATCTGGTTATGCTCCTCCTACTTAATTAAGTTACTAACTGAATAAATTCAAATTAATATCGAAGCAAAACACATAACGGACTTTCACCAATCTAGATCTAAAAAAAGTACATGCACACATAGACAAAGTGACAGTGATTTTCTGGACAAATAGTCCTCGGAAAAACCCAATGCGGGAAAACCGATCTGCTGGCTGTTGGAGGGTTTTATTATTAATAATTTTATGAATACAGCGAATCTGGGTTCCAGATTTGGAAAACCCGACAGAAAAATAATAGATCTACAGCTCACTGGTTGTTCTGAAGCCAAAATAATGATTGATCCACACCCTCAAACGGGATTTACAAGACTCAAACATAATTAGGCCCTAGAAACCCAAGCGTTGCACCTGAAGCCTTTATGTCAGACTCTAAAGCCCCTGCGTCCCTCACCGCTGCCCTGGAAAGGGTTGTGTTACCCCAGAATGGGTGACGCAGTCCTTACGCTGCCCCTTAGGGTCTCTGCGTAACATCTGAGGGCTTCCAGCTAAATCTCACTGTCCTTGGAGGGACTGCGCTGTCCTTGTTGTCCTGCTTCTCTACACTACCTCTCTGAGTTGATCTCTGCCTCTTGCTAATCCTAGACACTGGGATCAAATCATCCCCTTTGTCTAAATTCCCCTCTCTGCAGCTGAAACACTTCTGAGAATTCTTAGCAAACCCGCCCTAGAATCTCAACTTAGCTTCAGTGCTCTGCCTCTGTGTGTCTTTACAAATGACCCCAATTCTTTCCTTTATACTTTTCTCGTTGGGAAACCAATGGCCATGATCAGATCTTGAATCAATGGCTAAGATTAAAAGAAAGCTTGATCTGTGTGACTTAAGACAATTTCATCACATGTTTAATTAAATTCACTTTAATTATTTAAGTTCCCTAAGTTTAGACTTAGGAAATACATTAAAATAATTAATTAATTTAATATTTCCCAAGCCAGATGAAATTTCCCAAATCCATTTCTAGGTCTCAAGTGTACTCTAGTCCCTCCACAAAATTTGGGAGCTAGAGCACAACTGATGCTACCCCAAATACACAAAATCTCAACACTCCCTCTTAGCATCAAGAGTGTGCTCTAAAAATACATCACACTATGCATTACAATATTTTGGGCACTAGATCTGTGCTGCTGATGCTTGCCTGCTGCCACTCAACTCTGCACTGCTGCTGCCATTTTGTACTGTTGCCCATGACTCTGCCTCTGCCACTACCACTACAACATCTATACTGCAGCTCCCTCTCAATTTGTTGCATTTGTGCTACTCATAGCACTGCCACTGTTGATCTGTTGCACTGCAACTTCAGTTGTTTAGAGAAACAACTGAATCTGCTGCCCAATCTTTGATAGACAAGTCAGTTGGGTTGCATCCTCATCACTGAGGGTCCATAGGCTACTGATCTGTGTTGGCATCTAAAGGATGATGCACAGTAACAGTTATGCACTACGTAAGCAAACTCACTTTGCACTATTGAAGTCACATCAATGCCTTGTGCTGAAATCACTCACGTTGTTGTTGCACTGTGTTGTCCTCCTGAAGATTTCTACGTTGTTGCAACTCTACTCTGCTCTGCGCTGCTGAAGTCACATCAACCCCTACATTGTTGCTGCATCTGCACTGTGTTGCTCCTTCCAGCCTTCAGATCTGCGTCTGCTTCATCTGTGATCTATGCACTCACTGTTCCATTTGTCCCACTACTATCTTAAGGCTGACGTAGCTCGCATGTGATCCAAGAGATGAGCTGCTCAAGGATCCCACCCTACATTCTGTAGCTTCTCTACAGATCCATGTTGCCCCACTTTTGTGGTTCATGAGCGCTCATGACTGCATCATCTTCCACCACAGCAGCCTTGGAAGAAGAGGCTTCCTTGTCCCTTTTCTTCTGAGGACAATTGCTGGCAAAATGTTCTATTTCACCACACTGGAAGCACTTGATCTTAGATAGATCCTTCTTCTTTCCCTGCTGCCTCTTTGATGCCAAGGTTGCATCTTCTTCATCTTCCTTCTTCACTTTGCTCAATCCAAAATCATACTGTTTCTTAGTGAATCTGCAGAGTTCTTCTTGATGCAAAATTGTCCACAAGTTGTCCCAATCTAGGAGGTCTGCTCTGCCCAAGATACTTTGGACAAAGGTTTCTCACTCATTCGTGATTGCATTGAGAACAGTCCTAACCATCACATCGTCTTCCACCTTAGCACCCATTGCAGTCAACTGATCTCTAATCGACTGCAATCTGACGAGGAAATGCTCCATGTCTTCTCCCTTGGTCATCATGAATGACTTCATCTGAGTCTCCAACAGCATCTTCCTATGGACAGACTTTCCCTCATATAAGGAAGTTAAGGCCTTCCACATCTCATTAGTTGTTTTCTTCTCAGCTATGTGTGTCACAATATGGTCCTTAATTCCATCCATGATCAGCTGCTTAGCATGCCCAGCAGCTTCCTTATGCTTCTATAGGAGACCTGCATCGGTCGGTGTGGCCAGAGTTTGCTCTACATGGTCTCTTAGATTATAAGCCTCAAGGACTATCAGGATCCATGCCTTCAAAACTGAAAAGTTGGAGAGGCCATCCAATTTGTCCTGATCACGCAGTCCATGAGGAGCCATCTTCTCATAAATGTGTCAGAACTTCCCTTTCTCTTTGCTAGAGAACTGGATCCAAGGCTCTTGGCGAAACAAGCACTTTTTGTTCCCTCTGACAACTGACTTCCCTTCTTGGAAATCTGCCAAATCGACAATGATTCAGCTCTCTTTGATCCTCGGATCAATCTACAAGTTTCTTTGGCTAGAAACTCTTTGAGAAGTTGATCTCCTCTTGCTCTTTGTCACTGGTGCTTATGCTAAAAATCTAAAAACTTCAGAAATTTAACCCCACCAGCACCTCCTGAGTTTCTGCAGTTAAGCTTCAGTCTTTTCTGGATCTGACAGATTCATATCTGCGTCACACTGGCTGGCGTAAGACCAATCCAGCGTTGTTTCTGAGCTACCTCTGCGTAGTAAATGCATGGGCTTGCTAGGAGACAGCGTTAGACTGCGTCACCCTGCCCTCTACATGATTTGGCCTCTGAAAACTGCGTTGTCCCTTCAAATCTACCCTTTTGCTGCTTTTCTTGTTGTTTTCTGCAGCAAGAACCTTGAGTCTTTTGGTGGTGACCCTCCTAGATCTGCAATTGCTCTGATACCATGTGAAAATTTCTTAATCTTATACTTATGCAGAAATCTTACTGTTAAATCTAGTTATGCTCCTCTCCCTTAATTAAGTTACTAACTGAATAAATTCAGATTAATATCGAAGCAAAACATATAACAGACTTTCACCAATCCAGATCTAGAAAAAGTACATGCACACATAGACAAAGTGACACAATGCTTTTCTGGACAAATAGTCCCCGGAAAAACCCAATGCGGGAAAGTCGGTCTGCTGGCTACTGGAGGGTTTTATTATTAAGAATTTCTGAATACAACAAATTTGGGTTCCAGATCTGGAAAATTCGACAAGAAATAATAGATCTACAGCTCACTGGCTGTTCTGAAGCCAAATAATGACTGATCCACATCCTCAAACGGGATTTACAAGACTCGGGCAAAATTAGGCCCTAGAAACCCCAACGCTGCCCCTGAAGCCTCTGCATCAGCCTTTGAAGCTCCTGCATCCCTCAGCGCTGGCCTAGAAAGGGTTGTGTTACCCCAGAATGGTGACGCAGTCCTTACGCTGCCCGTTAGGGTCTCTACATAACATCTGAGGGCTACCAGTTAAATCTCGCTGTCCTTGGAGGGACTGTGTTGTCCTCGCTGCCTTGCTTCTCTGCGCTACCTCTGTGAGTTGATCTTTGCCTCTTGCTAATCCTAGACACTGGGATCAAATCATCCCCTTTGTCTAAATTCCCCTCTCTGCAGCTGAAACACTTCTGAGAATTCTTAGCAAACCCGCCCTAGAATCTCAGCTTAGCTTCAGTGCTCTACCTCGTGTGTGTCTTTACAAATGACCCCAAGTCTTTCCTTTATACATTTCTCGTTGGAAAATCAACGGCCATGATCAGATCTTCAATCAATGGCTAAGATTATAAGAAAGCTTGATCTGTGTGACTTAAGACAATTTTATCACATTGTTTAATTAAATTCACTTTAATTATTTAAATTCCCTAAGTTTAAACTTAGGAAATACATTAAAATAATTAATTAATTTAATATTTCCCAACCCAGATGAAATTTCCCAAATCCATGTTTGGGTCTTGTATATCAAGTGTACTCTAGTCCCTCCACAAAATTTGGGAGCTAGAGCACAACTGATGCTACCCCAAATACACAAAATCTCAACAGGTGGTTCTTTGGGTAACATGCAGGGCAGTCCGCAGAGCAGTTCACAGGGTAGTCCACTGATGGACAGTTTGCATGGTACTTCAGCTTCTATAGGCACAGGTTCAGTTATGAGGTCAGTTGGGAGGCCTTCAGGAGTTCAAGATTCTAATGATGATGAAGATTCTTTCACTCCGGTGGGAGAAGTAGGCTCAGGGAAGAGGAAGCCCAAGTGGCTTCAAGACACCTTGCGCGAGGCCACATCAGTTGCTGGGCCAAATGGACAAGTCAGAGAGAGTAAACCACTTGAGCGGTTCTATAGTTACATGGCATTGGTAGCAAGCATCATTGATACTGAGACTTCTAGTTATGAGGAGTCAGCCAGCCAGCAGGTCTGGAGAGAGGCCATGATGGAGGAGTATTCTTCTATTATGAAGAACGATGTTTGGGAGGTAGTGCCGAGGCCTGAAAGTAAATCAGTGGTTACCTTCAGATGGCTCTACAAGATAAAGCATGTTGCAAATGGCAGCATCGAGAAGTCCAAGGCTTAGTTTGTGGTGATAGGGTTCTCACAGGTAGAAGGAGTTGACTATAAGGAAACCTTCGCTCCCGTAGCTCGGTATACATCTATTCGCTCTATTATATCAATTGCAGCAGAGATGGGTTGGAAGATCCACCAGATGGATGTGAAGACCGCCTTTCTCAATGGCTTCATTCAGGAGGAGGTTTATATTGAGCAGTCGCAGGGCTTTGAGGTGCATGGGAAGGAGACCCATTTATGCAGATTGAAAAAGGCACTCTATGGCCTGAAGCAAGCTCCTTGAGCTTGGTACTCTCGGATTGATACATACTTGCAGTAGTTGGGTTTCACTAAGAGTGAGGTTGATCCAAACCTATACTTCATTGTTGTAGGTGAGGAGCCTCTCATCTTGGTGTTGTATGTTGATGATTTGGTCATCACTGGAGCAGAGAGACTCATTGAGGGTTGCAAAAGAGATCTTGCTTCAGGGTTTGAGATGAAGGATATTGGCTTGATGCATTATTTTCTAAGATTGGAGGTATGGTAGGAGGAGGGGCATTTCTACCTGGGACAAGGGAAGTACATTGTGGATATTCTTAGCAGATTTCACATGCAGGACTGCAAACCCATGTCTACACCTATGATCACTAACTGGAGGAAGCTTCACACTTCAGATTCCGAGTTGGTGGATCCTACTCTATACAGACAGCTAATTGGTTCATTGATGTATTTGGTCAACACTCGACCAGATACAATTTTGCAGTTAACACGATGAGTCAGTTCATGTGTGAGCCCAAGAGAGTGCACTGGGTGGCTGCAAAACACATTCTTCGTTACTTGCAGGGTACTGTGGATTTTGGTCTGGACTATAGACAGGGTGATGGAGTGAGACTAGCAGGGTACACAGATTCATATTGGGCAAGTTCTGCTTCAGACAGGAAGAGTACTTTCGAGTGTTGTTTTGGGTTGGGTTTGGTAGTTGTGTCCTGGTTCAACCGGAAACAACAGTCAGTTGCATTGAGCTCAGCTGAGGCAGAGTATATGGCTGCTAGTTTGGCTAGTTGTAAGGCCATATGGCTTCGCAAGATGTTGTTTGGTCTATTTAGTCAGGCACTTAGACCTTCAGTGATTTACTGTGATAATCAGAGTTGCATAAAACTCACAGAGAATCCAGTTTTTCATGACAGGTCAAAGCATATCGGGATCAAGTATCACTTCATTAAAGAATATGTCCAAAAGGGAGCAGTTAAGCTTGAGTACATTTCCATAGATGAGTAGGTAGCAGACATTTTCACCAAAGCCTTACCACGGGGCAAGCATGTCTACTTCAAGGACAAGATGGGAGTGGTGAGGAACACTTTCCTTGGTAAGAGGGAGTGTTAAAATTTGGGTACTAGAGGACAAGTGGTTCCCTAAGGCTTTGATCTTTGGCCTAGGGAAAAGTGTCCAAATTTATTTGTACTTTTCTCCTAAAGTGACTTTATAAATGGTGAAGTCAATCTAATTTAAAAGTGACTTTATAAGTGATGAAGTTACATTCTAATTTTAAAGTGACTTTATTAAAGTCAATGAAAAATTAGAAAGTGAAAAAGTGATTATGGAAATAAAAGGCTAAGTGGGTCTTTATTTAAGTGGGTGAGTTAAAAAATAGAAAGTGAGAATTAAATGCGCATTTATTCTCATCCCTAGATCTAAATGAACCTCAGCCATTAGATCTTAGGGTTACCCAAAAGGTCATTTAGGGTAAAAGGAGAGGAGAAGAAAAAGATCAATTCAGTCTTTTATGAGCTTGTGAGAGAAAAGAAAAGAGAAAGCAAGAAGAAAATTTCTGAGCAGGGAGAAGTTGAAGGAGGGCATACAGCAGTTGGAGTTTGCACCCATTTCAAGGCAGCAAATCCGTAGAGCATTTATTGGCACGCTTTCCAAGACAAATTCTGTACAGCATCATTGGGCATAAATTTCAAGGACCATACAGCACATTTTTCGAGGAGATAACAACAGTAGTTAGCACGAATTTCGAGGCTGAGTTGGGCACAAATTTCGAGGGAGAAGGGATTGTTGTAATTTCCATATAGCAATACGGTCACACAGTGACTTCTGGGCACGATTTTCGATGCAGACCGTACAACATTTAATGTTGGTATTTATTGCTGTAAAAATTTCAGTTTTGACAATTTTCCGATTGGCACATTTTCCGAGGCAGAGTTCAAGCACGAAAATTGAGATAAGTTGTAATTTGTGGTTGCTGGAATTTTTACTGTGTATTTCAGTTTCTCTATAAAAGCATTTTCAGAAATAAAGAAGAGCTCTCAAACTAGTTTTCCGCAAGAGTTGTAGGGAGTTTTTCTAGAGTCACATTGACCAAAAATCACTGTCATTTTCTGTGTGTGGCTGTTATATTTTTGCTGTGTTTTATTTCTGCATTTTCCAGCAGCGGTGAAATCTCCAAATTTGTGTTTTCGGAAATTATTGTCATTTCCAGATTTTAGTACTTTTATCATGCTTGGATTTAAAACTATATGCATGGAGTGAAAAGGAAAACTGATAACCGGAGTGGGGGTTGAAATTCTTCATGTGATTTAATTATACAAGTTATTTTCAGAAATATTTAGAAAACATCGAAGTAAATGCAACTAGCAACCTACACATATATAGATCATTTACTAAAACATAATACATATATGACAAAGGACACACATGATTTTTCGAACAAATGTTCCCGAAAAACCCAATGCGGGAAAACCGGTGCAGTAGCTCTTTGAGGGTTTTACTATTAAGGAGAATCTGAATACATCATGGGCACCAATAGTGGTTTTCCCTACAAAGAATTTCACGGCAATTGTACCTTATCACTTGGAGACAAAAAATATGGTTGATTCAAACCCTTCAGGAATTATTGAATATGAGCCCTTTCTGGCCCACTGGAACCCTCAGCGCAACTCTTCTAGCCTTTGCAAAAGCCTCTCCTACCCAATGCATCACCCTGAAGGCCTCTGCGTACCTCTCTTCGTGGTCTCTGCGTCAGTGTGGCTGGGTTGCGTCCGTCCTGCTGACCTCTGCGCTTCTTGGTACAGAACTGCTTCTCCGATGTATGTATTGTCGGCCTCGGATTAGAACATCCCTTGTCGATCTGCCCCTCACTAGCACTGCAAGCTTACTTGAAAATTCTCAGCAAACCGCCCCCCAAAATTTCGACTTAGCTTAAGTGTTGCTACTATGTGTGTATTCTCCAACTGACCCCAAGCCTTCCTTTAATACTTTTCTCGTTGAGAAATCAACAGTCGTGATCTAATCACTTATCAACGGCTAAGAGTAGAGAAAGCTTGATCCACGTCACTTAGAACATTCTCACCACTTGTAAATTAATTCACTTTAATTTTTCAATTTCCCTAAGTTAGACTTAGAGTCCCCATTAAAAATTTAATTATTTGAATAAATTTTACACCAGGTGGAATTTCTCCAAATGACTTCTGGGTCTTGGAGATCTCATGTGTTCTAGCCCCTCCACAAGGTTTCAGAGCTAGAGCACATCCGATGCTACCCAAAATCTCAATACTCCCTCTTAGCGAGGAATGTGCTCTAGCAACACTTCACCACTGAAGCATCACCCTGATCTCTGACATCGATCCCCGCGCTGGTGATGCTTGGCCTATTTCCCTCCATCCACTATGCTGCAGCTTTTTGTACTACTGCCCATGTCATTGCCACTGACACTACCACATCTGTACTGCAACTCCCTCTCAAATTGCTGTATCATGTTGCCCATAACACTGTCACTACTAATTGTTGCACTGCAACTCATTTGCTAAGAAGTAAGCAACTAAAGGACAATCACCTAACCAGCGGACAAATAAGTCAGTCTCGCTGCATCTAATCACTGAAGCATCCTATGTTGTTGCTCTGCGTTGACCCTCTAGAGCCTCTACACCGTTGTTACTCTGCACTGCATAAGCACTGCCCCTCTGCGCTGCTACAGTCTTATCAACCTCTGTGTTGTTGCTTCCCTCTACGTTGTTGCTTCCATGCTGCTGTTGCCACTGCATTGCACTGCTCTACTCTCCAACATCCCAGCACTATCTCTGCTTCTCCATGATATTCTGCACCCACTGACTCCAGTCATCTTGCTACTATCTTAAGGCTCCCGTAGCTCGTATGTGATCCAATTGTTTGGGCACTTCAAGGATCTTGCCATCACCATCTGTAGCTCAATCTACAGATCTATGTCGGCCCACCTCTTCTCTCGAGGTACATGAGCACCCATGCCCATATCATCTTCGTTGCCATCGACCCCTTTCGTTATTGCTTCCTTGGAATCCAAAGCTTCCTTGTCCTTTCTCTTGGGACAAGTATTGGCGAAGTGTCCATGTTCGCCACATCTGAAGTACTGGACCTTGGATAGGTCCTTCTTCCCTTGTTGCCATTGTCCCATTGATGCTAGGGTTGCATCTTCGTCCTCTTTCTTTATCTTGACTCCTCCTTTGTTGAATTCCTCCTTGGTTATTCCCTAGACCTCCTACTGACGAAAGATTGCCCACTGTCTCCCCAATTTGGGAGTTGTGTTCTGCCCAAGATACTTTGGACAAAGGTCTCCCACTCATCGGTGACTGCATTTAGGGCAGTCCTCACCATGAGTCCATCATCCAGAGTTGCCCCCATGGAAATCAACGAGTCTCAGATAGTCTGCAATCTCAAGAGGAAGGAATCAATCTCCTGTTCCCTGTGCATCTGGAACATTCGCATTTGATTCTCCAGAAGCATCTTCCTCTGGACGGAGCTACCTTGATACAGCGTGGTCAATGTTGTCCACACCTCATTTGTCGTCTTCTTCTCGGCAATGTGCGAGCCCACGTGATCTTTTACTCCATCCATTATCAACACTTAGCCCGCGCCTCTTTTTCATTGAACTTCTTCAGAGCATCAACATCGATTGGCACAGCCAGGACATTCTCAGCTTGATCTCTAATGTCGTACTCTTCCAGGATTGTCAAGATTTTGGCCTTCCAGATAGCAAAGTTAGACACATCGTCTAACCTATCCTGATCTCTTGTCCATACGAGGCCATTTCTGCTCAAATAGTCGAAGCAGGTGCTCTTCTCCCTTATATTGTTGTTGCACTCAACAGAAGATCAGATCTGGGTTTCTCAGCGATAGAAACCCTCTAGAGAATCTGCTCGCTCTGACAACTGATTTCCCTCCCGAAAATCCTTCGCCAATTCTGACGAATCAGCCCTCTACGATCACCCTCCTAATCGAATCTCAGATTTTTTGGCAAGAAAATCTGCTGAGCGATTGTTTCCCCTTACTTCGTCAACTTTGCTAGGCATTGTTCTGCACCGATAGAACCGATGCCCCACCAGCAACTTCGAAGATCAGAAGTTGCACTTCCAGCGTCGGCAATTGGCACAATGTCACTCCAACTTGGACTGCGTCATCCTCTAGGGCCTGCATCAGCCACTGCTTCAGCCCAGCGTGAGCGTGACAGGCTCTGCGTCACTCACTAGGGCCTACGTCAACTCTACGTGAGAAGACTGGCTCTGCGTCCCTTTTGCTGGGTCTACGTCCCTCCTGGCGCTGCGCTGCCTTTTTCCTAGATCTATGAGCTTCAGCTGCCTTCCTGCAGCAAAATTCTTCAACCTCTTGTTGATGGCTTCAGCTTGATCTGCAATCGCTCTGATACCATGTGAAAATTTATGAATACAAAATTACAGAAACCCTACTGCAGTATCTTGATTTACTTCTCCTACTTGTGATTTAATTATACAAGTTATTTTCAGAAATATTCAGAAAATATCGAAGTACACACAACTAGCATCCTACACATATACAGATCATTTACTGAAACATAGCGCACATATGACAAAGGACACACATGATTTTTTAGACAAATGTCCCCGAAAAAACCCAATCTGGGAAAACCAGTCCAACAGCGTTTTGAGGGTTTTATTACTAAGCAGAATTTGAATACATCATGGGCACCAGTAGTGGTTTTCCCTACAGAGAATTTCACGACAGCTATACCTTATCACTCAGAGACAAAAAATATGGCTGATTCAAACCCTTCAGGAATTACTGAATACAAGCCCTTTCTGGCCCACTGGAACCCTCGGTGCAGTTCTTCCAGCCTCTACGTCAACCTCTCCTACCCAGCACAGCCTCTGCGCAGCACACGCTGCCCCTACGTCACCCTAAAGGCCTCTGCGTCACCCGGAAGGGTCTACATCCCTCTCTGTGTGTTCTCTGCGTCAGCTTGGCTGGGCTGCATCCCTCCTGCTGGCCTCTGTGCTGCCTGGTACGGAACTGCCTCTCTAATGTATGTATTCTCGGCCTCGGATCAGAACATCCCTTGTCGATATGCTCCTCACTAGCACTACAAGGTCACTAGAAAATTCTCAGCAAACCGCGCCCCAGAATTTCGACTTAGCTCAAGTGTTGCTACTCTATGTGTATTCTCCAACTGACCTCAAGCCTTCCTTTAATATTTTTCTCGTTGAGAAATCAACGGTCGTGATCTAATCACTAATCAACGGCTAAGATTAGAGAAAGCTTTATCCACATCACTTAGAACATTCTCACCACATGTATAAATTAATTCACTTTAATTTTTCAATTTCCCAAAGTTAGACTTAGGGTCTCCATTAAAAAATTTAATTATTTGAATAAATTTTACACCAGATACAATTTCTCCAAACGATTTCTGGGTCTTGGAGATCTCATGTCTTCTAGCCCCTCCACAAAGTTTTGGAGTTAGAGGACATCCGATGCTACCCAAAATTTCAACACCTATCACTACAAGATGTCCATCTCCCACAATGAACACAAGCTTGGAGGGTTGCCCATCTTTTGTTGTAGATGTCCTTCTCCACACGACAAGTCTAAGGCTGCTCAAATTGCTCCTGGATGATCAAACACTTGAGCTCTTCTTATGCCACTCTAGCAACCACCTAAGTCCATGAAGATGGTGCACACTGGCCTCCAACTTGGGTACTATCACGCTGCCCTCCAATAGACCATAAATACCCAACCCACTGTTCACACTTGGTCCACTCTCACGCTGCCCTCCAACAGACCACGAGTGACCAATCCTTGTTGTAGCATCTGCACTCTGGTTAGAGCATCCCCACACTAGGATCACCCTTCCTCTTGGCTTCCAACAAACTTCACAAACTGTCCTCTCCTAGGACACCCATCCACCTGCAAGTCACATCAACTCAAGAGGATAAACACACCTTGTTCTGCAACCTTTTGCTGCTCCTCTTGACATGACACATAAGCTGTTGATGTAATATGCTCCTTAGGATGTCCACACATCTCATCCACTAGCATCTAACTCAACATCAAACACATAAACCACACATACCTTGATTCTTCATGGACTAATGTCAACTGTTGTAGGTCTGAACCTCTGGCTAGAGTTGTTGGCACACTACTACAACACCTCTTCCTCACTTCAAGACCTTCTCCACAGCTGCGACCTTCCCTTAAAAGTTCTGTCCACAACCTTCTGCAATTATGGGCTAAAGCCAGCCCAAAATAAGCCCTCTCGACCCCCTATTCCAAGGAGACAAGGCCTCTGGCCTTCCTATTGCTACAGACAGCCTTACGACCCACCTGTTCCAAGAAAAATGAGGCTTGTGGCCTACCTGTTCATGCTTTATTAGGTTGTGGCCTAATCTGAGGAGAAGAACCACACTCAAAACGTCACAAAACACTTCCTAGAACTCCTTTAAGGCATGTGGTTGCCTCTCTGCTCCAACTCGCACCTCCTAGACCATAAAAAAGACACAAAAAAGACCTCTCCCACTCAGCCTTGTCCTTCTAAGTTGCGTCTACCTCAGAGCTATGTTTCTCATGAGAAGATGCACATTGGATGATTGTAATAGCCTCCCACTCGACCTCTATTTATAGTGTCCATGTGGGTGTCAATGAACAGCCCTAAAGGGCACCTTAACATGTTGGACGACTTGACCTAATAGGCCTCTTCGCCCACATTCAAATTCAAAAATTAATATCTCCACAAGGACAACTTGGAATTCAATGATTTGCGTTGCACTGGATTCATCTCAACGTCCTCTATAATCTCCATCAATCACATGTCCAATTATTTCCATGGTTTTGGCCCCAACATCGATGGGTACAAAACCCCAAGCTTGGGTTTCAAGCCCACAAAAGACTTTTGTGTGCCAACTCCTCCACAACCCTCAAGCCTAAGGTTTGGAGTACCTTCCAAGCTACAAATCTCAACACAATTCTTCCTAGAGGAAAAGTCCCAACCTCTCCAAAGGAAAAACCTAAGGACACAACAAGCAAGTTTCCCACTATCACCTCAACAGTCTTGCCCCTCACCTTTAGCTTTCAAAAAATGGTTTCCTACATAAGGGGGGATTCCCTGGAATAAACTATAAATTTATCATTTTGTGAAGGTGTTTAGGATTTGATTAGGTATACAGGGTTAATCAAATGACTTATTAATTAGAATGCCTCAAATGTTGAAGTTTTTCTTAGTGTTTAATGTGTATAAGTGGTTGATTTTTCAAGGATCTCCCAATCTAATAATTAATTCTTATGATTTCTTACATTACTCTTTCTTGCATTCACATTTATCATAAAGCAATTACACAGAAGATATCAACAGTAAAAACAAAATGCCAGTAGGATCATAAAGAGATAGCCAAACAAGAAACACGAGAATTTTACCCTGGGAAAACCCACTTGGGGGGGAAACCCAGCAACCTTTTCCTTAGAGAAATAGTTCAGATCAACAAGAGATACATCAAATCCTTCAAGTCAAAAATAGAGATCAAATTGACCATGAATAGAACTAGGTCAAACCTGGTCAATGATTAGTAGCCTCATAAACTTGTTTTGTTGAGCATCAAAAATTTCAGCTTTCATCGGGGAATTAGGTCTACCTCGGATTTCTTTGTTCCCCAGATTCATCCTTCTAGAGCCTCATATTTGTCCTTTAAATAACCTCAGAAGATATCCTTGATGTGATCTTAATTCCGCTCAATTGAGGAGGTTGAATGGACTTTATATATAGATCAAGCATGAATAGACACGTCTCTAGGATGGGGCCGACTTGGAGCCGACCTTACATTTTGGAGACAAAAATTCATAATTTGAAAATTCAAATTTCCCTGTTTTTAAAGCCAACATGAAGAACATGTCTTGAAATTATCATTACATTTATTTGAAAGTCTAAAACATTAATTATGAAGACCCACCATAGCAACAAAATTCAACATGAGCAACCATGTGTGACCAAAAGATCTAATCCTTGAGCATGATTCTCAAGATCACTTGTATGAAACTTCTTGTGAAATAAAAGGTGTCTTCGACAAGACATAAAAAAAGGGAGAAAATGGCTTTGAGTCAAAAAATGTGCCTTGTGTTAAAGCCTCAAATATACCAACACAACTCGAACAATGGTACCCGACCCAATCTCTCAAAGAATCAAACAAGGAGGATAAATTGTACCCTTGGACATACTAATCGATCACAACGGCACGAGAGGGTAATCTTCCCGAATGCCATTTTCAATGCGCTGTATCAATGCGGTAGCTAAATGAATGGTTTCAAGATTCCAAGAGGAACTTCCTATATACTCAAGGTACATGGAAGTAATCTCTATGTTCAGGTCTCTCTTGTTGATTTTTCAAGTGCAAATGATACAAGCACAATATTTCTGAAAGCTAATAATTACTTCTAATGATGTTGATCTTCTTTTAATTTTTCCAATATATCATTAAGCAATTATACTTCAGAAATTCAACAATATAAAAACAGTAGAACAATAGAGATCACAATGCACAAGAGAGCATAAGCTTTACATGTGAAAACCCACTAAGAGGAAAAACCCAGCAACCTTTTCCATAGAAAAATTCTTCTGTTCAACAAGAGACACCCATGTTGAGATTTTGGGTAGCATCGGATGTGCTCTAGCTCGAGATATCCAAGACCCAGAAATCGTTTGGAGAAATTCCACCCAAAACCTAAGTTATTCAAAATATTAATTATTTTAATGAAGACCCTAAGTCTAACTTAGGGAAATTAAATACTTAAAGTGAATTAATTTAGACGTGTGGGTGAGAATGTTCTAGGTGATGTGGATCAAGTCTTTTCTAATCTTAGTCGTTGATTAGAAATTAGATCATGGCCATTGAATGTTCAACGAGAAAAGTATTAAAAGAAGACCTGGGGTCGGTTGGAGAACACCCATAGAGCGATAGCACTTGAGCTAAATCGAAATTCTGGGGCGTGGTTTGTTGAGAATTTTTGGGTGAGCTTCCAGTGCTAGTGACAGGTAGATCAGTGAGGGATTATTCAGATCTGAGGCCGAGAATACATAGGTAGAGAGGCAGATCCGTGCCAGGCAGCACAGAGACCTAGCCAGGCTCACGCAAAGGCTGAGGCAGGCCCTTCAGGGTGACGCAGAGGCAGTGCTAAGCCTAGAGGGTTGACATAGGAGTAGCCTGTGCTGCGCAGAGGCTGCACAGAGGCTCTAGCAGGGATGCAGAGTTAACACAGTGCCGAGAGAGGCAGCATTGGGATTTCCAATGGGCCAGAAAGGGCTCGTATTCAGTATTTCCAAAAAGTGTGAAGCCTCAACTAATCAACCATGTTGTTTGTCTCCGAGTGATAGAGGTACATATGCCATGATTTCTCTGTTGGGAAAACCACTACTGGTGCCCTTGATTGTATTCAAATATTCTGCATAATAATAAAACCCTCTAAGGGCTGCTGCATTGGGTTTCCTGCATTGGGTTTTTCCGGGGATATTGTCCAAAAAATATTGTGTCCTTCGTCATGTATGCTTTATGCTTCAGTACTTGATATGTATGTATGTGTAGATCTGCAGTGTGTTTACTTCGCTATTTTCTGAATATTTCCAAACATAACTTGTATAATTAAAAACACAAGTAGGAGAAGTAAACCACATTTCTACAGTAGAAATTTTTGTTAAGTAGTTTTAGAAATTTTCACATGGTATTAGAGCTATTGCAGATCAGGGGGAGCTAAAGCCATCAACGAAGCGAGAAGTATTTCGCTGTAGAAAGGCGATTGAAGCTACACAGATCCAGAAAAAGGCAGTGCAGCACCAGAGGGACAGCACAAACCCTGCAGGGGTGGCACAGAGCCTGTCAAGCTCACGCAGAGGCTAACGCAGGCACAAAAGGGTGACACAGAGCCTATCAAGCTCATACAAAGCTGACGCAGACCCAAGAGGGTGACGCAGTCCAAGAGGGAGTGATGTTGTGTCGGTTGCTGTGGCTGGAAGTGCAATTTGATCTTCAAAGTTGCTGGTGGGGCATTATTTCTGCCGGTACAGAACAGTG
Organism: Pinus albicaulis; assembly: GCA_034641835.2. Classification (NCBI taxonomy): domain Eukaryota; kingdom Viridiplantae; phylum Streptophyta; class Pinopsida; order Pinales; family Pinaceae; genus Pinus; species Pinus albicaulis. Next base: position 267,721,974 of record CM076570.1, on the reverse strand, counting down.
TCGAGCGGGGTTGACAAAGTAAGGGGAAACAGTTCCTCAACAGAGTTTCTAGCCAAGAAATTTGAGATTCAATCGGTGAAGTGATCATAGAGGGTTGATTTGACAGAGTTGGTGGAGGATTTCTAGGAGAGAAATCACTAGTCAGAGGGAGCGTAGTCTCTAGAGGGTTTATATCGCCAAGAAACCCATATCCGGTCTCTTGTTGAGAGTAGCAGCAGTAGAAGGGAGAAGAGCCTTTCGCTTCGACATTTTTGAGCACAGATGGCCTCGCACAGATTGAGAGATCAGGACAGGTTGGACGATGTGTCTAACTTTGTCATCTAGAAAGCTAGGATCCTGTCAGTCCTTGACAAGTATCGTGTCAGAGACCATGCCGAGAGGGTTGTGGTCGTTCCGATCAATGTTGATCCTCTAAAGAAGTATGAGGAAAATCAAGCGTGGGTTTAGCACTTGGTCATGGATGGGGTGAAGGATCACGTGGTCCCACATATTGCCAAGAAGAAGACGGCAAATGAAATGTGGCAGGCACTAGAAACATTTTATCAAGGTAGCTCCATCCAGAGGAAAATGCTTTTGGAGAATCAAATGCAATTGTTTGAGATGCACAAGGGAGAGTAGATCGATCCTTTCCTCTTTAGATTGAAGGCTATTCGAGATCAGCTGGTTGCAATGGGGGAAACTCCTGATGATGATCTCATGGTGAGGACTACCCTAAATGCAGTCACCGATGATTGGGAGACATTTATCCAAAGTATTCTATGCAGAGCACAACTTCCAAACTAGGAGGACATGTGGGAAATCCTTCGTCAAGAAGAAATTAGCAGAATAACCAAGAGGGGCAGCAGAAGCGGAGGAGCCAAGATCAAGAAAGAGGAGGAGGAAGGTGTGACTCGCATCTAAGGGAAAAAGGCAACACCAAGGGAAGAAGAAGAAGGACCTCTCAAAGGTTTAGTGCTTCAGATGTGGCAAATTGGGACACTTCGCCAATACTTGTCCTCGAAAGAAAAAGGGCAAGGAAGATTCAGATTCCAAGGTTGCGGCAGCCAAAGGGGATGATGGCAGTGATGATGATGTGGCCATGAGTGCTCATGTACCTCAAGAGAAGAGGTAGGGCGACATTGATATGTAATTCTCTTGAACTATAGATGAAGGGCAGGATCCTTGAAGTGCCCAAACTCTTGTATCACATACAAGCTACGAGAGCCCTTAAAGACAATAGCAAGATGACTGGAGCTAGTTGGTGTAGAGGATCATGGCACCTATGCAATAGGCCTTGCTTGTATAGTTGAACCTATTTGATAAGCGCACATGAGGGGAGAAAGCACTACGTATGGACACTGTTAGATTTGGCTCGACCATAACGCCTCGGCTACTTTCAACTCTGACTCACCAAAATATGGCACTTTGATATTAATATCACGTGCCATACAGCGATCAATCGGGGGAGCCAAGGGTATCAAGTCCTCAGCTACTTGACCATTAACCCATGTCGTGGTTTCATTAATTGATCTACCCGTTACCCGTTGTTTCTCTTCTATCGATCATCTACCCCCTTTGTCGAGAGTTCGTCCCTCACCCTCACCCTACCGGGCCTATCCTCACACGTTACCTCTCCTCGACCTCGCAACCTCGGCCGAGTCCCTTCGTGCCTAATCAATTCAATCAATTATTTGATCAATTCTGATAGAGCATAATTCAATATATAATATATGCATTCTTGACGACTTTGAAACCTTCACTGGCTCACCACACTTGAACTTAGTCCGAGGCACTTTGGCAATGATGAGACGCTTAAGACTGGAGGAGCGCAGAGAGAGGCAGCAGCAGCGTGGAAGTAGCAGCGCAGAGGCTGATGGGATTTCAGCAGCGCAGAAAGCAATGCAGAGTAGCAGACATCGCAGAGCTTCAGAGGGTCAATGCAGAGCAGCAGCAGAGGGTGCTTCAGTATCGAGATGCAGCCAAACTGACTTGTATGTCAGTATTTTGGGTGATGTCCTTCAATTGCTTACTTCTCAACAACTGAGTTGCAGTGCAGCAGTTAGCAATGGCAATGCTATGGGAAACATGATGCAGCATTTGAGAGGGAGTTACAATACAGATGAGGCAGTGATTGTGGCAGAGTTATGGGAAGCAGTACAGAAGGCAGCAGCGCAGTAGATGAGGGGCAGTAGCAAAGCATCAGCGTAAGGAACCGATGCCATGGATCAGAGTAACACTTCTGGAGTGAAGCGAAGCTAGAGGGAGTGTTGAGATTTTGGGTAGCATCGGATGTGCTCTAGCTCCGAAACTTTTTGGAGGGGCTAGAACATATGATATCTCCAAGACCCAGAAATCGTTTGGAAAAATTCCACCCAGAACCCAACTTATTCAAAATATTAATTATTTTAATGAAGACCCTAAGTCTAACTTAGGGAAATTAAATAATTGAACTTGAAGTGAATTAATTTAGACATGTGGGTGAGAATGTTCTAAGTGACGTGGATCAAGTATTTTCTAATCTTAGTCGTTGATTAGAGATTAGATCACGGTCGTTGAATGTTCAACGAGAAAAGTATTAAAGAAAGACTTAGGGTCAGTTGGAGAACACACATAGAGCAGTAGCACTTGAGCTAAATCGAAATTTTGGGGTGTGGTTTGCTGAGAATTTTCGAGTGAGCTTGCAGTGCTAGTGAGGGGCAGATTAGCGAGGAATTATTCAGATCTGAGGCCAAGAATACATAGGCAAAGAGTCAGATCCATATCAAGCAGCGCAGTGACCCAGCAGGAGGGACGCAGCCCAGCCAGGCTCACGCAGAGGCTCACGCAGGCCCTTCAGGGGGACGCAGAGGCAGTGCTGAGCCCAGAGGGGTGACGCAGGAGCAGCCTGTGTTGCGCAGAGGCTCTAGCAGGGACACAAAGCTGACACAGTGTCAAGAGAGGGAGCACTAGGGTTCCCAATGGGCCAGAAAGGGCTCGTATTCGGCATTTCCAGCAAGTGTGAAGCCTCAACTGAATCAGCCATATTTTCTGTCTCCAAGTGATAGAGGTACATCTGTCGTGACTCGTGATTTCTCCGTTGGGCAAAACACTACTGGTGCCCTTGATTGTATGCAGATATTCTACATAATAATAAAACCCTCGAACAGATGTTGCACCGGTTTTCCCACATTGGGTTTTTCGGGGACATTGTCCAAAAAATATTGTGTCATTTGTCATGTATGCTTTATGCTTCATTACTTGATTTGTATGTATGTGTAGATCTGCAATGTGTTTACTTCGCTATTTTCTGAAAATAACTTGTATAATTAAAAACACAAGTAGGAGAAATTAACCAGATTTCTGCAGTAGAAATTCATACTAAGTAGTTTCAAAAATGTTCACAACCTAGACTTCTAGTCAACAACTAGGTCAAACTGACCTTCAACAAATCCATGGTCAAACCCTCGAAGACAAGCCTTCCAATCTGATCCAGCAACTCGCCTTCTTATTTTGCCATTGGCCAAATTTCAGCCTCGCAAAAACCTAGAATTTTGTCCCCTTAGAACTGCCCAAAAAATTTGGCTCTACAACTACAACTGTCTAGAAAATAGTGCGAACTAGAGACAGAGAGTCCTTCCACACGTGCGAGCTAGATAGAGAGAGAAAGAGATTAATTTCATCCCTCTTGTCCTTCACTTGGATGCCCAGAAGATTCTTGATGGGAGAGATTGAATTGTTGCCTTGTGGAAGAGGTCGAATGTCAATATATAGTGTTCTGTCGGGTCGAATGGGTGCGTTCTTTTCCTGGGCCGACTTGCCTTGGAGGGAGGCCTACTTGACAAACTTTGGAGCCAAAAATTTAATTTCGAAAATTTAAATTTTCTTCTTTTTAAATGTCCAAATGGACATGACTCAAAAACATTTTTTTCTTGACTCTAGCATGAAGAATATGCTTTACAATGATCAATGTAAATACGTCAAGGACCAAAAAATACATTTAGAAGACCAACCATAGTTACAAAATTCAACACTTCCTCGTAAGTCGTAACTAGGGAGGTGTTCATAATAACTGCCATAGGTGTTCTCAAGTTGAAAAATTTCTCTATGAAAAGGTTATAACAAAATCATCAGCATCTATAACATCAACATCTCTGACATCATCATCATCTCGTCAGCATCCCTGACATCATCAGCATTGTTGTCGCCTAAAATGTACACCTAAACGTGGGAAAAGTTTCCAACCCCACAAGGTATAGTCTTTATGGCACAATGCTCAGAGTAGGGGTTGTCACCTATTCCCTACTAACTCTGTTTAAGCTCTCCCCTAGGCAAGCTAAGGGGGGTAGTCCCTAAAGATAGAAAATTGGGGAAAATTTTGTTGAAACAAGTACTCTAGGAGATCAAAAGGCAAGCCAATTACTCTTCTTAGTAACTTGAATTAAGATTAGATGGCAAGTTAGACTATTAAATTGAGCAATGTGAGATAGATAGATTCGGTTAGATCAATAAGACACTTGAGATGAAATAATGAGAGAACGGTGCCTTAATAACAATGCTCAAACAAATCAAGAAGCTTGCACACTAAAATATAATACTTCAAGCTACAAGATAAGCAATGTTGCAAGGAGAAAATGTGAGTATGATAAATCAATAGATCAAGATAATGAAATATATGATCAATAAAATCTTTAGAGAACCATTGCAAGGAAAAGAAACTTGTTCTTTCAAGTAAAATAATATCTTAAGTTTGAGATGACAAGTACAATGATGTAAAGCTTGCAATTATAGATTGAGCTCACAATTCCAACTACAATGATCAAATGATGGATGAATGCAAGATCTACCTAATGTGAGATGCAAGATCTTGGTTAATTTTAATTAAATGCCTAAGCTAAAGTGAAAGCCTTCTCCTCAATTATTTTGAAGCTAGTCTTAAAAAAGGTTGTCGAGAGTACTCTTGGGGAAGGAGGTTAAGGCCTCATTAATGATACCTCCCCAAGAGTTCTAATGACCCAAGTGTCTTTGTTCCTACAAGGGATTGCCCGCAAGAGAACTGCAAGGTCACATGTTTTAACCGATAAGTAAGGGTCAAGCTTCTCAAATCAAATATTGAAGAAGGTGGTCCTAACTCTCTATCAACCAAGCTTATGCTTGGAGGTAAATTTTAGAAATGCAAAACTAGATCTAAAATGGTGATGCAAATGATGATGGGAATAGATTAGATAGTTTCAATGAGATACAATAATGGCAATATGCTTCAATGTGAGAAATGTAAAACCACTTATAACCAAGCTTATAAATATCACTTCGAAAACAAGATTATAAGATTTCCAATAGTAAACCAATGAAGCACTTTAAGATTACTCAATGAAACAAAGACAACAATATCAAATGCCCTTAGTTAGAATGTTTATTACGATGCTCTTTACTTATATGATATTACAATGGCAGCAAGCGATAATTTAATGATGCAAACACAAATAGATAATGGCAAATGAAATTGTTAACAAAATGAAATGAAAAGATGCAATCAAAGATTAGATCTAACTTATGATATCAATGAAAGCCTATCTAATCAATGAGAGCAAAAAGGTTAGTATCTAGAGCTAAGACAAGAACAAAAAAATAAGTAAGAAGATGAGAGCTCCTCCCTTTTAAATAAGGAGGGGGATACCATGGGATTGACTCCCAAGCTCCCTTCAAGCAAGAAGATTAATTTTAGGAATTTGTCTTCTGTGATCCATAAATTGTGTATAAAATCTTTCGGTGAAAATCACATCAAAGTAAATTTTGTCGACGCATTTCAGACCAGCCAGTGTGGTTCATCATCAGGACAAGATGAGAAACCTAATCAGGAAACCCATTTAAATAGATAAGGAAAGCTCCAACTAGTCGTTTGTAAAATAACGGCTAGTTTGACTCGAATAAGAAATATAATTAAAAATAATTATTTATTTAATTTGTAATGAATAAATTAAATGTTATAATTTAATATTTATATTTTGAATTTTATATATTTATTTATTTTTACTTAATATTTATAATAATATGTTATATATTAATAATTATATGTTATGTAATTTGAATATCATAAAAAATATTCTTATTTATTTTACTTAATAGGTAATTTTTTAATGGTAATTTTACTAAGTTAAATCATAATATAATATATATGAAAATTATATGTTATGTAATTTGAATATCATAAAAAATATTCTTATTTATTTTACTTAATAGGTAATTTTTTAATGGTAATTTTACTAAGTTAAATCATAATATAATATATATGAAAATTATCAATAAATAAATAAATGAATAATAATAATAATAATAAATAAGGGAGAAAGAAACCAAGAGCCAGAGAAGAGGAAAAGACAAGGGAGAGAACAAGGGAAGAGAAACAAACTAAGAATGAAGGGCAGGAATCCAGCATCTGCTAACACTCCACCCATCATCCCTGTTGAGGTTAACCAGCCTCTTGATAATTTTATTATCATGATTACAATGAAGAAGAGGGATCTAGGACGGTGAGAAAAGACCCTTCCAACAGTTGAGCGGATTACAAAAATAATAGCACTTATACAACAACAATCACTCCTCAAGATATCAAACACCAAAGAGGAAGGCAAAAGGCAATGGATAATATACATCGGTGATGAAAGACTTGCACCAAACCTCAAGAAAACCCCACAACTTTGATAGATTAGACCTCAAATTCCACGGTTCCATAAGAGAGGCTAGAAAAATTTTGCAAATTTTATATGGTGAATTAAAAAAATGTTTTCAAGCCCTTAACTTATTAAAATCAATGTGAGAAACCCTCAAATTAATATTTCTTTAGATCTGAGGTATTCGGTCTCCTTATTAGGCTCACGGCTAGGAGGAAAAGGCCTCCTAGGACTGTGCTTTCCCTTCAAAAATTTATATGTAAAGATGAAACCTTAAAGGGGAGAGCCCTAACCACAAGATCAATGAGAAACACCTGCAGACAACAAGTGTTAGTCCTTAAGCCAAATGAGCTAGGAGCAGACCTTGAAAACCTTGCGGCTAGCCTTCAAAGGGTAGCTTTCAACGATCAGTCCAAATGGGCTAGTTACAAGCTTCAAAACAAGTGATTAAGCCCTTCCAAATGATGATTATGAGTCTGCAAATAGCAAAGGTTAGTCTTATAATTTAGAAGTAATAAATACAAGCCCTAATGGGCTTGCGGCTAGGTTTAAAATGGCCAATGATGCTAGCGGCTAGCCAAAGGAAGGCCTACAAATCAAAACTTGAGCCACAAATAGGTCTAACAATCTGCAAAATCGAACCCAAGTTATATCTTCCATGAGAAAATGGAGAAATAAACAACAAAACTATTTACAAAAATTATTGTGTGAAACCCTTGCAAAAATTAAGTTCTAAAGTGAGATAAGGGCCTCAAAGTTTCAAAACCTTGTGGCCTCCTTAAAAAAAATCGTTGAAAAAATGGGAGACCACAAAAGAGTAGATCGAACACCTTGAGAAGCCTAGAATAGGCCTAGATCCTAGAGGCCAAAATTGAAGAGAAGTTGAAAACAGTGGTGTAGCAGTCAGTTTGACCAGCGTTGACTTGGAAGGAGGAACAACTCTTCAAGGGAAGAATTGTGACTTGGTCTTAAAGACGTTCTTTGTCAAGGGTATAGGTCTTGGAATTTGTCAATTGAAGATTCTATAAGAAGAGGAATTCTTGTGGATTTTCCTCTCAGAGTTGGAGAGGTTTTGGCACTGGTTGATCGCCTATATCATGTGTCCTTTGCCTTATTGTTCATATGGTTTGGTAGTTGTTTGATGAAGAAAAACACTATTGATAAACAAGAGAAAAGAAGAAGCTACCTAAAGAAGTAAAAAACATATCACAAACAGTTATCAAAGCAAGAGAAATCATCCTATGTTGTTGCCGCTAGATTTCTCAACATTCCTCATATGAATGAATTATGTATACAGTGGTATGCTTTGAGGTATGATACATGTGATAGATGTGAGATGTATGGTTTTGTGAAGTAGAATGTGTAAGTTGAGATCGGATTTTAGGATTTTCATGTATTTTGTTAGTGTGTTGGTATTTACCAAGCCAGTTGTGCGATGGTACAATTGTGTTGTATCTCAGTTTGGTGATGAGAAGACTTGGAGGTTTACTTGGTTGGAGACCCTGGAAGGGTGTGGCAAATGCCCTACTTTGGAAAGTTTTGAAAGATCCATTGTTGTTAAGGAGTCATGGGAACCTTGTTTCCTCAAGAGATAAGCCAAAATATTGGCCTCTTTGTTTGTAAGAGCTTGGGATCTGAAGTTTCAAGTGTGCAGTCCCACAAGAGTGAGAAGAATTCTCAATCAATTGGGTGAAGTGGTGGATTTGGATAAGGGCCATCTTTTTGTCTTCTTTTGAGAAGCAGTGTCTTTGTTTGTAAGAGTTTGGGATCTGAAGTTTGAAGTTTGCAGTCCCACAAGAGTGAGAAGAATTCTCAATCAATTGGATGAAGTGGTGGATTTGGATATGGGCCATCTCTTTGTCTACCTTTTGAGATGTAGTGTAGCTATGGGTGGTGATTTTGGATGCCTTTGTAAGCTGTTGAGGATTTTTGAAACTTCAAAAGTCTTCAAGGCAAGTTTATGCACTATCAACATCAAAATTTAGTCCCTGAAGCAAGTTATGGAACTCTATCAAAAGCCTGCAACCTTTACAATTTCAAGGATTGACCCTTTGGATTTTCAAAGACTGAATCTAGAAATTTGAGGGTTGTGGGCTTTTAGCCTCTACCCCTAGTCACATGGGTCGATGGGTACTATGATCAAGAGCTTAGCCACAAAGGGGGATTAAGCATGAGGTTTGTTAACTAGACCAGCCTTAAGTCAATGGAGACATCCTTAGTCCTCACGATGGCTAACAGCCTAGTTAAAAGTACCATCATTTGACAGAGGTGTGTTCATTAGTTGACATCCATCAACTGGAATGAGAAAAGGGACTAGGATCGTTTTCATTTCTCTCAATGTTTTGATCTCCCAATTATTTGATTATCTGAGGCTCCCGATGGCCAATTAACAGACCTCACTTGACAAAAATGGTTTTATCAATTCTCATGCATCAACTGGACCGGCCAAACCTTGCAAAGTCCATTATGAGTTTTCCCAGTGGCATATTGGCCTGAATGGAGAAACTTGCAAGAGGCGGAACTCTACTCCAGAGAGACTTGTCACCCACCAAAAGTGGGTGACCCCATAGGAGAATTTTTCCTCCTAGAGCTGTCTTCAATTGGCAGCCAAGAACCCCTTATAGCCACCAATGTAGTCAATGTATTATGCCATTTGATCTCCGCTCCTTGAGCCAATCATATGTTCCCTTGCCCATCTATCGAGAGCATATGTTTGAAGTTGGGCAATCCAATCGTGAAGGTATGTTTTTCATTGTGCAATCGGGTGCTCATGCTTGTTTTTCCTTGGGCACTTTGGGCATGGATTATTGTGTGACTTAGAAGAAGAAGGGTTTTTACTGTAGTTTTGTTCCCTCATCATAAATGGGGGGTTAATCCCTCAATCCTAGTCCCATGGGATCTCCCCTATTGGCTTATAACTTTAGGAAGGGCACTACTTGGGAAACCCCAATTTTGGTAGTGCGGTCTTATTTTCCCATTTCACATATTTCACTCCCCTTTGCACAATACAAGCCCTCTTTGCGTCCACATGACCACTGAGTCCACAAGGCACTGGTACACCCCCTCCCATTGTCCATATGTTTGGGTTGGGCCTAGCAATGTTGCCCCAGATGTTAATGCAGCTAAAAGAATGTTAAAATCATATCATGGCCACAAGTAAGAAACAAAAGAAAATAATATTATAAAATGCAAAAGATGGTCGGTACATTAAAATAGTACGTGGGCAAAAGCCAAACATGAGCTCTACCCTTATCATTATGGCCATCACCCTAGTTCTTAGGGCCCCATGAGTGCCCCCACATCATTAAGGAACCCATGCACATCCCAACCCCTGGTGGGCGATGAATTGCCCCACCTTAAAGAGGTAATAACTACTTATATCACACACAGCGTGCTTTCATCTCCTGGAGCCCCGACCAATAATACAAAGAAAAATCAACAAAAGGAAAAAGGCAAATGAAGAAGGGTGGAAAAACAAAGGTCGAGGTAACTCATGTATCCACGATTGCTCCCTCCTACATCTATACACCTAAATATGTGGATATCCTTCATCATTACCATCCTTGAACCCATGGTATTTGGCTTTGAGACCTCTGTGTCCCTATGCATCTCATTATTATTCTCATAACACCTATCAATTGAAGGATGTACCTTGGACCTGTCCTTCCCCTTAAGGGCTGCGAACACCTAATCGGGTTGTTTATTAGACACTCCTTCCAAGGGAGGTAACACTATTACAAGCTTAAAGTCCCAAATTTGGAAGGGAAGCCCAATATGAAGTCTCAATGTGCCCCTGATCAACAAGCTTAGTTCACTTAGATGCACTAATGAATTATTGTACCTAATGGTGAGGAAGCGCATTAGATCTTATATGTAATTGGCAAATGGTTTCATCATGGGCTGGACAACTTAACTAGGGCCCAAGCCCACCAGAGGATCATATTGACACCCCCAGGGGGGCATTGAGAGCCATGGGACTCCATCGTGTGTTAGAGCATCATTTCATGCCATGGGCACCTTCAGTAGTTCATTCATTGACATTATTCGCTAGATGATGCATTTGGACCAGCACGCCCCGACTAGCCTAGAATGATCATGGCAGTTGATCCAAGGCCTAGAGGAGGTTTGTCTCACCCTTGAGACATGGGAGGGCAAGCACCATCATTAAAGCCCTCATTTGGAGCATTTTGCAAGCTTTTCTTTTGGAGACCCATGAGACCAGAAGTTGTGTCGCAAACCCACTTTGGGGCCCCACGTGCATGGAAAATTAGGGGCCATCCCCTAATTCATCTTTATTCAAGCGCTTCCTCTCATCATGGCACTTACAGGACTCAACGTGGCCCTCCAATGGCCCTACATCATCATGAAAGCATCAACTCAGCTTACATGTGAATGGCTAATTCATAACTTGTGATAGCTACTTGGTTAGCTTGTGACCAAGACTTGTTTTTAGCACATTGTTTTATAATTTTGGGGGGTCATTAAGCTAATTCAATTTAGAGAGACTCATATAAATAAAAGTGAGTCTCATTTGTGAGAACTCATGATCATCACTTGGATTTCTTCTCTTGTAAAAGAACTTACACTTTTTCTTTGGAAGCTATTAGAGATTCTTTGATACAGTTTGACATTAACTTACACTTTTTCTTTGGAAGCTATTAGAGATTCTTTGATACAGTTTGACATTTGGAACTAAAATTTTTTATCTTCTTTGGAGCTATCTCATGATTTTTGGATGGATATATCATATTGTCATGTTGTAAGTGCTTCTTGTTGAATATTTTCTTGAAATAATGTCTAATGTATGGAATTATTACAACTAGATTAATGTTATTATGCCCTAATTATTGAAAATCATTTTTGGAAAGCAATTTGGTTGGCAATTGCATATGTTACTCTTTTTATGGCAAATGATGAATGTTCCTAGAGGATGAGATTTTGTTTTATTTCCATAAAACTCCATAAATCTTGAGTGGGTAAATGTTAAAGGTTGATAGCTAGGGCATCAATCTTTAGCCTCCTTAAGGTCGATTTTGGCCAATTTAAAAGCATCTAGGACTCCATATCCCAAAGGACTAGGAACTAGTCCAAGGATTTTGGTAATCAAACTCCTCTCTCCATATTTTCTCCTAAATTTTGATCACCTAAAGGTAGGGTGGAAATCTAAGGCTTTCAATGAAATTTTAGGGAGGTGGTTTTTCAGGAATTCGAGGGTCCAAACATCAAGCTCAAGGTCTAGGTTACCTATGCCTCGCATCCGCTTGAGTTTCATACATAAAATCTCTTGCCCTGGGTGCTACTCCAAGAGGGAAAACCTAAGTCTTTCTCTCTCACCTTGGGAACTTCTTTGAGGGTTGCATGAACTTAGTATTCATTGGAATAAATCATAAGAAACCCTTTCTCCTCCCTTGCCTTGACCTAGTGAGTACCTTGGAAGTAATTCTTCCCACAATTATTCATAAAACCCTAGGTCTAGCACAAGTCTTTCCCAGGTCTCTAGAAGGAAGCAAAGAACCTCTTGGAAGTGCTAAAACATCACATTGAGCTTCTTTGAGAGGTGTTATCCCATCACTTGGAGTCTTAATCTTAGGAATACCCATTATCATCATAAATCTCAAACCCTAAGTCTTGATCTCCTCCTAGGTCTTTCTTGGAGAGCTTTTAGCTTCCTTGAAGCATTGAACCATTATTGTGTCTCTCCTTGAATGGGCTTTGTGCAATCACTTCACACCTAATCATTAGTCTATTCATCCCTAGTGGTTCCCTTTCTATTTGAGGGATTTACTAAAAACCTCAAATCCAAATGCAAAAGCAACAAACCACATGGAAGTTACATGGAGCTCATGTGGGCACTCACTAACCCTATGGGTATGCGGGTGTTGATGTGGCACAATTATGTGTCATGCTAACATGGCACAAAGGACAAGTTTGAGCAACATGGCATGATGACGTAGCTTGTCAACATAGCATGATGATGTAGTGAATTGTAGTGGAGAACATTAGTGTGTCGTTGACCATGGCATTTGATGTGGAATCCAAAAATCCAAAAATATGGAGTTTTGTTTAAATGGGACCTTTGAGATTTCCCAAATCTAGATATCTAGAGGATCAACTCATTAACCATAGCAAGAATCTCAAAGAAAGAAATAGCTGCAGGAAGAAAAATAAATCTCAGATCCAAATGGATCTGGAAGACCAAAAATTTAAAAATTCTTGGAATGGGATTTATGGAAAATCTCAGATGGTCCTAGGCATTGGCGACGCATGGGCAAAGATTGCCATATGTCATCCATGTGCTAGCTAATGTAGCGTCATACAGTAGACATGTGGGAAAAAAGACTACCACGTGTCAATGGTATAAATGTTGACATGGCACTAGGAAGGGTGAATCTTCAAATGACCATAACTTTGTGTCCAAAAATCGGATTTGGATGAAATTTATATCATTGGAAAGCTCTCGATGAGCAAAAGACGATTGTGATCTCATAAAATAGTTTTAAGGTGGTTGAAGGAAGAGGAATTTTGACAACCCCATCTCCATAAACTAACCTTGGAGGTTGGCTCTAGACACCTAATTCCCTTAAAAGGCATTGAGTGGGTTGGGTGTCATTACACAATCATTATTAGTGGAATGTTAACTTGGGTATATTATAAATTTTTTGAAGGGTATTCAAGCCCCAATGCTCAAATTGTAGACAATCTTACCTTAATTGTTGGAAGCTTCGCTTTTGTTGAGAAATCTATAAGGCTATAGTTAGGATGATTTCTCTTAAACTTGATAACTGCTTGGTATGTCTTTTTACTTTTTCTTACTTGCTAGCTTCTTCTCTAATTGTTATGTTATTCTTATCATCAAATAGCTACAAAAACAAGAAGATCAACAGTACACAGAAACACAGGATATAGGTTGCAACCCAAGGCCAAAAACTCTCCCTTGAGAGGAAAACCCACAAATCTCTTCTCTTCTTATAGATCCTTCAAATGACTAATTCCAAGACCTCTAGACCAAGACCAATAACCTTCAAGACCAAGTCGGACCTTCCTGATGATGTGCTTCCTTTGTCCAAGTCAAACCCAGTCAAATATCTTCCAGCTACACAACTTCGACACCCAGCTGCAAAATTTCGGCCTCTACTACAAGTCTAAAATTTTCGGCCCCTGCAACAACTATTGCCTTTGCTTCCAAGGCTTCCTTTGACCTTTGCTTGAGTTTATCCTTCTTCTAGGGCTTGAGGATGACCTAATAGACCTTCCTTCGACCTTCTTTCTGCAATTTCTCCAAGTTTGATCTTGCATCAGCAAAACCCTAGCCTCCTTCCTTCACACGTGTGAAAAGAGAGAGAGAAATGACCCAAACACTTGTCCTTCGTCCTTCTTCCTTGTTTGCTAGCCTTCTTCTTCTTCTCCTTCGCTTGAATAATGAGAGAATGATTGATGTCCATAGGAGGTTGAGTTCCCTCCTATATGTAGGCTTCTAAGGTGGACGAAATGCCATAATTGAGGTCAACTTCTTAGTTGCCAGGCCGACTTGGACTTGGAGTGTATTTTGACACTTTTAAATACAAAAATATTTCTTTTAACAAGTTACAATGTGCCCGATGGTGTCTTCTTCATATGACAATGACTCTTTTGACTTCTCGAGCCTAGGACAAACCCTAGAATCACCCAATGGGTGTTTTGACTTCTAAAATAAAGACCTTGAGCATGAAACCCATGCTACAAAAATAACAATAATAATTTTTTCTTTCATTTTACAATATACAAGATTCAAAAGTGCATTTCATATTTATGAAGACCGAACCTAGTTACACATTTTTCAACGCTCCCTCTTAACAAGGGATGTATTCACAAATGGTACATGGACATTCTCAAACTAAAGAGATCTCATAAGAAGAGTCGAATTGGTAAGCCATCTCTTTGCATCAAACCAACCAGCATTGTCACATAGCAAGGCCTTGACTAACAGCTCTATCTCTCCACAAGATCAAAGCACAATGTTGGCGAGACCAATGACTAATAGACACCATCATCGTTGTCTCTCAAGGCACAACCCCACTCGAGTGTTCACGGGGTATGTCCTTCTAGGAAAACTCCTATCTTGGAATGACACATCCTCGAGGAATTTCCTCTTCGACTACTCTTATCTCGGATGCCCTACCTCATCATCAAAGAGTCTCGAATGTCAGATACTTACCCAATCCTTCATTCTTTCTTCACGAAGTGAACACAAGAATGATGTGTCTATCTCTCCCTCTCAACTAGGGAGGATATATCAACCAGTCCAAGCTTGTCTCTCAAATACACAAGCTTCTTATTAGGAAGAGATTTTGTCAAGATGTCAGCTACTTGTTCATCAGTGGAGAAATACCGTAGCTGCAACACTCCATCCTGCACCAACTTTTGAATGTAGTGATTCTTGTTATTTATGTGCTTTGTCTTTCCATGAAACACTGGATCTTCAAACAATTTTATGCAGTTGGTGTTGTCACAATGTATCACCGTAGGGTCCATCGGTCCTTCAAACAAGTCGGACAACAGCTTCCTCAACTAGACATCTTCTCTGCTTACTTCACAGGCTGCAATATATTCAGCCTTAGCACTACTCAAAGCAATCGATTCTTGCTTTCTATTCATCTAGGAGATCATGGAGGATCCCAGACTAAAACATCCTCCAATAGTGCTTTTCCCATCCATCTCACTGGCTCCTCAGTTGGAATTTGTATATCCAATCAAGTGGACATCATTCCTCTTATCATACTTCAGGCAATAGTGGATTGTTTCTTGCAAATATCTCAGTATATGCTTGCCTGCTATCCAATGATCATGCTTGGGCTCTACCTGGAACTAACTGAGAACATTCACTGAAAAACAAATGTCTATTCGAGTATTTACCAAATACATCAGTGAGCCAATCAATTGTCTATACCTTGTTAGATCCATCGGGCTTGATTCTGTTGAGATTTCGGGTAGCATTGGATGTGCTCTAACTCTGAAACTTTGTGGAGGGGCTAGACCCAGAAATCGTTTGGAGAAATTCCACCCAGAGCCTAAGTTATTACAAAAATTAATTATTTTAATGGAGACCCTAAGTCTAACTTAGGGAAATTTAATAATTAAAGGGAATTAATTTAAACATGTGGGTGAGAATGTTCTAAGTGACATGGATCAAGTCTTTTCTAATCTTAGTCGTTGATTAACGATTAGATCACGGTTGTTGATTTCTCAATGAGAAAAGTATTAAAGGAAAGCTTGGGGTCTGTTGGAGAACACACACAAAGCGGTAGCACTTGAGCTAAGTCGAAATTCTGGAGCACGGTTTGCTGAGAATTTTCGAGTGAGATTGCAGTGCTCGTGAGGGATAGATCAGCGAGAGATATTCAGATCTGAGGCCGAGAATACATAGGCAAAGAGGCAAATCCGTACCAGATAGCGCAGAGACCCAGCAAGAGGGACGCAGCCCAGCTAGGCTCACGCAGAGGCAGCGAAGAGGCTGACACGGGCCCTTTAGGGTGATGCAGAGGCAGAGTTGAGCCTAGAAGGGTGACGCAGGAGCAGCCTATGTTGTGCAGTGGCTCTAGCAGCTACGCAGAGTTGATGCAGTGCCGAGAGCGACAGCGCTGGGATTTTCAGTGGGCCAGAAAGGCCTCGTATTCAACATTATTCAGAAGGTGTGAAGCCTCAGCTGAATCAGCCAATTTTTTGTCTCCGAGTGATAGAAGTACACTCGACGTGATTTCTCTGTTAGGCAAACCACTGCCGATGCCCCTGATTGTATTCAGATATTCTGCTTAATAAACAAACCCTCTAAGAGTTGTTGCACTGGTTTTCCCGCATTGGGTTTTTCCGGGGACATTGTCCAAAAAATATTGTGTCCTTTGTCATGTGTGCGTTATGCTTCAATAAATGATCTATATGTATGTGTAGGCTGCAGTTGTGTTTACTTTGATATTTTACTGAATATTTCATAAAATAACTTGTTAATTAAATCAAACAAGTAGGAGAAGTAAATCAAGATACTGTAGTAGGGTTCTATATTCAAAAAATTTCACATGGTATTAGAGCGATTGCAGATCAAGTTGAAGCCATCGGCATAGGGCTGAAGAAATTTTTGTTGCAGGAGGGCAGCTGAAGTTGCACAAATTCAGAAAGAGGAAGTGCAGCACCAGAGGGACAGTGCAGTCCCTGCAGGGGTGACACAGAGCCAGTCTTCTCACGCAAAGCTGACGCAGAGCCTGTCAAACTCATGTTGAGCTGACGCAGGCCCAAGAGGGTGACGCAATCCAAGAGGGAGTGACGCTATGCTGGTTGTCGTGGTTGGAAGTGCAGTTTTTTTATCTTCGAAGTTGTTGGTGGGGCATTGTTTCTGCCGATGAAGAACAGTGCCTAGCAGGGTTGACAAAGTAAGAGGAAACAAATCCTCAGCAGATTTTTCTAGCCAAGAAATCTGAGATTCGATCAAGTGGATTGATCGTAGAGGACTGATTCGACGGAATTGGTGAAGGATTTCCGAGAGGGAAATCATTTGTCATAGGGAGCATATTCTATAGAGGGTTTTTATCGCCAAGAAACCCAGATCCAGTCTTTTGCTGAGTGTAGCAGCACTAGAAGGGAGAAGAGCACTTGCTTCGACAGTTTGAGCAAAGATGGCCCTGCATGGATTGAGAGATCAAAATAGGTTAGATGGTGTGTCTAACTTTGCCAATTGGAAAGCCAGAATCCTGTCAATCCTTGAATAATATGGCATCAAAGATCATGTCGAGAACGTCCTGGCTGTTCCAACCGATGCTGCTCTTCTAGCGAAGTTTAATGAAAGTCAGGCATGAGCTAAACGCTTGATCATGGATGGAATGAATGATCATGTGGTTCTGCATATTGTCGAGAAGAAGACGGCAAACGAGGTGTGGATGGCATTAACCACGTTGTATCAAGGTAGCTCCATCCAGAGGAAGATGCTTCTAGAGAATCAGATGCGGTTGTTCTAGATTCCCAAGGGCAAGGAGATCGATCCTTTCCTGTTTAGATTGTAGACTATCCGAGACTAGCTAATTGCCACGGGGGAAACTCCTGATGATGGACTCATGGTGAGGACTGCCCTAAATGCAGTCACCAATGATTGGGAGCCCTTTGTCCAAAGTATCTTGGGCAGAGCAAAACTTCCAAATAGGGGGGACATGTGGGCAATCCTTCAACAGGAGGAGATCAGGAGAATAACAAAGAGGGAATTCAGCGGCGAAGGAGTCAATATTAAGAAAGAGGAGGAGAAAGATGCAGCCCTAGCATCTAAGGGACAAAGGCAGCAAGGGAAGAAGAAGAAGGACCTATCCAAGGTCTGATGCTTCAAATGTGGCAAATTGGGCACTTCGCCAATACTTGTCCTAAGAAGAAGGGCAAGGAAGATTCGGATTCCAAGGCAGGAGTAGGGAAAGGGGATGATGGCAGCGATCATGATGTGGGCATGAGTGCTCATGTACCTCGAGAGAACAGGTGCGCCGACATAGATCTATAGTTCTCTTGAACTGCAGATGGATGGCAGGATCCTTGAGGTGCCCAAACTCTTGGATCACATACAAGCTATGGGAGCCATTAAAGATAGTAGCAGGATGACTAGAATCAGTGGATGCAGAGGATCATGGAAAGGCACAAGGCAAAGCTTGAATGCTGAAGATTGGAATAGCGCAGTGCAATGGCAGCAGCAGCACAGAGGCTGATGGGACTTTAGTAGCCCAAAGGGGCAGTGTAGTGGCAGCAGCAGCGCAGAGGCTGATGGCACTTCAGTAGCGTGGAGCAGCAGCAAAGGGTGCTTATGTGATGAGATGCAGCCAGACTGACTTGTCTGTCAGTTGTTGGGTGATGTCCTTCAGTTGCTTACTTCTCAACAACTGAGTTGCAGTGCAGCAGTTAGCAATGGTAGTGTTATAGACAGCGTGATGCAGCAATTTGAGAGGGAGTTGCAGTACATATGTGGCAGTGACTGTGGCAGAGTCATGGGCAGCAGTACAGAAAGCAACAGCGCAGTGGATGGAGGGCAACAGGCCAAGCATCAGCAGCGCAGAGGACTGATACTAGAGATTAGAGTAATGCTTCTGGAATGAAGTGTTGCTAGAGCACATTCCTCGCTAAGAGGGAGTGTTGAGATTTTGGGTAGCATCGGTTGTGCTCTAGCTCTGAAACTTTGTGAAGGGGCTAGAACACATGAGATCTCCAAGACCCAAAAATCGTTTGGAGAAATTCCACCCAAAGCCTACGTTATTCCAAAAATTAATTATTTTAATGGAGACCCTAAGTCTAACTTAGGGAAATTAAATAATTAAAGGGAATTAATTTAAACATGTGGGTGAGAATGTTCTAGGTGACGTAGATCAAATCTTTTCTAATCTTAGACGTTAATTAGAGATTAGATCACTGTCATTGATTTCTTAACAAGAAAAGTATTAAATGAAGGCTTGGGGTCAGTTGGAGAACACATACAGAGTGGTAGCACTTGAGCTAAGTCGAAATTTTGGAGCGCGGTTTGCTGAGAATTTTTGAGTGAGCTTGCAGTGATGGTGAGGGGCAGATCGGCGAGGGATATTCAAATCTGAGGCCGAGAATACATAGGCAGAGAGGCAGATTCGTACCATGTAGCGCACAGACCCAGCAGGAGGGACGCAGCCCAGCCAGGCTCACGCAGAGGCTGATGCAAGCCCTTCAGGGTGACGTAGGGCAGTGTTGAGCCCAGAGGAGTGACACAGGAGCAGCCTATTCTGCGCAGTGGCTCTAGTAGCTACGTAGAGCTGACGCAGTGCCGAGAGAGGCAGCGCTGGGATTTCCAGTGGGCCAAAAAGGGCTCGTTTTCAACATTATTCAGAAGGTGTGAAGCCTCAGCTGAATCAACCATATTTTATGTCTCCGAGTGATAGAGGTACATTTACCGTGATTTCTCTATTGGGCAAACCACTGCTGGTGCCCTTGATTGTATTCAGATATTCTGCTTAATAAACAAACCCTCTAAGAGTTGTTGCACCAGTTTTCCTGCATTGGGTTTTTCCGGGGATATTCTCCAAAAAATACTATGTCCTTTGTCATGTGTGCGTTATGCTTCAGTAAATGATTTGTATGTATGTGTAGGCTGCAGTTGTGTTTACTTTGATATTTTACTGAATATTTCAGAAAATAACTTGTTAATTAAATCAAACAAGTAGGAGAAGTCAATCAAGATACTACAGTAGGGTTTCTATATTCAAAAAATTTCACAGATTCAGAACATCTTAGCCTCTTCAAGTTTGTGATCATAGGGGTTGTCATAGGTTTGCATGTGAAAATTTCAACTTGAAATCCTACTGCATTATCTGATGATATTTCTTCTACTTATTATTCAGAAATAAGTTATTTGCAGAAATCTCTTCAGTAAATATCAAAATAAATTCAAATGCAAACTTCACCATACAATTATTGAGCAAATCAATAAGAGAAATATTAGTACACGAATGACAGATATTTTGGACAATTGTCCCCGAAAAAACCCAATGTGGAAAAATTAGTGCAGCAGATGAGGGTTTCTATTATTCAGCAATAATCTTCTTGTACAATTTACAATCAACAGTAACGAAGAGAAACTTTCTATGATAACACTGGAGAACCTTCTCACTAAAATAGTCTAATGAGAAATGACCTCGGAAAGACCCTCCTGGACCTCCTGCGTCACCACTGCGCTGGATCTGCATGGGGACTGCGCAGAACTGCTTCACCCTTCTGCATTGTTCCCTTCCTGCCCCTGCGTTGTCTCTTCCTGCCACTGCGTCACCTGCTCCTGCAACTCGAACTGTTGTTGAACCCTCTCTGCCCGTCCTCCACCTACAACTCTCCCTCTGGACCGATTTTCTCTTGTTGAACTTCAGCCACTGAGAAAATCGATTTACTCGGGCAACTGAGTATCTGCTCTAGTGTATTTTCCAAATGACCTTCAAGTCTTTCTTTATAATCTTCTCGTTGAGATACCAACGGCCGAGATTAGATCTTTAATCAATGGTTAAGATCATATCTTGACTTGATCCGTGTTTTCTAGAATATTCACACTCTGTTTTATTAATGCCCTTTAATTATTTAATTTCCCTAAGTTTAGACTTAGGGTCTCCATTAAAATAATTAATTATTTTAATAAAACATGTTCTCAGTGGAATTTCCACAAATGATTTATGGGTTCTTTGGAATACATGTGTCTAAGCCTCTCCACAAATTTTGAGACTTAGAGGACTTCTGGTGCTACCAAAAATCAACACTCCCTCTTAGCGAGGAAGGTGCTCTAACAATATGCCTGTTGCATACTACTTTGATCCTAAAGAATCCTTTGTGTTGCTGATATCTGACAATCTGTCCATCAACCATTGTGTTGTTACTGCTATTGTATTGTTGCCCATGACACTGCCACTGCCACTGTTGCATCCGTTCTACTGCGCCCTCTTAAGTGTTGTTTCATCCATTACTGAAACAGATTCTCAATCATCTCCATAGTTTCCCTGAAGTGAACAAACTTTGTTCTCCCTAGGGCCTTGGTGAGAATTTCTGCTACCTGATCTCCCATGGGAATATACTGCAACTGTATTGCTCCCCATTGAACACAGTCTTTGATAAAATGACACCTGATGTCGATGTGTTTCGACCGATCATGAAAAACAGGATTCTCAGAGAGCTTGATGCAACTCTGATTATCCCATAGAATACCGGTTGCCTCCATCTTCCTTCTAAATAAATTCATGAGCATTTTTCTAAGCCATATGGCCTCACAAGAAGTTGTGCTCGCTGCAATATACTCTGCTTCAGCTGTGCTCGGTGCTACAGACTTCTGCTTCTTGTTGCACCAGGAGGTCATACCTGATCCAATGTTGAAGCAATACCCTGTGGTACTTTTCTGATCTACCGAACTTCCTGCCCAATCTGCATCTGTGAATCCACGCAGAATGATGTCATCGCCTTGGGTGTATTTTAATCCATATCCGACTGTTCCTCGCACATATCGGAGAACATGCTTAGCAGCTGCCCAGTGTGCCCTCTTCGATTCTACCATGAACTGACTGAGGGAGTTAACAACGTAGCAAATGTCTAGCCTAGTATTGACCAGATACACGAGAGATCCTATGAGTTGCCTGTACAAAGTGGGCTCCACTTCCTTATCTTCAAATGCATCAATTTTCTTCCAATTGGTGATCATTGGAGTAGCCATGGGTCCACAGTCCTGCATTCTAATTCTCTTTAGAATTTCTGTAGCGTATCTCCCTTGCCCAAGGAAGATTTCTCCCTTCTGCTGCCAAACTTCCAATCCTAAAAAATAGTGCATCAACCCCAAATCCTTCATGTCGAATTATTCTACCAGATTTGATGAGCCTAGATGATCCTGTCAAAAACAAATCATCTACATACACAACCAAAATCAAAGGCTCATTCTCTACTGTGAGATAGTATAGATTGGGATCAGTGTCACTCTTGACAAATCCCATATGTTGCAAGTATCCATCAATTCGACCGTACCATGCTCTAGGTCCCTGTTTAAGTCCATACTAGGCTTTTTTCAGCCTGCATACATGAGTTTTCTTCTCATGTGTTTCGAAGCCTCTTGGTTGTTCGATGTAAAGTTGTAAACCTCTTCTTCTATCACCCCGTTCAAGAATGCAGTCTTGACATCCATCTGGTGAATCTCCCATCCCATCTGCACTGCAACGGATATAATGGATCTGATAGAGGTATATCTGGCTACCAAGGCGAAGGTTTCTTCGTAGTTTATCCCTTCCTTCTGAGCATACCCCTTACCCACGAACCTAGACTTGTACTTCTCTACATTGTTGTCTATAGAGTACTTGATCTTGTAGATCCACCTGGAACCTACAACTGATATGTCCTGTGGTCTAGGTATGACTTCCCAGACATCATTGGTCATGATAGAGTTGTACTTCTCTACCATAGCATCCACCCAAACTTGATTTTGTGCGGCCTCCTGAAAGCTAGAAGGCTCTTCAACCTACGCTACCAATGTTTGGTATCTGTCAGGTTGTCTACGCTGCCTTTTCTCGATTCTAGGAGCCCCAACAAACTCCTCTGCGTCCCTTAGCGTCTGTCGTACTTCTCTGTTGATTCTGCTACTGGTAGTGGGTAGCTCAATCATCTCTTCTTCCTGTTGTCCCATCTGCTACGAGCTATCTAGATTCTCTTCCCTTGAAGAAATGCTAGTACTAGTCACAGTGCTAGATCCTGATGGTTGTCCATCTTTTGGATCTTCTCCTAGCTGTCGTTGGCCAAGAGGTTCATCCTCAGACAGTTCTTCGGTAGGTATTTCACGGGCTTTTCTGAAGGCTCGACCCTCCATGTATTTCACATCCCGCCTTACTACCACTTTCCTGTTTTTCGGAATGTAGATTTTGCGTGCCTTGGATGTTTCACTATATCCCACGAGATACCCTTTCTCAGAAATCTGATTTTATTTGCTCCTCTTATCATCTGGGGCATGACAATACACCACACTCCCAAAAATCCTGAGGTGACTTACCGCCGGCTTCGTCCCTGTAAAGACACTCTCGAGCGTTGTCTTGCCCAATGCTATGTGAGGGGTCCTATTCTGGATATATACAGTTGTGTTGCATGCTTCTACCCAGAGAAATCTAGGCAGATCTTGGTCATACAGCATTGCCTTTGCTGCCCCAACAATAGTCCTATTCTTTCGTTCTGCAACTCCATTCTACTCCGGATTGTAAGGAGTTGTCCATTCTCTTCTAATGCCCTCCCTTGCGCTGAAGTCAGTGAATTCTTTATCAGTATTCTCACCACCGTTATCAGAGCGCAGTACTTTTATTTTCTTCCCAGTCAAGTTTTCCACCAGACCTTTGAATTCTCTTAACTGATCAAAGACCTCATCCTTGGTCTTAAGGAAGTAAATCCAAGTCTTCTTGGAATGATCATCTATGAAAGTGACAAAATATTCACTTCCACCAAGAGCTCTAATGGACATTGGTCCGCAGCTATCTGAGTGTATTAGTCCCAATACACTTTTTTCCCTATTGTTGCTCATGGAATATGTTGCTTTAGCATATTTGCCTAAAATGCACCCTCTACACACGTCATCATGTTTGATACTAAGAACTGGAACTCTCGTAACTGTTTCTCTGAGCATTCTCAGAGCTCCGTGGTGTAGATAGATGAAATCTCAGATACACACTCACATAGCACAACGCCAGCAGGTGCTGATGCTCTGATGGCACTGGAGACACCCTTCTCCACGTCGAGCCACCGATTCAGCCTTCAAATAGCATTCTCCAAATAGTTGGATTTATTCCCACGCAGCAGATCACGCGGAGATGCTCTCTTCCCTAATCAGCCAGAGCGCTCTCAAGATAACGCATACCAGGAAAATTCGATCACGGTAGCAGGAAGATCTCAAAATTCAAAGCAAAATACGGCAAATAGTGTCAACACGCTCCAAGACTGAAAAATTACATAAACGCTCTCGCCACGCAGCTGCACTCTCCGCTTTCTTCTGCAGTCCAGCTCTAGCCAAGTCAAATGATGGGCGCACCGCTGCTCCAATGCATTTTTTTTGGCAAACTAATGGACAACCAAAAAACTAAAACTAAAACACAATATACTCTTTTATTTCCCTCAGCCTAGGAGGGGCCAAGGTCCAAACCCAAACAAGCTCTGATACCAAGATGTAATCTCAGATACACACTCACATAGCACAGCACCAGCAGGTGCCAATGCTCTGATGGCACTGGAGACACCCTTCTCCACATCGGGCCACCGGTTCGGGAGGGTTGATAGCGCCTAACGTAGAAAGAATGGTTTTCCATTGTTTCGGGCATGACTGTAGTACTTCCAATGTTGACATAGAAGTGGGAGATTGTGCTAAATTGTCCACGATGCTATAATTATGGACCGATTTGGAGTAGTTTCCCGCTCGCCTATTAGGTCCCTCGGCCTTCAAACATCTTTCTCCAAATAGTTGGATTTATTCCCACGCAGCAAATCAATTAATATTGTCTTTGAGAAATGCTTTCCTCTGCTTGTGGCTGCTGGTGGTTGAAGGCCTGTGACGAAAGCATGGAGGCCAACATCCGTGGATTTTATTCCAATCTGTGGATATGAAGAGCGCAAGCTCGTTATGCATGATCGACTCATCTGGAGTACACATTTCACACAAGAGCAGAGTTGTGTGACGAGATTAGCTTGACAGTGGGTCTTCGTTGTTGCAGCCTAGCAGTGAGCATGAGGAGTCATGCTTGGAGCAGTCACCAACCTCGATATTGTGAACAGGGGAAGTGGCGTTACGCTACGATGCTGGGGGAATTGGATACTGAAACAAGAACTTTTGGTGTATGGCTGCTGGAATCGGGGAGACCTGCCCACTGTTTAAAGGAGTTACGACCCATTGAGCATAGTCGTGTGAGGAGGAGCTTTGCCTTGCGTCGCCTGCCTACTTATCTGCACTACCACTGTTGCTGGCATGTGACGAGGAGCGCTGCCTGCCTACTTATCTGCACTACCATTGTTGCTGGCATGTGAGGAGGAGCGCTGCCTGCCTACTTATCTACATTGCCACTATTGCTAGCGTGTGACGAGGAGCGTTGTCTGCCTACTTATCTGCACTGCCACTGTTGCTGGCTTGTGAGGAGGAGCACTGCCTACCTACTTCTCTGCACTGCCACTGTTGCTAGCATGTGAGGAGGAGCATTGCCTTGCATTGCCTGCCTACTTATCTGCACTGCCACTGTTGCTAGCATGTGAGGAGGAGCACTGCCTTGCGCTGCCTGCCTACATATCTGCACTGCCACCGTTGCTGGTGTGTGAGGAGGAGCGTTGCCTTGCGCTGCCTGCCTACTTATTTGCACTACCACCATTGCTGGCGTATGAGGAGCGTTGCCTTACCTACTTATCTACGCTGCCACCGTTGCTTGTGTGTTGTGCTGGAGGAAAGAAGGTGTTTTTCCTACAACATGGGATAAGATCTCCAATGTTGCTACGTTGAGGTGAGAAGCACATTTAATAAGTTCTTAAAAATGGTCATGTTATTAATGTAAATTTGGTTAAAAATTGGATGTTGTATTACTGTGACATTTAGTTTGGCCAACTATTGTCACATGTGTGAGCCTATGTTGGAATTGGTCATTCCAACAATAGACAAATTTATCTGCAGAAATGAGTAACCATCTGACATAATGAAGACATGACACTGAAGATAGTAGCATCAAAAATTGGAGAATAATGGACAATCGAGTTTGTGTGAGTTTGTGGAATAGACTCATGACCATGGTAGAGTGTGAGTCACAATTTGTAATTAGAACAAATCTACATGTCATTTATTATTTGTAGGTGTTATAAGACCCAGAGAGACATGCATACCCTTTGTTATATGTTCACTCTGTCAGAGAGTTTTAACACCCTGGAAGAGTGTGTCATGCGGGATGGATACACTTGGGTGGGCCATAGCCATATTGGTTTTAGACTCCATGAGGTGAAATTTTATCTCTAGGGGGAGTTCATCGAGAGGTTGAATGAACCATGTATGTGAAGGACTTCCTACTATACTGGCGATTGCAGCGGTTGGGAACCCATGCATTTCGGTAGATGGTTGTTCCTTTATATGGACATCGACAATAGCATGAACAAGATACAAAACAGGACCAAATGTAGATTTTGCAGATGGATATTGAGACAAGTAGTCATTAAGAGGGTGTGTTGGAATATGTAATTCCTACTTGCCTTCAGTTGTGATTCTCTCTATGTATAGAGTTTGTTCCTATTCCATAGGTTAGCTAAAACTAGTTTCCTTGTTTGATGTGAGGTTGAGATATTCTCTCAACCAACTTATTGTGCGTCCAAGATAGCTTCCCTATCTTGAGACTATACCTCATGTATATATGTAACTTTATTTGATTAATGCATGTGAGTGTGTATATGAGATTTCATCTTAGATGCCCCATTCGCCTGTGCCATAGTTCATTCAGATCTGATTCGTCGCTTAGATTGCTACCTACCAATGCCATTGGTGACTCCAGCTGTAATTTGTATAGTTTGTTGCTTCGAGTCCCAATCTAAGCCTTCTTCTTCCAGCTTGGATGCTTGACATAGACTTTTCTTCCAATAAAGTATATGCCATATCTCTTGTCTTGCAATTGAGATACTGAAAGTAAATTCATTCCCATACCTGGCACATGCAGCACATTAGTGGCTCGGAGACTCTCTCCTGCTTCTGTCTGAAATGCTACGGTCTCTTTTCCTACAGGGGTACACTTTGTCTTGTTTCCCATAGTAATTTGGAAGTCCATCCGTTCTTCTTGATAGCTAGAGAATGCTCTCTTTCCACAGTCATATGGGCTGAAGCCCCGCTATCAATATACCAATCATCTGATGCTGTGGTGTTGGATAAGCACGCACATTCTTTTTCTAGCCTAGAGGCCAACTCTGATAAAACTCGATCTTCCATCTTCTTCATGCTTTTCCCTTCTCCAACAATTTCTGCAAAAGGAATGTGTAAGCCCTTAGGGGTATGATTTTCTGCCAAAGCAACACAACGAGTTCCCCTTTGGCGTAGATCCTCCATCTTTCTTGCTTAACCTTGCTCTGATACCATGTGAAAATTTCAACTTGAAATCCTACTGCATTATCTGATGTTATTTCTTCTACTTATTATTCAAAAATAAGTTATTTGCAGAAATCTCTTTAGTAAATATTAAAATAAATTCAGATGCAGACTTCACCATAAAATTACTAAGCAAATCAATAAGAGAAATACTATCACATGAATGACACAGATAGTTTGGACAATTGTCCCTGGAAAAACCCAATGCGGGAAAATCGGTGCAGCAAATGAAGGTTTCTATTATTCAGCAGTAATCTTCTTGTACAATTTACAATCAGCAGTAACGAAGAGAAACTTTCTATGATAACACTGGAGAACCTTCTCACTAAAATAGTTTTTGAAATTTGGTTACCGGAGGACAAGTGGTTCCCTAAGGCTTTGATCTTTGGCCTAGGGAAAAGTGTCCAAAAAATTTTAATTTTTCTCATAAAGTGACTTTATAAAGTTATAAAGTCAAATCTAATTTAAAAGTGACTTTAAGTAATAAAGTTACTAAGTCTAATTTTAAAGTGACTTTAATAAAGTCAATGTGAAATTAGAAAGGAAAAGTGACTTTGGAAATAAATGAGTAAGTGGGTCTTTATGAAAGTGGGGTGAAAAAAAAAAAATAGAAAGTGAGATTTAAATGAGCATTTAATCTCAGCCCTAGATCTAAAGCTATCTCAGCCATTGGATTTAGGAATTCCCCAAAAGTCACTTAGGGTTAGGTTAAAGGAGGAAAATGAGTGAAAAGGTCATTCATTCTTTCATGAGCATATTGAGAGAGGAGGAGAGAAAGCTGAAGAGAAATTTTTGAGAAGAGGGAGAGCAGCATAGCTACACAGAAAATCCGTACAGCAAGAGGGCACATTTCCCAAGGCAGCATTTACGTACAGCAGCATTTATTGGCACATTTACCAAGGCAGAAAATCTGTACATGACTGTTTAGCATGTTTTTCAAGGCAAGTACAGCACTGTTTTCGAGGAGCAGATTCAACAACAAAGGGCTCGATTTTCGAGGCAGCTTTTCTGGGCACGGAAACCGAGGAAGGAGCTATTGTACTGCCTGTATAGGCAGAAATCTGGGTACATTTTCCTAGGCAAAAAGTACAGCATTTATTGTTAAATTTTTTCTGTAATTTTCTGTTTTGCTGTTGGCATGATTTTCAAGGTTGGAGGTTGACACGGAAATCGAGATAAGTGGGTTTTGTATTTGCTGTAATTTTTTCTGTGTTTTACTGTTCACTATAAAAGCATTTATCATAAATAAGAAGAGCTTTCAAACTGGTTTTCCCCAAGAGTTGTAGGGGGTTTTTCTAGGGTCAAGTTCACCAAAAATCAGCGTGTCTATTTTTTGTGTGTGGCTGATTTTTTTTTCTGAGTTTTATTTCTGCATTTCAGCATTGTGAAATTTCCAGAATTAGTGTTTTCAGAAAATATTTATTTTTCCAGCTTGTTGAATGTATGGCTATATGAATGGGCATTTAACTTTATGGGAGAAATAAGGAGAAACTGAAAATCGGAGTTGGATATCAAATTTCTACAATAGTTTGATGAGAAATGACCTCGGAAGGACCCTCTTGAACCTCCTGCGTCACCACTGCGCTGGATCTGTGTGGGGACTGTGCAGAATTGCGTCACCCTTCTACGTTGTTCCCTTCCTACCCCTGCGTTGTCTCTTCCTGCCACTACGTCACCTGCTCCCGCACCCTGGACTATTGCTGAACCATCTCTGCCTCTCCTCCACCTGCAACTCTCCCTCTGGATCGATTTTCTCTTGTTGAACTTCAGCCACTGAGAAAATCAATTTACCCAAGCAACTAAGTATCCGCTCTAGTGTATTTTCCAAATGACCCTCAAGTCTTCCTTTGTAATCTTCTCGTTGAGATACTAACAGCCAAGATTAGATCTTTAATCAACGGTTAAGATCATATCTTGATTTGATCCAT
The DNA here is from genome assembly GCA_034641835.2 of Pinus albicaulis. Lineage (NCBI taxonomy): Eukaryota > Viridiplantae > Streptophyta > Pinopsida > Pinales > Pinaceae > Pinus > Pinus albicaulis. The sequence continues at coordinate 267,692,818 of CM076570.1, read as the reverse complement.
GTTTTCTAGAAGATTCACACTCGGTTTTATTAATGCCCTTTAATTATTTAATTTCCCTCATTTTAGACTTAGGGTCTCCATTAAAATAATTAATTATTTTAATAAAACCTGTTCCAAGTGGAATTTCCACAAACAATTTATGGATTCTTTGGAATACATGTGTCTAAGCCTCTCCACAAATTTTGAGACTTAGAGCACTTCCGATGCTACCAAAAATCAACATTGCAATCCATCATGTCAAACCTTTTCAGCATCTTGATCACCTACTTTCCTTGACCTAGATAAATCTCATCAGGTCCTTGCCAAACTTCCAACCCCAAATTATAGTGCATTAGCCCTAGATCCTTCATATCGAATTATGCTGCCAATCGCTTCTTGCACTCTTGAATACGACCTTCCACACCTATCATGAGAAGATCATCCACATATAGAAGAATGATTACGGGCTCATCCTTCACACCTTGATGTAGAGATTTGGATCAACAGAACTCTTCGAGAAGCCCAATCTTTGTAGGTATGCATCCACCCTTGCATAACATGCCCTAGGTGCTTGCTTAAGGCCATACAATGCCTTCCTCAACCTGCAGACATAAGCCTTTCTATCTTTTACTTCAAATCCCAAGGGTTGTTCTATATAGACTTCTTCATCAGTAGTTCCATTAGGGAATGTTGTCTTGACATCCAATTGATGGATGTTCCATCCCATCGATGCTGCCAAAGAGACCAACGAACGTATAGTTGTATACCTTGTTGTAGGAGCAAATGTCTCTTCATAATTGATTCCTTCCTATTGACAGAAGCCCCTAGCCACAAATCTTGCCTTATATTTATCAATACTTCCATTTGTTGCATGTTTAATCTTGTAGAGCCACTTGGAAGTTACCACATCTTTGTCTTCAGGCCTAGGTACGATCTCCCAAACTCCATTTTTCATTATTGGTTGATACTCTTCATTCATGGCATCTTTCCATTCTTGATGTTTGATAGCCTCTTCAAAGGTGGATGATTTTGCTTCAATCAACTTCGTCATATAGGTTGCATGCCCTGAATATCTTTTGGGCTTCTTACTTTCCCTGAATGTGCCTTTGGCTGCTCCATGTCCTTCTGCATCTAGAAGGATAGACTTCAACCAATTAGGTCTCTTTCTGCTTTCAGGGATGATCACAGGTTGCCAAGTTCACTGAGACCTTTATCTTCATGATTTGAGTTTTCTTCCTCCTTAGTACATTCTTCTTCAAATTGGAAGTTCTTCATCATAAGAGTCCATCAGGAGGTCCTTTGATTTCTTGAATGCAATACTTTAATCAAAGATCACATTCGGCTTACTTCTATTCAGTGTCCTTCCTTTATGTAGATCCTATATGCCTTTTAAGTATTACTATAGCCAACAAATATTCCCTTCATGCTTATAGGATCCAACTTCTTTCTCTTATCCTTCGGAATGTGAATATAGACAAGACAGCCAAATATTTGGAGATGGTCCACGCTTGGTTTCTTCCCAATAAATGCTTCTTCAGGAGTCATGTTGTCTAGTGATCTGTGAGGACTTCGATTTTGAACATATACAACAGTATTTGTTGCTTCACCCAATAGAAATTTTGGCAAGACTTGATCATGTAACATGGCTCTTACACTTTCTTCAATAGATCGATTCTTTCGTTCAACAACTCCATTTTGTTCGGTATTATATGGGACTATCAACTCCCTCTTAATCCCAACCTCCTTACAGAAAGCTATGAATTACTTTGAAGTGTATTCTCCACCATTGTCGAATCTTAGAAACTTTATTCTCCTTTCTGTAAGGTTATGTACTTCAGCTTTGAATTCTTGAAATCTGTCAAATACTTCATCCTTGGACTTCAGCAAATAGATCCAATTTTTCATTGAGTGTTCATCAATGAACGTTACATAATATAGATGACCTCCAAGAAACTTTGTATACATAGGACTACAAACATCAGAATGAATGAGATCCAGGATTTCTTTTGACCTTGAAGCACTGCTTCCAAATTGTCCCTTGACATTTTTACTAATGCACATCCCTTGCATACTCCTTCATGATCCTCCTTGAGTTTAGGGATGTCATTCACCATTGAATTTAGAGTTGGTACGATTTTGTAGTGAAGGTGACCAAACCTTCTATGCCAAAGTTCACATAGACTTACTTCAATGTGAACCAAAGCTTGAGAGAGAGGAGTTAGCAATCTATAGAGTCTTCCTTCATGAATCCCAATGATCTCTGCATTTTCGATGCTAGAGTTTTTATCCCATACTACAAATTTTCCATCTATAAAAGCGACTCTATCTCCCTTATCTTCTAAACATGAAATAGAAAGTAGGTTCTTTTGCAAAGCTAGAACAAATAGGATGTTGTTGAGATGAACATTTCCTCCAATCTCTAGCTCTAGCGAGGTTGATTCAATTCCTCTTACAGGATAGCTCTTCTTGTCACCAAGCTCAACGGAGTAAGACGATTTTCCTCTTGATAAGGACTTAAGTTGCTTTTTCTCACCTGTCATATGTCTTGATGCCCCACTATCGATTACCCAAATATTCTCATCTTCAAATGTGCCAATAAGTGTTGAGAATAACCCTTTTTCCTTTGTGGAAGTCTTGGTCATACTATTCTTGATGGATAATGAGAGATTCCACAATGCCTTGATACCTTCCTTGAGATGACTTGCTACCATAGAATGCTTCTTCAAGAACTTCTTCAAGGATGTAGTGATCTTCATCATGCCCTTCGCCAACCTTAGCTTTGATACCATGTTGAGAAATCTATAGGGCTATAGTTCGGATGATTTCTCTTAAACTTGAGAACTATTTGTGACGTCTTTTTACTTTTTCTTACTTATTAGCTTCTTCTCTTATTGTTATGTTATTCTTATCATCAAACAACTACCAAAACAAGAAGATCAACAGTACACAAGAACAAAGGATATAGGCTACAAGCCAAGGCCAAAACCTCTCCACTTGAGAAGAAAACCCACAAATCTACTCGTCTTATAGATTCTTCAAATGACGAATTCCAAAACATCTAGACCAAGACCAATACCCTTCAAGACCAAGTCCAACCTTCCTGATGATGTGCTCCCTTTGTCTAAATCAAACCTAGTCAAATCTCTTCCAGCTACACAACTCCAACACCCAGCTACAAAATTTGCCTCTACTGTAGGTCTGAAATTTTCGGCCCCTGCAACAGTTTCTGCCTCCACACATGTGAGCAAATCTAGGGCTTTGAAGGCTTCCTTTGACCTTCGCTTGAGTTTCTCCTTCTTCTAGGGCTTGAGGATGACCTAATAGACCTTCCTTCAACCTTCTTTCTGCAATTTCTCCAAGTTCGATCTTGCAATAGCAAAACCCTAGCGTCCTTCCTTCGCATGTGTGAAAAGAGAGAGAGAAATAACCCAAACACTTGTCCTTCGTCCTTCTTTATTCTTCGCTAGCCTTCTTTCTTCTTCTCCTTCGCTTGAATGATGAGAGAATGATTGATGTCCATTGGAGGCCGAGTTCCCTCCTATATATAGGCTTCCAAGGTGGATGAAATGCCCTAATTGAGGTCGACTTCTTAGCTCCCATGCTTACTTGGTCTTGGAGAGTATTTTGACACTTTTAAATACAAAAATAATTATTTTTACAGGTTACAATGTGCTTGATGGGGTCTTCTTCATATGGCAATGACTCTTTTGACTTCTTGACCCTAGGACAAACCCTAGAAGCACTCAATGGATTCTTGACTTCTAAAATAAAAGACCTTGAGCATGAAACCCATGCTGCCCTTTCTGGATCTATTGCTTCAGCTGCTACCCTGCAGAAAATATGTCTTCAGCTGATTTGCTGGAGATTCAACTTGATCTGCAATCGCTCTGATACCATGTGAAAATTTATGAATATAAAATTACAGAAACCCTACTGTAGTATCTTGATTTACTTCTCCTACTTGTGATTAAATTATACAAGTTATTTTCAGAAAATATCGGAGTAAACACAACTAACAGCCTACACACATACAGATCATTTACTAAATTTGACAGATTTTTCGAACAAATGTCCTCGGAAAAACCCAATGCGGGAAAACTGGTGCAACAGATATGAGGGTTTATTATATTAAGTAGAATCTGAGTATAGAAAATCTAGGCACCTTACTAGTTAACCCGACAAAGAAAAAATTAGATCTGCAGCAATACCTGCTATTCTGGAGACTGAAAACTTGACTGATCCACACCCTCAAACGGGATTTATAGGACTCGGCCACTTTCTGCGTCTAGAAACCCCAATGCTGCCCTTGAAGCCCCTGCGTCAGCCCTGCTAGCCTTTGCGTGCCTCTACGTTGGCCTGGAGAGGGATACGTAACCCCAGAGTGGGTGACGCAGTCCCTACACTGCCCTAGAAGGCCTCTACGTAACCCTGGGGACCCTCTTGTTGCTCAGCGCTGCCCTTTGTGGGCCTATGTAGCAGCCGAAGCCCTCTGCATAGTTGCTGCTGCTGTTGCTCCTCTACATTGATCCTGATTGTTGTTGTTGTTGCTCCTCTATTGCTCCTCTGCGTTGATCCTAATTGTTGTTGCTACTGCTCCTCTGCGTTGATCCTGATTGTTGCTCCTCTACCTCTTACTGACTCTTGGCTCCGGGATCAGATCATCCCCTTAGCCAATACTACCCCTCGCTGTAGAAAACTCTTCTGGATATTCTTAGCAAACCCTGCCCTAGAATTCCAACTCAATCTCTCAGCTCTGCCTCCGTGTGTGTGTCTCCAACTGACCCTCAAGCCTTTCTCTTATACTTTTTCGTTGAACACATAAACGGTCGTGATTTAATCTCTTATCGACGGTTAAAATTAAAAGATTGCTTGATCCGCGTCACTTAAATCATTTCATCACATGGGTTTAATTAATTCACTTTAATTGTTCTAATTCCCTAAGTTAGACTTAGGGTCCTCATTAAAAAAATTAATTATTTTAATATCTCACACATAAGATGAAATTTCTCCAAACGCTTTATGGGTTTTGGAGGTGATTTGTTTCTTAGACCCTCCACAAAGTTTCAGGGCTAGAGCACACCCGATGCTACCCCAATACACAAAATCTCAACATTCCCTCTTAGCACAAAGTGTGCTCTAGCAATACATACACACCATGTATCGCAAGATCTCGACATTATTCTCTGCGCTGATGATGCTTGGCCTGCTTCCCTCCATCCACTGCATTGTTGCTTTTTGTATTGTTGCCCATGTCACTGACACTGCTACATCTGTACTGCAGCTCCCTCTCAAATTGCTTCATCATGTCGCCCATATCACTGCCACTTAGTTGCTGAGAAGTAAGCAATTGAAAGACTCATGCCCCATCGTTTAAGGGCAAGTCAGGTTGCATCCCATCACTGAAACTTCCTTGGCTACTGCTTTACACTGTCCTTCTGAAGCCACAGCGCTGCTACAGCTCTGCACTGCGTGAGCACTGCCTCGTTGCACTGCTGAAGTCCCATCAGCCTCTGCACTGTTGCCTTTACGCTGTTGTTGCATCTGCACTGCGCTGCTCCCTCTACAGCATCTCAGCACTGCCCTCTACTTCTTATGATTTTATGCAACCATCTCCCCACTTGTCCCGCTACCGTCTTAAGACTCCCGTAGCTCGCATGTGATCCAAGAGTTGGGCATACTCAAGGATCCTGCCTACTCCTTCTATAGCTACCTACAGGTCCATGTCACCCCACTTACGTGGCTCATGAGCGCTCATGGCTACGTCGTCATCACCCCCATCGTCCTTTGTTGCTACAGCCTTGGAATCAGAAGCTCCTTTGTCCTTCTTCTTAGGACAAGTGCTGGTGAAGTGTCCAAGTTTGCCACAATTAAAGCACCAGACCTTGGATAGGTCCTTCTTCTTCTTCTTTTGCTGCCTTTGTTCCTTCTATGCAAGGGTTGCATCATCTTCCTCTGCTTTCTTCACCCTGACCATTCCGCCACTGATGTTCTGCCTCTTGGTGATATCCCTGATCTCCTCTTGGCGGAGGATTGCCCACATGTCCGCCTAGGATGGTAACACTGCCCTGCCCAATATGCTATGGACAAATGTTTCCCATTCCTCGGTGACTACATTTAGGGCATTCCTTACTAAGATTCCTTCATACAGAGTTGCACCCATGGTAATCAGTTGATCTCGAATAGTCTGAAGTCGGAAAAGGAAGGGATCTATCTCCTCACCCTTCTGCATCTGGAACAGCCTCATCTGATTCTCTAGAAGCATTTTTCTTTGGACAAAGCTTCCTTGATACATCGTCTCCAATGCAGTCCACATCTCATTTGTCGTGTTCTTTACGGCAATATGTGGCACGACGTGATCCTTCACTAAGTCCATGATCAAACGCTTAGCCCGCGCTTGATTTTCATTAAATTTCTTCAAACGATCAAGATTGGTAGGCACAGCTAGGACATTTGTCACATTATTCTTGATGTCGTACTCATCCAGGACTAATAGGATCCTGGCCCTCCAGATGAAGAAGTTGGACACACTGTCCAACCTATCCTGATCTCTTAGTCCATGAGAAGCCATCCAGCTCAAATCTGACAGAACAATACTCTTCTCCCTCTTTCTATTGAATTACTCAATAGAGCTAATGGATTTGGGTTTCTTGGTGACTAGAAACCCTCTATAGCAACTGCTCCCTCTGTCAACCGATTTCCGTCCTGGAAATCTTCGGCCAAGGCAATTGGACAATTCTCTCTGATCACCTATCGAATCTTAGATCTGTTGAGTGGTTGTCTTCCTCCCGCTCTTTGTTGACTTAGCTAGGCACATTTCTGCACCCGCAAAATCTCCACCACACCAGCACTGTTGAAGATCTAAAGCACTGCTTCCGAATCTTGGCAACACTGCTCCGCAACAGAAAAAAAAACTGGACTACGTCCCTCTGGCTGGCCTCTGCATGAGCAGACTGGCCCAACACAGTCTCTGCACAATGCAGGTTGTTCCTATGTCCCTCTGGAGGGTGTTGCATTGTCTCTGCGTCACCCAGATGGAACTGCGTAGCCTTTTCTGGAACTACATCCTCCTGCTACAGATGTCAGAGCTGCCCTTTCCGGATCTGCTGTTTCAGCTGCTACCCTACAGAAAATATGCCTTCAACTGATTTGCTGGAGATTCAGCTTGATCTGCAATCGCTCTAATACCATGTGAAAAAATTTTAATACAAAATTACAAAAACCCTACTACAGTATCTTGGTTTACTTCTCCTACTTGTGATTAAAATATACAAGTTATTTTCAGAAAATATCGAAGTAAACACAACTAACAGCCTACACATACAGATCATTTACTAAATATTACGCTCATTCAACAAAGTGACACAAATTTTTTGAACAAATGTCCCCAGAAAAACCCAATGCAGGAAAACCGATGCAGCAGATATGAGGGTTTATTGTAATAAGTAGAATCAGAGTACAGCAAATCTGGGCACCTTACTGGTTAACCCCACAGAGAAAATTAGATCTGCAACAATACCTATTGCTCTGGAGACTGAAAACTTGACTGATCCACACCCTCAAACGGGGTTTACAGGACTCAGCCACTTAGTGCTTCTAGAAACCCTAGCGCTGCCCCTGAAGCCCCTGTGTCAGCCCTGCTAGCCTCTGTGTGCCTCTGAGTTGGCCTAGAGAGGGTTGCGTAACCCTAGAGTGGGTGACGCAGTCCCTACGCTGCCCTAGAAGTCCTCTACGTAGCCCTAGGGGGCCTCCTGCTGCTCAACGCCACTGAAACCCTCTACGTTGCGCAGCTGCTGCTACTCCTCTGCGCTGATCCCGATTGCTACTCCTCTGCCTCTTGCTGACTCTTGGCTCCGAGATCAAATCATCCCCTTAGCCAATACTATCCCTCGCTGCAGAAAACTCTTCTAGATATTCTTTGTTGAAATTTGGTTACCAGAGGACAGGTGGTTCCCTAAGGCTTTGATCTTTGGCCTAGGGAAAAGTGTCCAAAAGAATTTAATTTTTCTCCTAAAGTGACTTTATAAAGTTATAAAGTCAAATCTAATTTAAAAGTGACTTTAAGTGATAAAGTTACTAAAGTCTAATTTTAAAGCGACTTTAATAAAGTCAATGTGAAATTAAAAATGAAAAGTGACTTTGGAAATAAATGACTAAGTGGGTCTTTATTAAAGTGGGGTGAATTAAAAAATAGAAAGTGAGATTTAAATGAGCATTTAATCTCAACCTTAAATCTAAAGCTTTTTCAACCATTGGATTTAGGGATTCCCCAAAAGTCACTTAGGGTTAGGTTAAAAGAGGAAAAGGAGGGAAAAGGTCATTCATTCTTTCATGAGCAGATTGAGAGAGGAGGAGAGAAAGCAAAGGAGAAATTTCTGAGCAGTGAGGAGAAGGAGGGCAGCTGATAGAGACTTCAGCAAATCCGTACTACAGGTATCCCAAAAAAAAAAAACATGGTTCCCAAGACATAAATTCGTACAGCAGGAGGTTGGCACATTTTTCGAGGGAGGCACAATTTTCAAGAAAATCGTACAGCAGCTTCAGCATTGTTTTCTGGGCAGATTCTGGGCACGAAAATCGAGGAGACTGCTGGTTGGTGGCACAGATTTCGAGGAAATCCATACAGCAGCTTCGGCACATTTTTCGAGGCAGAAAGAGGCACGGAAATTGAGGAGGTACTATTGGGTATTTCGTACAGTGTGTACAGCAGTATGGCCGTACAGTTGGGCACAAATTTTGAGAAAGTCATTTCAGCATTTAATGCTGTAATAAATGGTGTAAAATTTCTATTTTGAGTTTTTCTTGTTTGGAACATTTTCCAAGGCAAGGTATAAGCACGGAAATCGAGATAAGTACATTTATTAAGTTGCTGGAATTTTTTTGCTGTAAATTCTGTCTCACTGTAAAAGCATTTATCAGAAATAAGGAGCTTTCGAATTGGTTTTCCCCAAGAGTTGTAGGGGGTTTTCCCAAGGTCACATTGACCAAAAATCAGCGTGTCTATTTTCTGTGTGTGGCTGATTTATTTTGCTGAGTTTTATTTCTGCAATTTCCTGCATTTGAAAATTTCCAGAACTTGTGTTTCCAAAAAATATTTATTTTTTCAGCTTGTTGAATGTATGGCTATGGGAATGGGCATTTAACTATATGGAGAAATAAGGAGAAACTGAAAACCATGGTGGGAAACAGAAATTTCTACATGGTATCGGAGCTATTTTGCTTAAAAGACAGTTTGGGACAGCAAGAACGAAAAATTACACCAAGCTGATTTTTCACTCAAGAATTACAGCAAGCTGATTTTTCACACAGAAAATTTTACTACAACAGTGTTATTTTCAGTTTATTAGGACAGCAAGCATGTCTTTGGGCTTGAGGGTGGAGGATAGGTTGGATGGGCATAGTAACTACAGTGTTTGGAAGGAGAGAATGCAGAGTATCTTTGAGGAGGGAGAAGTCTAGGATATCATGGTGCATACCACACAGAACCCTGTTAATGTGCCTCCTGATGTTGTTTAGTTGGCAGCCTTTAATAAAAAGAATAACAAGGCTAAGAGACTGATTCTAGATGGAATCAAAGACCATTGCATTCCTCATGTGAGAGGAAAGAGATATGCTCATGAGATGTGGACAGCATTGACCAATCTCTACCAGAGTACCAATGAGAACAAGAAAATGGTCCTAAAGGAGAAGCTGAAGACCATTAAGATGGGTAAGATCGATATTGTAGCCGGACATTCGCAGATTATTGGTTGCAGAGATGCACTATAAACGCAGCGGGAGAGGTCATTCCACCACAGGAGTTGGTGTGATTGCAAGAATGGCCTCTCCAACATGGTTGAACTTTGCCGATGGGGTTTGTGCACGAGAGACCCTTCCTACTTGGGAGAGGTTCTGGGATGATTGCATACAGACTGAAATCAGGAAGAGGCAGCTTGGGGCAGCCAAACCTGTTGAGCAGGATGAGGATGTAGCACTGTTAGCAGGAGGCAAGAAAGGCAAGGGAAAGAAGCAAGCTTCCATAAGCAGTAGTGGGGGCAAAGGCAAAGGTAAAAGTAATCAAGTGAACACGCAGAAGGACTATTCCAAGGTGAAGTGTTGGAATTGTTAGAGGATGGGACGCTATGCAGTTGTGTGTCTGGAGAAGAAGAAGAAGGGGAAGAACAAGACCATGGCAGCATCAGCAAAGATAGAGGACTTCACGGATAGCTTTGACTGGGGGTTTGGGTTCATTGCTTATGAGTCCACTAGTGCAGGATCACCTGCCACAGAGGTTGAGAGGGAGTGTGCATTTCCCTCCACTAGCAGAGCATCTTCAAGTATCTGGTATGTTGACAGTGGGGCTTCACATCATATGACAGCAGTCTGTGAGTACTTCTCAGAGCTTTCAGAGAGTGGCACTGATATAGAGGTAGTACTCGAAGATGACAGCATTGTTAGAGCAGTCGGTGTGGGGACATTGACATTTGATAGGGGACCCAAACCTCCCTTGAAGGTGTCAAATGTTCTATATGTGTCAAGGATGAGGAAGAACCTCATATCCGTCTCAGCATTGGAGGACAGAGGACATGAGATATTGTTCAGGAGAGGACAGGTGTTGATATATCCCTGGGGCGCTCCAGTTGATTCAGCTAGAGTGATTGGTGTACGCAATGCAAAAGTGTACAAGTTTGCATTTCAACCCCTTTTGGCATTGAGCAGTAGTACCGGCAGCAAAGCTAGCAGTTCAGAGCTATGCGAGATTTGCAACGCAGGATGGGACACATGTATCATGGAGCCTTGAGGACATTGCGGGAGATCACTACAGGTGTGCCAGATTTCAGTACTGATCACTTTGATACATGCATAGGATGTGCGATGGGCAAGTTTGCCAAATCCCCTTTTCCCAGCAGTGACAGCAGAGCGACTGGGATACTTGATTTGATTCATTCCGATGTGAGCGGTTGGATGTCTCATGTTTCCTTGAGTGGATATGAGTATTATGTTTTTTTCATTGATGATCACTCTAGGAGGACCTAGATTTATTTCTTGAAGACCAAGAGTGAGGTCTTCAAGCGGTTTCAGGAGTTCAGAGCTCTTGTGGAGACTCAGACAGGTCAAAAGATCAAGTCCCTGAGGTCGAACAATGGAGGGGAGTACACCCTTGGTGAGTTTGTTGATTATTGTGCGAAGGCAGGCATTAGGAGGGAGTTCACTGTTCCTTACAACCACCAGTAGAACGGGGTTGCGGAGAGGAAGAACAGATTCATCGGAGGGGTTGCCAAAGCCATGCTACATGATCAGGGGTTACCATTGTTTTTGTGGACAAAGGCCTGCAACATTGCTGTATATTTGCAAAACAGGAGTCCGCATCATGCCTTGGGGCATGTGACTCCGGAGGGGCTACAGTGAGACCTCGAAGGCCTTTTGGATTTATATTCCCACACAAAGGAGAGTTGTTGCCAGACGAGATGTGAAATTCGAGGAGGACAGGGCTTTCAGGAGGTCACGAGAGTTAGAGTATCTAGATCAGCCAAACCATCAGGAGCAGTTGAGTCGGTCGCAGGGATCCAGTGGGCAGGGATCAGGAGGATCCGGAGGTACATCGATTACGATGTCAGGTCCATCAGTGAACAATGGCTCGCAGAGTCAGAGGGGTGGTGCTTTGGGCAGCATTCAGAGCAGTTCACTAGGGAGTCCACTGATGGACAGTTCACACGGTACTTCAGCGTCTACAGGTTCAGGTTCAGGCAAGAGGACAGCAGACAGACAGTCAGGAATTCAGGCTCCTGGTGATGAGGAGGAGTAGTTTCATTCTCTAGTGGGAGAAGTGTGCTCAGGGAAGAGAAAGCCCAAGTGGCTTCAGGATACCTTGAGAGAGGCCACATCTGTTGTTGGGCCTAAGAGGCCGGTTAGAGATAGCAGACCACCTGATAGGTTTTGTAGCTATATGGAAATGGTTGCCAACATCCTTGACTCTGAGCCTTCTAGCTATGAGGAGGCAGCTAGCCAATAGGTCTAGAGAGAGGCCATGCAGGAGGAGTATTCTTCTATCATGAAGAATGATGTTTGGGAGGTGGTGCCGAGGCCTGAAGGCAAATCCGTGGTTACTTCCAGATGGCTTTACAAGGTAAAGCATGCTGCAGATGGCAGCATTGAGAAATTCAAAGCAAGGTTTGTGGCTAGAGGGAGTTGATTATGAGGAGACCTTCGCTCCCGTAGCTCAATATACTTCGATTCACTCCATCATATCGATAGGAGCAGAGATGGGTTGGAAGATCCACCAGATGGATGTGAAGACCGCATTTCTCAATGGCTTCATACAGGAGAATGTGTACATTGAACAGCCACAGGGCTTTGAGGTGCATGGGAAGGAGTCCCATGTGTGCAGACTGAAGAAGGTCCTTTATGGCCTGAAGCAAGCTCCCAGAGCTTGGTACTCCAGGATAGATACATACTTGCAGGAGATGGGTTTCACAAAGAGTGAGGCAGATCTGAACCTTTACTTTATTGTGATAGGTGAGGAGCCTCTCATTCTGGTGCTGTATGTGGATGACTTGGTCATTACGGGTGCAGAGAGACTCATAGAGCATTGCAAGAGAGATCTTGCGGCGGAGTTTGAGATGAAGGACATCGGCTTGATGCATTACTTTTTGGGTTTGGAGGTGTGGCAGGAGGAGGGGCATTTCTTCCTGGGACAGGGGAAGTATATTGTGGACATCCTTGGTAGATTCCACATGGAGGATTGTAGACCCATGTCGACACCGATGATCACCAACTGGAAGAAGCTTCATGCTTCGTATTCCGAGTTGGTGGATCCCACATTGTACAGACAGCTGATTGGTTCCTTGATGTATTTGGTCAACACTAGGCCAGATATTTGTTTTGCAGTCAACACGATGAGTCAGTTTATGTGTGAGCCTAGGAAGGTTCACTGGGTGGCCGCAAAACACATTTTGCGGTACTTGCAGGGGACAGTGGATTATGGTCTGGACTACAGGCAGGGGGATGGAGTGAGATTGGCAGGTTACACTGATTCTGATTGGGCAGGTTGTGCTTTTGATAGGAAGAGCACTTCAGGGTGTTGTTTTGGGTTGGGTTCAGCAGTTGTGTCATGGTTCAGCCGGAAGCAGCAGTCAGTAGCATTGAGTTCAGCGGAAGCAGAGTATATGGCAGCCAGTCTAGCTAGTTGTGAGGCCATCCGGCTTCGCAAGATGTTGTTTGGCTTATTTGGTCAGCCGTTGAGACCTTCAGTGATTTACTGTGATAATCAGAGTTGCATTAAACTCACTGAGAATCCAGTATTTCATGACAGGTCAAAGCATATCGGGATCAAATATCACTTCATCAGAGACTATGTTCAGAAAGGAGCTGTGAAGCTTGAGTATATTCCCACTGATGAGCAGGTTGCAGATATTCTTACCAAAGCCTTACCACGGGGCAAGCATGTCTACTTCAGAGACAAGATTGGTGTGGTGAGGAACACCTTCCTCGGTAAGAGGGAGTGTTGAAATTTGGTTACCGGAGGACAGGTGGTTCCCTAAGGCTTTGATCTTTTGCCTAGGGAAAAGTGTCCAAAAGAATTTAATTTTTCTCCTAAAGTGACTTTATAAAGTTATAAAGTCAAATCTAATTTAAAAGTGACTTTAAGTGATAAAGTTACTAAGTCTAATTTTAAAGTGACTTTAATAAAGTCAAGGTGAAATTAGAAAGGGAAAAGTGACTTTGGAAATAAATGACTAAGTGGGTCTTTATTAAAGTGGGGTGAATTAAAAAATAGAAAGTGAGATTTAAATGAGCATTAAATCACCAGATTCAGCTTTTTCACTCATCGATTTAGGGATTCCCCAAAAGTCACTTAGGGTTAGGTTAAAGGAGGAAAAGGAGGGAAAAGGTCATTCATTCTTTCATGAACAGATTGAGAGAAGAAGAGAGAAAGCAAAAGAGAAATTTCTGAGCAGTGAGGAGAAGGAGGGCAGCTGATAGAAACTTCAACAAATCGGTACAACAGCAAAGAGGCATGGTTCCCAAGGCAGAAATCCGTATAGCAAGAGGTTGGCACATTTTTCGAGGGAGGAGGCATAGTTTTCAAGAAAACCATACAACAGCTTCAACACTAGATTCTGGGCACGAAAATCGATGAGAGAGACTGCTGGTTGGTGGCACAGATTTTGAGGAAATCCGTACAGTAGTCGTACATCAGCTTCGACGCATTTTTCGAGGCAGAAAGAGGCACGAAAATCGAGGAGGTACTACTGGGTATTTTGTACAATCCGTATAGCAGTACGGCCATACAGCTAGGCACAAATTTCAAGAAATTCATTTCAGCATTTAATGCTGTAATAAATGCTGTAAATTTTATGTTTTGAGTTTTTCCTGTTTGGCACGTTTTCCAAGGTGAGGTAGAAGCATGGAAATCGAGATAAGTACATTTATTAAGTTGCTGGAATTTTTTTGCTGTAAATTCTGTCTCACTGTAAAAGTGTTTATCAGAAATAAGAAGGAGCTTTCGAACTGGTTTTCCCAAAGAGTTGTAGGGGGTTTTTCCAGGGTCACATTGACCAAAAATCAGCGTGTCTATTTTCTATGTATGGCTGATTTATTTTGCTGAGTTTTATTTCTGCAATTTCCAGAATTTGAAAATTTCTAGAATTTGTGTTTTCAGAAAATATTTATTTTTTCAGCTTGTTGAATGTATGGCTATGGGAATGGGCATTTAACTATATGGAGAAATAAGGAGAAACTGAAAACCGGGGTGGGAAACAGAAATTTCTACATTCTTAGCAAACCCTACCCTAGAATTCCAACTTAGTCTCTCAGCTTTGCCTTTGTGTATGTGTCTCCAACTGACCCTCAAGCCTTTCTCTTATACTTTTTCGTTGAACACATCAATTGTCGTGATTTAATCTCTTATTGACAGCTAAGATTAAAATATTGCTTGATCCGCGTCACTTAAATCATTTCATCACATGTGTTTAATTAATTCACTTTAATTTTTCTAATTCCCTAAGTTAGACTTAGGGTCCTCATTAAAAAAATTAATTATTTTAATATCTCAACATAAGATGAAATTTCTCCAAACACTTTATGGGTTTTAGAGGTGATGTGTTTCTTAGCCCCTCCACAAAGTTTCAGGGCTAGAGCACACCCGATGCTACCCCAATACACAAAATCTCAACAGAAATCATGTGAAAGCCTCCAATGTTGGCTCTCAGGATGTTTCCCCAAATTTAACCATGAAATGGGAATTAAAGTCTACAACTCCAGTAGTTTCCCACTCGACAGCATCATAAATCTTTGTTTTCTGAAGATGGCAATGTTGATCAATTGGTGACATTTTAAATGAATATAAGAATTGTTAGGAAGAAGAAAATGACACAAGAAGAGATGATGATTCAGAAACAAGCAAGGGTATTGTTAACTATAGCACTGCATAGGATTGAATGTTTATGTGTTATAATTACAAGCAGTTTAGAGATAAAAGAGTTAGATAGAGCTATTGTTCATCTATCTTGTGAGTGGTGATAAAATCTCTATTAATCACAGCTTCAAGCTTTTGTAGTCTAGTGATAATGGTGAACCTTCAAGCTTAGATTGTCCACAGATAATATGGCAACAAAAATCATCTATAATGAAGACAAGTTGGAGCATATGTAGGTTGATAATGACTGAATGATGATTTTTAAGTCTTCAGCAAGCTTTGGAAGCTACTTGCTAATTATCAAGGGTTTGATCTCATCCTCAAGATAGCTCATTCATTGGGGTGGCATTGTGTTCATCAATCATATGAGGTTATTAAACTACCTACTAATCTCTGGAGTGTATATTCGTTCATTTATCTCTTCCAAGGCACTGCAAAAAGAGCAACCAATTTTATATTTGCAAATCTTCTTAAAAACCAGTCGGTCTGAACCTGAAACCAGTCAAACCAGTCGGTTCATTGGCCAAACCAACCAAACCAGTCAATAGCCCTCATTCACCCTTTTTTTAGACAGATCGGGCATAAACTGGTCAGTTCCTTCACAAACCAGTAGATTCATTGCCAAGTCGGTCGCAGACCCACCAGAGGCATTCTTGGAGGCTTGTGAGGTGGTTTGGAGGGAAAATAAGGGTTGTTTCCCTCCAAAAACAACCCCTCCAAGACAATAAAAGAAGGTATCCCCTCTCATTTTCCTCACACATCTCATTTAGATTTTTTGTGCGCTTCATTGTGAGCTTAGAGAGTGTTGAATTTTTGCGAGAGTAGTGGAACAACAAAGAGTTTGAGCTAAGTAGTAGACACCATGTCTCCAAAAGCCAAGGATACTGCATGGGCTCATTGTGATATGATTGATGGCAAAATGATCTGCAAATATTGCCAAAAATATATTAAAGGAGTAGGTATTAACAGGCTCAAGCAACACTTGGCTGGGATAGGAGGCCATGTAAAGCCCTGTGGAGCACCAAATCAAGTAATAGGGCATATTAGGGCAGAATACCTTCAGAAGCTTGAGATTCAAGTCACTGAACCAACAAAGAAGTTTGTGACTCGAGCACTTGCAAAGTTCGGGAGTCGAGACTCAGCCAACTGAGTTTGATCATGATGAGAAGTTTCAGCTTTCAAATGATAATGTTGATCACTGATATCATATATGTAGACTTGTAGTAGGCCAATGGCCCCATAGCTTGTAGGCTTTGTTTTCGGACTCTATAGGCCATTTAGAGCCTCATTGATTATATATTTTGTTGTTGATATGTATTGCACTTGGTGCCATTTTGATATATTCACCTTTACATGGTATATATGAGAAAAATTTGCATATTTTGTGTATAATGGTTTGGAATAATGTTTTTAAATCTTAAAAATAGTTTTTTTTCATTAAAAAATAATTATTTAATGTGTTTTTTTAAAACCGGTTCATTGAGATCTAACCAGTCCTGGTTTGACCGGTTCCGGTTTGAAACCCGGTTTATTAGGTGGACCGGTTTGGTCGCTGGTTCTAGTTTTTAATTCTGCGGTTGGATATGGACTGCAATATCTTTGTTATTATAATAATTTGATTACGAAGTAGTGTGGAATGGTCTTGCCTACATGGCCTGATGTCTGGTTGGATATTTTGTCTGTAGATCATTACTTGGGTTCAAGTTAGTTCTCTTTTGGGAGTTATTTATGGGAAAAATATTGGCAAGTGAATGTGATGATTACACAATGAAGCTTTGGAGCATTAATAAAGGAGGAAGTGTGTCTGTAATCATGACAAGGCAAATGTTTGTTGTGTGCAATTTCAACATGATTATGGCCATCTAATTGCAATGGGCTCTGCAGATTATAAGATATATTATCATGATATTCAAAAGAAAAACACCTTGGTACATTTTGGCAAGCCACGGTAAATTTGTGAGCTACATGCAATTTCTTGATTCAGCTTCACTTGTTTCTACTTCCACAGACAACACTATTAAGATCAAGGATTTAGCAACAATGGAAAAATACTCGAAAAACCTGTCCAGACATTTATTTGGCATTCCAATGCAAAAAAAAATGTTGGCTTCTTTGTAGATGATAGATGTATTTCCATTGGTTCAGAAAAAATGAGGTGTTTTTTTTATCACAAATCCTTCCCAATGTCAATGGCATTTTCTATGTTCAACTATGAAGACTCAATGAGAAGTCTGGAAATGGAAGATGATAGTAGTTAGTTTGTTTCATGTGTTTGCTAGAGAGGACGAAATGAGGCAACTACTATTTGACAAAATTCATATTTAATAAGTTCACAATGCAATGCAACTTACAAAATACTTGTACACTGTGGTGTACAAGAACTGAAGGTTTCATCAAAAGGTGTATTTTGGATTGACCTGATGTAACAAATTCGAGATAATATGAGGAAGTGGATAAAGATCATACCCTTTTGCTACAAGAAACTACAGAGTGCGTTGAAAATCATACGAGTGCATTTGGCACAAATGTGCATAAATTATATGTTGACTTTATGAAGGATATGCTCCCACAAGCCCTTGAAGTATATGTCAAATTGTTTATATTTGAAAAGGGTGAAAAAAATGACAAGTGGCATTTGGTTTATTTGCAAATATTTTGTTATGAATAAAATGATATATATAATGTAAACAATAAATAATGATTAGTTAATTAGTAATTAAGTTAAAGAGGCATGTCTAAATGGGACATGACCTTTCGTGAAGAGGCACCTACTTAGGGTATATAAGCAAGCCCCTCACTCTCAATTGTATCATCAATTATTCTTCATACATTTAATATATATATTCTTGTATCCTCAATGGATATTTTCATATTCCAAGTCTTCTGGAGTATTTAGCTTGAGGTACGACCTTTGTTCGTTCCATTTGGTGTCAGAGCAGTTCGACCCTCTGGTCGTTGCGCCGCTACACAAAGTCGTGTTCTCCAATCCAAGCCCTTGGCCATCAACATTCCGTCAACCTTGTTGTCTTCTAATTGAAGCGTTTCGCTCAGAATTTGGGAGTCTCTCCTCTTCGCAGTTTTGCTATACTTTTGGCCATTAAAATTGAAAGAAATTAAAAAAAAAAAAAAAAAAAGAGGTTAAATTGGAAAAATATATTTAAAAAAAAACGTATTTAAAAATAAAATAAAAGAAATCAATATAAAAAAATATTATAAAAAAAAAAGTTCCTTTGCACAACTGACCACCTCGCGACCTGATGACCACCGACCAGCCAACATTATCGGCATCCAGCAACCAAACTTCACTGCGTCTTCTCCCATGCCACTGCGCTACAACAAACCTATTAACACTGTGCTACCACCTGAGCCCCGACCCCATATGTCGCTGATTCAGCCAAGGATGCGGGGAAGCTTCAAACCCCCCTCGTTCCCGTTTCCGAAACGCGCTCTGTGCGGGAGCGTTTTGGAAACGCTCGGAAACGCGCTCCCGAAAACGCTTCCTGAGGGGAGCGTTTTCGGGAGCACATTTCCGAACCTGTTAAAACGCTCCCTGCCTTTTCGGGAGCGTTTCAGGAAGCGCTCAGGAGCGAACGCTCCCTGAGCGCTTCCGACGTTTAAAAAATGCTTCGGAAGCGTTTTTTAAACGCCGAAAGCGATCGGGGAGCGTTCACTCCCGAACGCTTCCCGGGGAAATAATAATTTACTTTTAAAAAAAAAAAAAAAAAGGCTTCCCGCCACGCGCAAAATTTTTTAAGTGAAAAAACGAATTGTTTAAAGGGGCGGGGGGGTTTCATTTTAGTTTTTATTGTTTGTTGAGTGTTGAGAGAGCTAGAGCGAGAGACAAGGAGAGAAAGTTAGGAGAGCAAAAAGAGGCAAGGAGAGCAAGGAGCAAGGCAACAGGAGGATTGCAAGAAAGAGGTAGGCCTTCTAATCCAATTTTGTATTTTCTAGGATGAATTTGTAGGTTGTTAAATTGTTTAAAAATGAAAACTTGAATTTTTCTTGAATATTTATTGAATTTAAAACTTAGAAAATGAATTGTTTTATTTTCCTATGTTGCATTTCCTATTCCCAATTGGCATTTTTCCATTTGTTTTGCAGGCTAGAAACTTGAAACTTGTTCCCATCATGGCTATATGGATTTTTCTCATGTTGGTTCCTTTCTTTGTGATAATGGTGTTGGAGAGTGCTAGAAGAAAGAGGCAAATCAGAGAAGAGGAGGATGAAGAGGAGGGTTATGGTGGATTTGAAGAAAATCCTGAAGAGGAGGAGGATTATGCTGAGGAGGAAGTGGGGAGTGGAGAACCCGAGGACACAGATTCCCCAACTAAACGAGACCAAACTCAGACACCTTTGTGGAAATATGTTCAGAAAATGGAAGGAGGGAAAGGTGGTGGAACCACTAAATTTATTTGCCCCCATTGCAATAAACAATACCATGGTTCATACACCCGTGCGAGAAGGCACCTTTGTGGGATAATGCCAGGGGATGGACCTAAAAATATTGGAATCAAAGTTTGTCATTTTGTGCCAGCACCACACAGAGAGATATATAGGAAGGAAGAGGGGGCTACCCTACAGAGATCATCTAAAAGATCTAGGGGTTTCGTTGATTCAGGCCCAACACGTCATGGACAAACAAGTTCAACTTCCACCCATGCCAGTGGTTTTGGAGGCAGTGGCACTGGATTAAGGCGTAGAACCATATCCGATTTCCTGGACGAAGGGTGTAGGAATGATGTGGATTCAAAAGTTTACTGGTTTCTATATGCATGTGGGGTGCCATTCAATGTTCTTTGCTCACCTTATTGGCATGAAATGGTTTCTGCCATTAATGATGCCCCCAAAGGATACAAAAGCCCTGGGTATGACAAGGCCAGAACCGTGGGTCTTGATCATGAAAGAGCTAAAATAAACAATTCTTTGGCTAGAATGACAAGTTCGTGGAATGAGCATGGGCTGTCCATTGTCTTTGATGGATGGACCAATGTAAAAGGAAAACCATTGATAAGTGTTTTGGCTGTGTCGGTTAGTGGTGCAATCTTCTTGGCAGCATATGATTATTCAGACAAATTCAAAACCGGCATTAACATTGCAGAACCATTACTTGATATAATTGAAAAGACTAGGCCATACAATGTCATACAGGTCATCACTGATAATGCTGCTAACTGTAAGGCAGCAGGAGCAGTTATTGAGGATAAATACTCCAACATTTTTTGGTCTGGGTGTTTGGTTCACACAATGAACCTTTTGATGCATGATATCATCAAAAACAAACAACCTCAATTCAAATGGCTTGGTGATTTGTACAAGAGAGGTAAAAAATGATAAAATTTATTACAAATCATAGCAATACCCATGGGCTTTTTCGTACTCACTCCAAATTGGAGTTGTTGAAGATAGCAAAAACTAGATTTGCTAGCTATTACCTCACCTTCAGGCGCCTTTTGAAGGTAAGAGAGTCATTGGCTGCAATGGTATCAAGCCCACACTGGCAGCTATTAAAGGACAGGGTAGCAACAATAGTTGACAGGCAAGGTTTCGAACATGTGGAGGAGACTGCCCTTGACCATCTGTTTTGGGCACGTGTGAGGGAAATTTTGAGTTTTACCAAGCCCATTTATAACATGATTCGCTTTGCAGATACTGATAAACCAGTGATTGGAGAGGTTTATGAGCAAATGGATAGCATGTTGGGGCAAATAAAAGATATTGTTAAGGATAATGATCCCAACTTGTATGCTATGATTCATGAGTGTGTGTGTGCACGGTGGAATAAACTCAATGTTCCACTACATGCTTTGGCATATATCCTTACGCCAAAATATTACTCTCCATCTTGGTTGGGCCAACCTGCACCTGGAGGTGCGTTTAGGGTGAAACCTCACACAGATCTAGAGGTACAAGAGGGGTACATGAAGGCATTGGACAAGTTGGTACTCGACAGGGAAGAGTGTGCTAGATTGGGCCTTGAATTAGGCAAATACTTCATTTGCACTGCTAACTTTGGTTCTTTCCATGCAATGGAAGACAGGGACAGATTTGATGCTCTCACATGGTGGGAAGCATATGGCGGCATGGGACTTTTGCCAAAGTTGGCTAAAAAAGTTCTCTCACAGGTTGTGAACACTTCTTCTGCAGAGAGGTGTTGGAGCACCTACAGCTTTATACACAATGTGAGAAGAAACAGGCTGAATGAAAACCGAGCTGAAAGCTTGGTTTATGTGCATTATAACTTGAGGTTGCTCAGCCATTACTGTGATCGGGCAAATGAGGATCAATCATACAGAGTCTGGGACAACAACCCAGAGGATGATAATTTGGAGGACGGCACATTACATCTAGAAGAATTGGAAGCAGAACTTTATAGGGACGATGATGAAGCATCAGCGGCACCGCCACACACAGGGCCAGTCCCACCATCTACTGGTAGCAGTGCGGGTGCTAGTGCCAGTGCCACTCCTCGATATCACACTATTGTTCCTTTGCAGATCCAGCCTCCACCTTCTGGTCGTGGTCATGGTACTCCTGAGAGTACTAGAAGACCAACATTTCCTCGTGGCTCACAAAAATTAGACATTTCTCGTGGGCGTGGCAAGGGGCCAGCCAGATAAAATAGATTTTTTGTTTACTAGTCTTTTCTATTTGTTGTTGACAATTGAACAGTTGAAACTTGACTCTTTCTGATTTCATATATTTAATGACAATTTAAGTTTGAAGTTTGAATTTGAAAGGTGAAACTTTGAAGTTGGAATTTATAAGTTTACTGTTTAGAAGTCATTATGAATTATGAATATGATGCTTCATGAAAGTTATATGGTGATCAATGAATCAATGATGATAACTGTTATATAATATAAATGATGATAAATGTTATATATTGAATTTTGAAATCAATGAATCAATGATGATAAATGTTATATATCAATGATGATAAATGTATATTGTAATTGAATTTTGAAATCAATGAATCAATGATGATAAATGTTAGATATTGAAATTTGAAATCAATGATGATAAATGCTATATATCAATGATGATAAATGTATATTGAATTTTGAAATCAATGAATCAATGATGATAAATGTTAGATATTGAAATTTGAAATCAATGATGATAAATGTTATATATCAATGATGATAAATGTTATATATTGAATTTTGAAAGCTTGAAACCTTCAGATTGATGATTTGCGAGTCAATATGTTGTATGTTTCCAACTCGTGGGTGTGGTTGATGAAGATTATAACTTCTAGATGATTGATGTTATATGATTCAATCTATGTTTTTATGTTTTTTATGTCTAATTCATCATTCTACATGTTTTTGTTGACATATATGCATCAAAATATAAATAAATAAATAAATAAAATAAAAATTTAAAATTTTAAAAAAAAAATATATATATATATATATATAAACGCTCCCGAAAACGCTCCGGATCGGAAGCTTTTAAAAATGGCGCTCCGCGCTCCCATTCCCGCTCCCAAGTAACCTTGGATTCAGCAATAGAAACCGCAACGAGCTTCGTCCACAGTCCAGCGTTGACTGACCGCTGTTGGGAAAAGACGATGTCGTTCCTTCACCTCGCTCCGTTGCACAATGCCGCCACCGTAGTTCCGACCACATCGTCCAAACAACCATCCAACAGCGCATTGGCCACATTAAACGTTGCCAGCGAGCAGTCCATCTGCGTTGCTCGACTACACCCATCCCATTGTCCGACAGTCCTTCGACCATCTGTTGATCCCTTCCTTCGCTGTCCCCGCTAGCAGTCCACTTCGTTCACCTTTTTTCCAAGCATGTCGTTTGGTACCTCTGCATCTGTTATGCTCATTACAACAACCTTCCGACGAATCTATACATTCCTGCCTGCGCTTTCCTAAGCTGCGCCAGATTGGCCGCTCCACTGCACTAGAATATTACAAGATCTTCAAACAGTCGTGCCAGCGAAAACCAACATAAACATAAAACTTACCACCATCCAACGACTCTCACCGCCTACCGACACCGTCTCGGTTCTGTCTAATTTCTTTCGGTCAAGGGTCACATCTGCACCAAATCTCAGTTCTGCCTAATTTCTTTCGGTCAAGGGTCACGTCTGCATCAAATCAGTGGAGTCATAACCTTTCAATTATATATATATATATATATATATATATATATATTAAAAAAAAGAATGTAAAGTAAAGGGAATTATTGGATGAAAAGGTATAAAAAGGAAATATAATTAAAGTGAGAATGTATTTTAAAAAAAGTTCCAAAGTGCAATCCAAGAATTCAAGGAAAGTTATAATACAAAGTGTTAAAAAAAAAGAATTTGTTAAGGTATTAAGGATTACAAAAAGAGACATTGTGAAGTTATTATAAAATCAAAGGAAATACTCATTATATTTATAAGGTCATAAGGGATACTATTGAAAGTATAAAGGACGAATATTTTTAAAAACCCTTAGGCTCATCCTGAAAAAGAAAAATGGAGACCAATAACGAAAGATTTCCTAAAACCTTTAGTAAATGTGTTGATGCACTATTTAAAATTAAAGGATCACTCACAGGAAGAGATATTATAATCTCTATCAGTCCTACTGAAGGGAGTAATTATGTTAGTCCTAAACGTACTAACCAATTAGTGATTCCTGAATCGAATATAATTGAAACAAACTTTGTTGACACAAGTGACAAACAATACAACATAAATAATCTACAACTAAGTATTGGGGATTATACTTTTATCTCGCAATTTACCGTGAAATCCTTATTTTTTGACGATAGTGACATTGTTTTGGTTTCACCTTGATGGAAACTCTAGGGTCCTTTATCGTAAAAGCAAAAAAGAAGTTTTTTGCATTTTCACAGAAAAAGAAAAAAATAACGCTACAGAACGTTACCTTGAAGCCAAATTTAGTGGCGCCTGAAGAAATACAAGAAATCTCAAAAGTAATTCTTCAAGAAGGTAAAAAGGCGGTGCAAAATATGCAAAGAGAAGTTGACAAAATCACCACTGACAAAAATGAAGAAGTTTCTCGACTTAACGACCATAGTGAAAAATTGTTGACGCAAATAAAGAAGCTTAAGAAGGACAAGAAATTATTGGAAAACAAGGTGCAACATTTTATCGAGAAGGAAACATTGAATGTAGAAGTCCAAGTTAAAGAGAAAAAAACAGATACTGATCCAGTAAATGTCACAACTCAAGAAGAAGACAAGCAAGTTGCAGAAAATACAAACTTAGATGTTGCAGTTCAGACGACGAACATTCCAAGTGAAGGTTCTATAACGAACTCAATAACATCTTCGCTAGAAGAAAATCAAAAAATTACCACACACCTAATAAGGAAAAGTCAAACCAAAAAAGTTCCCTACCAACATCCGAATCACGAGAGTAGGCAACTCGATCAAGCTACGTATTCAGAATAGAAACAACAAACTAATGTTCCGAAAAATACTAATGTCAGTGCAATCTGCTCATGTGATAACAATACATCACAAGTTGCCAATCACCGCAAGATTCCACAGAAGATTGATCTAGGATGGTCCGATCCCTTCTCAGTGCGACAGTTTTGTTTGTCACTTGGAGGATCATATCAACTTGTATCGACAGGGATGACGGCTCCGAGACGAGAAAACATTCATAGCAGAAAAAGAGATCAAGTCTTTCATCAACAAGCTTTGAAGACAAAGCTTTTGAGGAGGAAGGCAATGTTATGAATAAAATGATATAAATAATGTAAACAATAAATAATGATTGGTTAATTAGTAATTAGGTTGAAGAGGCATGTCTAAATGGGACATGACCTTTCGTGAAGAGGCACCTACCTAGGGTATATAAGTAGGCCCCTCACTCTCAATTGTAGTATCAATCATTCTTCATACATTTAATACATATATTCTTGTATCCTCAATGGGTATTTTCATATTCCAAGTCTTCTGGAGTATTTAACTTGAGGTACGAATTTTGTTCGCTCCATATTTGTGGAGAAAATGTGGCAAGTATAGAAAGACGCCAATTTATGGAAAAGTAGGACAGCTGGCATACTATGCTAATAGTAGTTTGTGGGGTTGGATAACAGCAAATTATCCTACTTTATTAGAAGGTGTTTCCACCATATGTTTAGCCTTCCAAAAATCCTTTAGAGACCTCATCAATATTTATAGAATTTGGTTGCAAAAACAGAGGCTGAAAGTTAGCGCTCAGAAAAAGGATAAGGGACAGCATTTGAGAGGAAGAAGGGGTTGAAGTTTTTTGCAGCAGAGAAGCCGAACTGCTCAGGAGCCCACAGGGCCACTGTATTTGGAGCAGATCAAGGAGCCAGCCTGTGGAATCGCCACCTTCATTGCAGATTCTATGTTTCTCTCAGTTTTTGTATTCCTCTCTAATTAATCAAGAACTTTTCTCCCAAGTAGCTATGGACTTTTGGATGATTTTGTTTCAGTTATAAAAATTAATGGTGCATACTTGCTCTCAATGTTGTCTTTGTAACTTTCTTTCAGTATAATGCCAAGCAGTGATTCAGTACTAATACATGTTATTCGCTTGTGTCCTGTGTTGACTTATTTGAAGATTCTGAGTTGGGTATTTATCTTTAGATTCTTTGCAATGGGTACAGTATATATCACTGCCTGTTAGTGAAAAAGAATGCCTTGCTTTGAAGTCAAAGTCATTTAAACAATGTAGTTGCTGCTGCACCATGGGATTTATGTGAAGATTGTCAATACTTTTTCTTGCATACAACTGGCCTCATTTGAATACTGCCCATACTTTTTCTTTCTTATCAGGAATGCTAAGGACTGCCACCCTCATTCACCCTTCTGATATACTGTGTTCCTCAGTGCCAAGAATTGAAATGCCATTCTCACTGGTACTTAGGGCATACATCACCTTTTAATATCTTCCATATCTTCCATCAACTCAACTTTATGTGTTTGCAACGTGGGATAAAGGTGTCCAATGAACAGGCCCTGATCTGAAGGTTTAGAGAGAGCTCCTATCTCTGGTTTGCATTATCCCTCCAGCATTTATTTATCTTACAATCATTGAATCCGTCATTATAGTGTGCATGAGAGAGTTGTTTGTGAAGTGACTGAACAGCTATCTTTGTGAATGCTTTAAGGTTACCCCCTCTGGCACGAGCCAGCTTGACGCCTAAAGCAGTGAAGTTTTTCCAAGCCTCCATAGAGTGTCTTGGCATTGTTCCCTCACTAGGAACAACTATTATTTTAGTATTTTGCAGTATTTATCAACTTGAACATGCCTAACCTAGTGGTTGACAGATTTGAGACATTTGCAGATGTATTTCTGAATATTTAAGTTCATCCCTAAGACTGAGAGTTATATGTGATAAATCCATAACGTCATTGGAGTGAGTGGAAATTTCAGATTCAATAGATTTTCAGAATTTACAACTAACTTTCTTCGCTTTTCATTTCTTGTTTTGCAGAATTCCTTGTGATATAAGCTAGTATAAATACTAGATACTACAATTGCAATTACGTCTTTCAATGCATCATTGATATCTACATATTGAGTCCTGACAATCTTACAATCGAGTTCAACTTCAAATAATAATATCAAACCCATAAACCCCGGATGCGGGTGATAATCGATGTGCCCCTGACAAAGGATCCTCACACAACACGGCAACTGGAGATCAACGTGGAGGGCTTCTGTCCCTGAAACCTCACCTTAATGGCACGACGGCTGATGGAGAAGGCCATTAAATGGAGCAAGGCCGGCCCCTTGGGGAAGTCACATCCCCTTCGCCGTCATTTGAAATCATTACTCAGACATTTAATGACTACACCGTCTGCCCAAGATCATTACCGCCTAATGGAATTGCATAAAGCCATTCGCACTTGGTCACCCTCTCGTGTTTGTTTTGTTCACCGAGCCAGCCTGCCTGCTACCGTGCTCTCTCGAGGACTCTCGGTTCTCCAAAGCACTCTCATTCTACCTCCTGTCATTCTTCTGGCCTACTCCACTA
This sequence comes from Pinus albicaulis, assembly GCA_034641835.2. Classification (NCBI taxonomy): domain Eukaryota; kingdom Viridiplantae; phylum Streptophyta; class Pinopsida; order Pinales; family Pinaceae; genus Pinus; species Pinus albicaulis. Next base: position 267,665,459 of record CM076570.1, on the reverse strand, counting down.
TGCTTCCTCACCAGCGTATGTGACCCATCCGAGGCAGAGGTAGAGGCACCCTCCCGGGCCGCACCCACAATGATTCCCTTTGCACTCACTCTGTGGATGGGATAATGGAGGCCCCCAATGGCTCCAACCCCTCTGCTCCTGCTCCCCTCAACAGTACTCTAGCTCTGGAGACCGACGCGAACCCCCACCCAGTCGCAGGCCATCCTAGCTCTCACTATAGCACTCAAATGGGCAGGAAACAGCAGCGAAAATCTACCATTCTAGTTTCTCTGCCTTCCCCGCCGAGGAAATCGTACAATCTACCTGTCAAGCTCCCTTCAGCAGAGGATATCGGAGTCTGGAATCTCTCTCCGGATGGCACTAGGCGCAAAGACGACGCAGAGACTACCCCGGTCAAGGTAGCAGCTCACTCAGATTCTAGGCCTCTCCTGACCGCAGAAGAGAAAGCCATCATCCAAGAGTATGGCTGCCCAGTGCTGGAAGAAACTCCTGCAAATGAAGATGAAGGAAAAGGAACACGGTAGCTCCTTGGCTAGGTTCCAGTTTCTAGTTTTTTCTTGCATATCTGTCATATATTTTTGTGCTTACTTTAGCATTCTAGATAAACAACAAGATAATGATATTCTCAGAAACTATAAAAGTTGGTTTCCCCAATAGGGGCAGCTCCTCTTTTTGTCTTTGTTGAACCAGACTCGAATGGGGGTAGGCTAATAAACACTAGATATCCCCAACCCACAGCTTCTTTGTAAATTATTTTGTATTATCAATAGAATCTAGCCTAAATTACAAAAAAAAAAAAATATCAAACCCATAAAACTATGAGCATCTAGGATTGGTTTAAACCCAATTATGGGATGCAGAGAACAGAATTTTCTAAGTCCTAATCTAATAAATCATCTTCATGAAAAAGATATATTTATTTTACATCAGATTGTGTATTCTAACACTACAAATGTTTGGCAACAGAGTTGGAAAGAGTTCATGTAAGAATAAGTGATTCTAGAGAGGCTCAAAATAAATTTATGGGCACATACATTGCAAAAGTTAGGTTATGAAGCTTTATTGGTGCCATCTGATCAAGAAGAGGCGTGGTGGTGGACTAAAATTTGGAAAACAAAGATACCTAAGAAGGTGGGAATCTTACAAAGGCTCAACCTCAAAAACAAGGTCCTAACATGGGATAGCTTACAGAAAAGTAGTAAAGAGGGACCCAACATCTATATGTTATGTATGAGGGATGTGGAAACAATTTCACATCTAGCTATCCATTGTCCATATGCACAACACATATGGAAAAACCTAGAAAAATCGACTTGAATGGCCAATGTCTGGAGAGGTTCAATGGTGATGGAAACTCCTAGAGCCAGGATTCAAAAAATAGGAATTAAAATTTTTCAGGGCAATTCCATGTCTCACTATATGGGGTATCTGGCTAGCACATAATGCCCAGATCTTTGAATGGTAATTAATTCCTACTTTCCAGGTTTACAATCAGGTTTGTTGGCTCTTTCATTGTTGCAAATCAACTCCTAAGATGAGATATCCAAGGCAAATGGGTGACATATATGTTGATAAAATCCTCTCATTGGGGATTCTTCAATGGTACTAGACAGGGCCAAGAAAAGTTTTGCAGTGCAAGAGGTGTTCAGTTCTTTCCGATGAGCACTTCATTAGATTCAAGTCTGGTGTGGGTATTGGGACAAACTATTATGCTAAAATGATGGCCCTTCGTCTTCTTTTGGAGATAGTCATCGAAAAAGGAGTGAGTTTGGAGATATATGGGATTCTTCCTTAGCTATTCAATGGATGAAAGGGAAGATACAAATTCATTGTGTTCCGCTGGAAGATTTAGTCAATCAGTTAAAAGAATCATCACACGTGAGATACAAATTCATTGTGTTCCGCTAGAAGATTTAGTCAATCAGTTAAAAGAATCATCACACGTGTTTGAGACAATATCATTCGCTCAAGTAATCATGAACACAATATGTTCGTAAATTTTCGTAGATGTTCTATGCTTGATGCAACTTTACTTAACCTGATACCAAATAGCAATCACATAAACATGAAAGTAAAATGCTGATAGAACATACCAATAGATCGACGGAAGACAAGCCAAAAAATACACTTAACTTAATCACCAAAATATATGTGTTGTGGTGCGTTACGGCGGTCAACAAGATGCTTCAACCAGCAAAGTCTCCTCACAATCAGCCAACCAAAAGTGTCACACAACCCTCAAGACAGCTCCACAAAAGTCAACCCAAAGTCAGCGTTGTCCAGTCAACGGTCAATGCAAAACAGCAGCAACAGAAAGTCAATGCAGCAAGGTCAAAGGTCAACGTCCAGCCTCGGTTTTTATGTCAAAAAATGAGGACTGCAGAAATCAAAGTTTAGGGAGAGTTTGGGGTCAAATGGACCAAGCGTTGACCAAAGTCAACACTGGTCAACACTGCGCTGAAACCCTAGACAGACCATATCATAAACCCTAGCTGTTGTTTTCCCACGTGTCAGAAGAGAAGCCTCCAAATGTGTGATCGAACCAATCAAATACAAGAGAGAGATGTGTGATGAGTGATGGTGAAAATGACCTCCAAGTTTGTCCAATATATATCCATATGTGAGGGTGTGTGACACATCTGTTGGGGCTTCAAGCCTACATTACAATTCTGGCCGAATTTGCACATAAGTGGAATAAATTCAAAATAAATGTTTTGCTCATCCGATCAAGATGATCTTTAGATTGATCTTGCACCTCTCCGAAAGAGGAATCCAATAAAAATATTGGCATCATCATCTGAGCAGTAGAACATGGAGTTTGGACCTAGCTGTCCAAAATTAACACTCCCTCTCAACTAGGGATAACTCCATCCACCTGTGCCATCCAAACATCGTGCGTCATCCCGTCGTAACTTGCTTTGCTGGCTCTTTATTTCAAAACAAAAGGTGAGTCATAAAGACATCACTCCCAGCTGACAAAATCAGCTCAGAGGTCTAAAACCTCTATAGGACTCAAAGGAGTCTCATACTAACCCGAATTTAGTTTAACTGACCCGAAGTCAGTTAAAGGTTCGAAACCTCACTAGAATTGATCCCAGATCAAGTGGTTGGACACATGCCATCCTAGACATAGAGAGTACGGCAATCCCCAATGCGTCCATCGGTCTTGCTACTGGTCTCTATCTTTTCCCACCTCATTAGCCAAGATGAGAGGAACTTCACATGAGTCCAGGACTCCATGGGTAGGATGCATACGGGGCATAAATCGAAGAGAGGTGAACCAACTCAATATCACAACGGTGGGGCAGAAGCGCACCAACAAGGTTCGGCAAGCCTAGCCCTGTGGTTGCTTATAGCTCCAAGAAGCTATCCCCAAAGCCCCCTAGAGCTCCCAGAGCTCATCGTCTAACAGGACCCTCAGCATAGGGTCGTTCCACAATTCCAAGATTCTCACGGAAGGTTAGGAACTTGACCTTCCCCAAGGGCTCTGTGAGAATATCCGCGACCTGCTCATCAGTTCCTATATGATCGAGCCTTACAGCGCCTCGTTGTACCATATCCTGGATAAAGTGGTACCTGATATCAATATGCTTAGATCGATCGTGGAACACGAGATTCTCTGACAAACGAATCCCACTTTGGTTATCGCAAAGGATAACGGTGGTATCTAGCACATGCCCGAACAACTCACTGAAGAGCTTTCGCAACCAAACAGCTTCACAACAGGCCATACTCGTTGCAATGTATTCGGCCTCAGTGGTGCTCAAAGCCAACGAATTTTGCTTCTTGCTCATCCAAGATATCGAAGCAGACCCAAGTATGAAGCAGCATCCAGATGTGCTCTTGCGATCCACCACACTGCCAACCCAATCGGCATCAGTATATCCATGGAGTCTCAAACTCCCGACGATGTATCTCAGCCCATGGTTTATCGTGCCCCGAAGATATCTCAACAAATTCTTGGCACCAACCTAGTCAATGTGATGAGGATCAACCATGTGTTGACTCAAAGTGTTCACTACAAAACATACGTCCAGACAAGTGTTCACTAAGAACATCAGGGCCCCTACAAGTTGTCGATACTCGGTAGGATTTGCTAGCACGGGCCCAACAACGCTTCCACTAAACTTCTTAAAGTTGAGCTCCATCGGTGTCGACATGGACTTACAGTCCACCATTCCAAATCTTTCCAGCAGCTTCACGATGTATTTTCCTTGAGAGAGGAAAATCTCGCCAGGTTTCTACCGACCTCTAGGCCTGGGAAGTAATGCATCAGTCCTAGGTCTTTCATCTCGAACTCAGAAGCGAGCTCCCTCTTACACTGATGAATGAGAGGATCAGCACCTGTCAGGAAGAGATTGTCCACATAGAGAACCAGAATGAGAGGCTTTTCTCTATCAACCTTGAAGTAAAGGTTTGGATCAGCATTACTTCGAGTGAAGCCCAGCTTCATCAAGTAGCTATCTATCCTCTCGTACTAAGCCCTGGGGGCTTGCTTCAACCCATAGAGGGATTTCTTCAACTTGCATACATGAGAGTCTCTATCCTGGACTTCGCACCCCAGAGGTTGCTCCACATACACCTCTTCCTTTATCGAACCATGCAGAAAAGCGGTCTTCACATCCATCTGATGAAGATTCCATCTTTGCGTAGCAGCAAGGGCAATAATAGATCGGATGGTGGTACATCAGGCCACAGGTGCAAATATATCGTCATAGTCTATGCCTTCCTTTTGAAAGAAGCCTCGGGTAACGAATCTTGCCTTGAACTTTTCAGCACTACCATCAGATCCATGCATGATCTTATAGAGCCAGAGGGTAACATCATGGCATATCTCTACTTGTCTTTGACCAGGCACATAGACTCTATAGGCCTTCGAAGTTTCACTGTAGCCCAAAAACATTCCCTTCTTCCCAGAAGCATTCAGCTTGCTTCTCTTCTCTTTCGACACATGAAAATAAACAGGACATCCAAAAACTCTAAAATGTGAAACATCAGGTTTCCTACCGGAGAATATTTCTTCGAGAGTTTTAGAGTCCAGAGCAGAATGCGGGCATCGATTTTGTATGTACACAGCAATGTTCGCAGCTTCTCCCCATAGAAACTTTGGAAGACCTTGGTCACGTAGCATGGCACGGGCAGCTTCCACAATGGCCCTATTCTTTCTTTCAGCAACGCCATTTTGCTCAGGAGTATACACGGTTGTGGTCCCCCTCTTAATGCCAGCTTCTCTGCAAAAGTTATTGAACTCGTTCGTCTCATATTCAGTGCCATTATCGGTCCTCAAAATCTTGATCTTCTTCCCTGTTTGATTTTCCACCAAGGCTTTGAGGGTACGAAACCACATGAATGCTTCGTCCTTCTTCAAGAAATATATCCAGGTCTTGCGAGAGAAGTCATCTATAAACGTCATGTAATCAGAACATCCTCCCAAGGATGTCATGGGCAGCATACCAGATAGATCAGAATGTATCAATTGCGAGACATCAGATGTCTTTGTGACACTTGAGGGGAAAGGTCCCCTTGTATGCTTTCCTTCGGCACAACCCTGACATACACCTTCATGATCATCTTTGAATTCGGGCATCCCTGTCACCACCTTCCTTGCTTCGGGAAGGGCTTTGTAATGAAGGTGTCCAAACCTCCGGTGCCATAATTCAGTTTGACAAATTGTATCACATGTCATAGCCCCCAGTGGACTTCCCCCAACCTGGTAGAGTGTATCAACTCTAAAACCAATAGTGAGAGCTTCCTTGAAACTCTTCTTCCAGATGTGTACCTTTCCATCAACAAATGCCACCTTGAAAGCTTTTTCTTCCATGGCCGAAATAGACACAAGGTTCTTCTTCAAGTCAAGTACATGCAATACATCTTGTAAACAGAGGACTTGACCTTGAGATAAACGGAGGGTCACAGTGCCTATCCCTTTCACGGGATAGGTGGCATTATCTGCAAGGATAATTTGCAAATTAGTATCCTTCTCAATCAAATCAGATAAGGCTTCTTTAAAACCAATGAGGTGCCTTGAAGCACCACAATCAATCAACCAGACATCTAGGGTGTCAGGTGGAGATGCAGCAAAGAGGGCAGATACAAGAATGAATTCATTTTTCTTATCAACAACATTTGATTCCTCATACCTGGAATTTCTTGACCTTTTGAAAGGTTGCCCATTTCCATTATGACCAGATGGAGCCTTCCTCTTTCCTTTGAACTTGTTGTTCCTTTGATTGCCATTCCTCCTGTTGTTGTTGTTATCATCATCCCCGGGAGAATTTCTTCTATTAGGGCATTCTCTAGCATAGTGGCCAGTCTTGTTACATGTGAAACATCTTTCTTTCTTTCCTTTGACCCCAGCTCTTCCATGGTTCCTCGAACCACCATTGTTCTTCTTCTTAGCACGAGCGGTGAAGGCAGCATTACCTTCATTTTCATATTCCATCATTCTTGTTTCCTCTTGAGTGCATCTCGACAGTACTTCATCTGAATCATGAATCACATTATTATTGAGAATGGTAGTAATGAATACATGCCATTCAGAGGGGAGACCTCCAAGTGTAGTAAGAACCATTTCTCGATCAGCTATTGTTTGCCTAATGGCAAGATGGTTATTCCTGATTTTAGTCAGCTTCAAAACATAAGATTGAATGAATTCATCCCTGCCTTTCTTGAGATTCTTCAATTGGTTCTTAAAGAAAAGAACTTAATTTGCATTGTTGGCAACCAAGGTTACTTGGGAGCGGGATCGAAAACGGGGAGCAGGAGCGGGAGCACCATTTTCAGAAGCTCTCGGTTCGGGAGAGTTTCGGGGAGCGTTTTTTTATAATATATATAATTTTTATATTTTTTTTATTTTGATGCATATATTTCAACAAAAGCATGTAGAATGATGAATTAGACATAAAACACATAAAACATGGATTGAAACAGAGGTATCTTTATCATTACCTCTAGATTCGTATAGGGATCTTTGTTGTTAATATCACCCTCTAAGCATTCACTCCGAGAGCGGGTTCGAGGGAGCGCGCTCCGGGAGCGGGTTCGATAGGGGGGAGGCGCTCCCCCGCAACCTTGCCCTGAACATGTTGATCAACTTATCATCATCTCTTTAGATGTGCCTAGCTCAAAGACTTTTATGGATGAAATTCCGGATGATCAGCTTATCTTTGATTTCTCCTTTTCTATACTTCGTCTTTGTGGCAGCAGGTGCAAAGGATGGAGGCTCTTGGATTTTACCCTGCACATAGTCCATGACCTCTTGATCTTCCAGGATCAAATCCAAAGACATCTTCCAAGCATGAAAGTCGGACTTGCCAGTCAACTTGTCATCAGCTTTGAAGCCATTATAATTTGAGGTACCCATGAGTCCTTGACAAGTACTACTTCTTCCGTGATTACTCTCAATACAAACTTGGGCTTTGTCTTCACCTTAGCTCTGATACCATGTAAATTTTCATCAATGTTCTATGCTTGATGCAACTTTACTTTAAACCTGATACCAAATAGCAATCACATAAACATGAAAGTAAAATGCTGATAGAACATATCAATAGATTGACGGAAGACAAGCCAAAAAATACACTTACCTTGATCAGCAAAATATATGTGTTGTGGTGCGTTACGGCGGTCAACAGGACGCTTCAACCAGCAAAGTCTCCTCACGGTTAGCCAAACAGAAGTGTCACACAACCCTCAAGACAGCTCCACAAAAGTCAACCCAAAGTCAACGATGTCCAATCAATGGACAACGAGAACAGAAGCAATAGAAAGTCAACGCAGCAAGGTCAAAGGTCAACGTCCAGCCTCAGTTTTTGTGCCAAAAAATGCGGACTACAGAAATCAAAGTTTAGAGAGAGTTTGGGGTCAAATGGACCAAGCGTTGACCAAAGTCAATGCTGGTCAACGCTGCGCTGAAACCCTAGACAGATCATATCATAAACCCTAGCTGTTGTTTTCCCACATGTGAGAAGAGAAGCCTCCAAATGTGTGATCAAACCAATCAGATACAAGAGAGAAGTGTGTGATGAGTGATGGTGAAAATGACCTCCAAGCTTGTCCAATATATATCCATCTCTGAGGGTGTGTGACACATCTGTTGGGGCTTCAAGCCTACATTACAATTCTGGCTGACCTTGCACATAAGTGGAATAAATTCAAAATAAATGTTCTGCTCGTCCGATCAAGATGATCTTTAGATCGATCTTGCACCTTTCGGAAAGAGGAATCCAATAAAAATATTGGCATTATCATCTGAGCAGTACAGCATGGAGTTTGGACCTAGTTGTCCAAAATTAACAATGTTGCTCTCTCCAAACAAGGTCAACAGGTTGAAGCTGGATGAACTATTTTGGAAGACTCTATATCTGGAACCTTGTTACAGTCAAGGTCTTCTATCTTTTGATTTGATGTCCAGTTTTGATGAATCATTCTCATTGTTTTTTATTTTCTAATTATAATATGTAATGCTTATATCTCAGGACTGCCATGAGATTTATATTATGAGGCCTATTTTGGCAGGAAAGTTTCTAGAGTAGACTGGAAGGTGGGATTTTTGTGATCTTTTTTTATCCACATGTATTCAGGGGAAAAGATTAGTCTTTTTACTTTCATCTACTTGTGTACTCGTGTGGCATGCCTAAAGCACATTAGGAATGTGATTTCCATTCTTTCTTATGAATAGAAATTACAAATTTTTCCATGTGGATATTTTAAAAAGAAAAAACCTATGAGCATCTATTAGAACTTTAGTATTCAGTGTTTTCTGGAAACTCAGGCAACAACTAGGTCGCTTCCACTTGGTACTGGCAAATCTATCACCATGCCCTCTTTGTAATCATTAGGATATATAGTAGCATTCGATATGCGTTCCTGTATTATCTGTAAATATGTCATAGCATTCAAAATTCCCCATTATATTATCTGAAAACAGTGTTGTTTATCATGAACAGTGGAAACAGAAAGAAGAGAAAAGACTATGTACAAAAGCTTCAGTATATCTGCAGACCTAACCAAAATGGGTTCCCATAGGCCATTAAAAATAAATTTATATAATAGCAGATAACGTCAGTTAGTGGAAATATGTGTTTCTATTCAACCACATATCAATTAAAGACGAACAAAAAATCCAGAGACCATCAACATTCTTGACGAATACTACTAACTAATTCCACTTTGTTTGCCTCGAACATAGGTTTCCAAAATGAAATGCTAATGCTAAATCGAGCCCTTAATACAACATCAATCCATAACTATTAACTTGAATACGTGAAAAGGTGCCTCACTCCTGTTGTTTTTCAACAATCATATTTATTAGACCGGTCCAATACGAAAAAAGAGAATAGCTCGGCTGTATATAGCCGAGCTACAGGGATCCAATTGGAAAGAAAGTATTTTCAAATACTCCTATCCCGCCAATATGGGAGATAGATGTAATGAAATTGAATCAATTTCTCTTCCATCTGGTTCGATCTATTGTTTCAGTTAAGAGGAGTTATGGAAAGGACAGGTTTGAAATCATGATCAATTCCTTTCTCAAATCCTGCTGCAGCCCTCAGCATACAGGGTGATTTATAAAAGCATTCTCACTTCTGTGGTTCGGCACTTGGGATCTAACAAGGTCAGCCAGATGACCAGAATCCCAGGAAATACGTGAAGTGGGGTTGTTATAAAGACCCAACACCTTCAAGCGGCTACTTTATACGGAAAAGGCATTGTCAAACCCTTGGCCAGTTATCACCTAGGCTTCTCTACATTAATCGATTTAGTTCAATGTAGCTATATCTTAAAAGATTGTATGTTGGGCTGCGGTTCAAGAGCAAGTTGGGGTGCTTGCGGTGAATGTGCTAATGGATGAGGACATAAGTGCAATTCCTGATGACTTTGATGGAATGGGTACCCCTTAGTTGTCATAGCTCCTAACAAAAAGTAACCTGATTGTAAAACAGACATTGTATGGAGTTTCAGGGGATGAAGACTAACCTTCCCCTAAATAAAACTAAATAATTAGAGACAAAAACTGATTTCACAAAAAGAACTAGACCATTTCTAAAAAAACTAACCAGAGAACGCTACATTTTACTATTTCTCCACTGTCCTTAAAACAAAATCCGCGGTTCAAAGGCCTACAAACATAAATTGGAAAACCACACAATAGGCAATGAAGTCGAAATTTCAAATTCTGAAAAACAAACCGAAAAACTACGGAACAGCATATCAAATTTTGATGAGTACTGGTCACATTCGACACTTCACCTGTTGTAAGGGTTCAAATCTTATTATGAAATTTGAATAGACAAGGCCTCCGAGAGAATGATATAATAAGATAAAAGCAGAGACATCAAAATTAAGGAGAACATAGCCCAGCGAACTTTTCGAAAAATTTAAAAACAAAAAGAGAATAATCCATGACGAGTTAGAGAGAAATGAAAACGACTGACCTTTGATCGAACAGAGAAGCGTTTTCTTGGTTCCCCTGAAGAAAGGCTCTGTTCAACCCTGACGTTAGTATGGAGTATATGCTTCGCATGGGGCACCTTAGTCGCCGGGAGCTGCTGCTTTTGTTTGAATGGATTGTCTGCAAAACATTTACAAAATTCTGAATGATATTCAAAGTTGCAAAACATTTACAAAATTCTGAATGATATTCAAAGTTGCAAAACATTTACAAAATTCTGAATAATATTCAAAGTTACAGCAGCAGAGAGCTAAATAAGTAGGGATAAGAAACCAGCCTGGCTGCGAAACAAGGAGATTGCGCGTCCCAGTAAATGCGGAGGATGGAGCTACCGCCATGATCACTGTTATGTTTGTTTTAGCAGGTGGAAGGCTCTCGCTTTGGCAGCTATGGCGTTTCAGTAGATAAGATATCGAAATGGTACGGCTCGAAAGCATGGTCGATCGCTTAATTTTTTTTATGTACAGGCTCATAAACGTTAAAAATAAAATTATGGTTAACTATTTTTTAATCTCATACCCTATTAATGCTTTTTGTTACCAAAAAGGTGGTAGGTTAATTTTTTTTTAATGGGAAATGTAATTTAATGATGCATAATTAAATATATGAATATATGTTTAGAGTGAAGTGTTTTATTTTATATATTATTATTATTATTATCTAATTTTTAGTTGATGGTTAAGTCATATCAAATTGGTGTATGAGTGTTTGTGGGACAAGGGACTCACTATCACATGATTTGATATCTACTAAGGTGTACAAATTCTATATGAAAACATACATACTAGATATGTTGGGTGTTATATTTATATTATTTGTACATTTTATTTTAGTGTTCAAAATATGTTATAGTTATACATAGAGAAGAAAGATTAACTTGTCATTGGAAAGGAAAGATCAAAGAAATTAAAGAAAAAGACTAATTATCAAACACCATTGCCAAATTTTGAACAAGTACAAGTGCCAAAATCCAAAAGTAAAGCTTTCTTTGAGAGCATATCTCCTAGAACATTATGCCCCTTGTAATAGTGAAGGATCTCAAGATCATCAAATTGTTGTTGTAATTGTCGGTTCTTCTTTTTCTATGATTCAAACTCTAAGGATTCTAAGATCCACCTTTCCATTGAACTAGTCCACTATTATTTCGAAATCTCCAATCACTTTAAAAACCTTCAGTGGCTTCCACAAAGCTAACCTCAAAGCACTTATTTTTCCATGATTCCAACTCTATGGATTCTAAGATCCACCTTTCCATTGAACTAGTCCACTATTATTTCAAAATCGCCAATCAATTTAAAAACCTTCAGTGGTTTCCACAAAGCTAACCTCAAAGCACACATAGAGCAATCAACTCAGCAACAAATTTTGTACCACTTCTAATGTTGAGCTTACATTTTGGAGCCACATTTTGAGGAAATAGAATGACAACACCAACCCCAAAATTCTCCCTTTGACATGCACCTTCAAAGAAACTGCATACATATTGTTCAAATAACGCCAACTCCCTTATGATTCTTATCTTATTTGATTTCAAGGGCTTTATCTATTCCAGAAAAGCAACTTTAGACTTATGTGCAATTATTGTTGAGCATACAACATCATTCTGAAAGAGAACTATGTTTCTCCCTAATCAAATGCCCCACATCACAAACACCCCAAGAAATTTAAAAGATGACAAATTAAATCATTGAACCCAAAGCCACATATTTTCTTCAATAGAGTTCCCAAACCACCAACCTTTTATTTTTAACACTCACAAAACCTTTTTTCAAAGAACCTTCACAAAAAGGTAAAAAACAAATAAATGGTCAATGGATTCTTTTTTCAAAGAGTCTTCACAAAAGGGAAAAAAAAAACAAATAAATGGTTAATAGATTCAATGTTTTGACTACATAAAACATAGAATCAATGACCTTCTCATCCTTTTTTAGCTAAAATATCCCAAGTGAGAATTTTTCTTTCAAGAAAAAGTCATAAAAATATACAACATTTTTAGGGGTCCTTGACCCTTCCAAACTAAATTAAATCACTATTTTGATTCACATAACAAATTTTGATAAATTAAAGCATTACATCCCTGCTTTGCTGAAATAACCCCACATTGTTTATTTTTAGACCAAAAAATATATTACACTCATAGGCACCTTGGCTTGGACCTGTGGCTGGATCGAATCCCCTACCTACCAACTACTCACTCCATACAGAATTTCACACCGGTAGATATACTCTTTTGTTGGTGTTACGAATTATAGGGATGTTGTGTTACAGATGGGATGGATGTTTGCTTGCCAATGGAGCTTGACAATTGGTTATTCTAGTTTAGTTCTTGAATGAGATTATGGGAATGAAATTCCCACTATTCTTTCAACAATCCGAAACCTGTAAAGGGAGTAGACACCCCGAGCAAGTCTTTCTCACACATGCTCAGATGCACAGGACTAGGAGATGGATACCCCAAAACTAGATCCCATAAACTGGAGTGCTTGTCAAAGGTATAAGGGCTTATTTCCCTAAAAGGTATAAGCAGCCATCACGGGGGCTAGAGAGACACACACATAAAGTAGTTCTATCTGAATTACCCTTCTTCAGACTAGGGAACTAGGATTGAGAGGTAAATAGTAGTCGAGACAGCTTATGCTTCCAAATTTGCGTTTCAATAATCAAAATTGGTGTTAGTTACACCCTAGTATGAGGGAGATATTGTCTTGTAACATTATATTTAAAAATAATAAAATAATATTTATATCAACAAATTAAAAAATAGTAATAAAAAAAAGTAATGTCCACCACAAATAAAATACTTTAATTTTACATCAAGTGTATAGATAAAGTAATTGAAACTATATAGAGAGTAAAAACAAATAATATGGGAGAGATATGTAATTATTTTCAATATTTAACATAGTGTTAACAAATAGCACATAAAAATATTATTATTATTGTTATATATGTTTAATATTTGTGTGTGTATGTATCAATTTTATAGAAAGAAATAAAACAATTTTAATTAAAAAAAAACTTATATTTTAGTTTTTCATTGTTAGACAGATGTATAATTTATGTCATTATTAATATGAAGTTGATATATAATACTTACTAAAAAATATTAATAACAAAAAAGGGTTTAATGTGGGTTCTAAATCAAATATTTCAATTTGCATGTTGACTAAAAGAGTTTGACATCAAATACAACATAGATTCATCTTTAACTCTACATTTACCAAGCCCCCAGAGGGATCAAATCTCTCAAGATGCATAACTTTGTTTGAGTGCAAAACTTGAAAAAAAGTTTGCACCTCTAGAAATTTTATTACTCTCAACTCTTGGTAAATCTAGAGTTAAAATGAATTTATATTAGTTTTGAGAACATACTAATAAAATGTTTTAACTATGTATGCATTGAAAAACAAATTAAAAAATAATTGACCAAAAATCATTTCACCTACCAAAAACTCCAAAAGATAGAATAGTTAAACAAGATATATATATATATAACATGTCAAATTCATATTAAACATTGAAGCAAATCTCCCTCATACCTTAAATTAGAAAATACTTATTAATGTAACAAGAGCCACTTGGTAGCAATGTCACTACATTTGCCTACATTGCTCTCATTTTTTGAATAGGGTTATAGTAGAGAAACAATTGTGGGAAACTATGGATTAAAAGATAATAATTGAGGATGTGCTCATTGCTTCTTCCCACGTCTATACATATATGAAATTAAATGAAATTTTTAACATCCACGAGACTAAAAATAGTCTACGGGACTATGAGTTCTCATTTTTTCGCCTTTTACATTTCAGTCTTTTTCTTATTCAAATTGATGATGAGTTGACCCAACCTTCCAACAATCTCATCGTTGAAAAGACAATGCCAAGAAACCGATGCTAACATATTCTCATAACTTTCTTTGATGCCTTTGAACGCATTACATTCCAAAATGAAATGTTTTTTCCAATTCCACTGCCCTAGATGTGCAAAATGTACACACTCTTTCTTCCCAAACTTCTTTAGGCCTTTTCCACCATCTTGTTTCACACCGAGGTTGATGCGAGTTGGTTCTTAATTGAGAAATAAGAACCTTTTCCCTCCACGGAATGTTAGCTCCAATGTACTCTTTTTGTTGGAGATCATAGGTAGGTTTGAATTCTTCAATGTAGTACTTCTTCTTTCTACCCAACTCTTTTCCCCATACCTGTTTACTAAACTTCTCCATAACAAAATTTTTTAGCTCCTTGTTATATGTGGGACAAGCATTGAGGTAGATATTCCATGTTTGCATCCATGTCTAGTTTTGTCTCATCCAAGTTTTCATTCTTTCACTCATGCTCTCCTTGAAGATGACATTAGGCCATCTACCTACTCCCATTTGCTCAATTCTTTTTAGATGTCTTATGAGCCTCACCATAGCAATTTCTTTGATGGGAGTTGCTCTTGTTTCACTCAATATTATCTCATAAGGTACCTAAAGCTCATATATACAACTAGCTCGAGCAAGATGAAAGCTCAATTTTCAACTACAAAAAACTATGGTTATATTTTTTTTATTTGACATTTTCATCTCTTGTAAAGTTTTTTTTTTTTTTCTTCTAATCATAAAAAAAATTATATAATTTTATATCTACATTTTAAAGAAAGAAATGAATCATAAAATAAATAAATCTATTTAATATTTGTATTAAAAAATTTATTTTATTATTCAAACAAGATTTGCTGAGATTGGAAATTACTCCATCAATCTCTATTGGTTAAAACCATTATTTTCAACTTTGTAGTGACTATATAAGTATATTCTCCCACTTTAAAATAAAAATAAAAGATAAAAATTACGTTCTAAATAGAAAAATAAACTGGACTATAATAACAAAAAAAAAATGAATATGTTGTAAAGTAATTAGAAGTAAAAAAATATGTGAGTAAGATGTTTAAATCTTATATTTTCAAAAAAAAATCAACTAGAGATTGAAATAAACTATTTGAAGGTCTATGTTAACTAATTTACGTTGATATAAAAATATTTAATGTGGGTTATCAATAAAATATTTTAATATGAATTAATATTGACATATACTTAAAAATATATTAATAACAAAAAACTCATTTTAATTTGTTTGGTAAATAATAATAAAAAAATCATTTTAATTTGTTTGATAAAATGTGTCCATGTACATGTTATGTAAAATATTTTAATGTCAATTATGTATATATTGTATATCATTTTAAAAAATTATGTATGTATCATGAAAAAAATAAGTTTTATGGTTAAAACATTCATTCGGTCTTACATATAGGTTATTTAGACTTTAAAAAATACAATTTAGACAATGAAAAATAACACATTGTATTTTGCATTTTAAAGAAGTTTGCATGTGAAAAAATTTGATTCCTCCAAGCTCATTATATTTCAGATAGATCTATGTTGATTTAGAAATCAAACAGAAATCAAATTTATTAATTAAAAAAGAATTTCAAAATATAATTTAATACTTTTATTATTTATTTATGTTTATATTTTTAATATTACTTCATTTATTTTTACAAACATTATTTAATATAATGAATATTTTTATAATTTAAAAAACTACGTTAATTTAATTTTTTTACAACATTTAATATTATAAAAAATGTCACATATAATAGAACATAATAATAAAATTAAATTTTGTGGATAATATATTATTTTTAGATCAAGATTTGGTCATGAATAAAAAAGTAATTAATTCTTCCATATTGATCAAAATCCTAGAAACTTTAACAATTTTGAGAGGACTTCTCAAATATTCTTTGAGAGATAATTTCTTTTCTTGCAATAAAACTTATTGTAACACATGAATATTCTTTTTTTTTAAGAACATAGATAACACATAAAATATATCTATAAGTTTTAAAAATTCAAAAGAAAAAATTATTAAAAAAAAACCATAATGCAAAGTGATGATTTAAGCAAGTGTAACATGCACTATTGCTCCTTAGTACTTGCCTTTTATGCACAAAGAAACTGATAGAAAAAAACTTATTATAACTAAAATAAATAAAAATAACATTTTTTTAATATATTTTTCTAAATAGATTACTATGTTGAGTAAAAAGTTATTTTTTATACTTGCTATGTTAAATAGAATGGGAAGCCAATCAACTTTTATATATTGATCCTTTTATGTTTTAAAAACTTACTAGAGTTGTTATACACATTATTGTTTTAATGTATGAAGCATGCATCCATATTTTCATTATATAAAATACACATCCAAACTTCATAACATATAATGCACTTCAATGTATATCATAAATGTGGTGTGCCAGTGTGTATTATTGATTTAATTTTTGAGTGTTTTCAATATATAAAATGTCCATGAAAGTGATTAAAAAATAGATTTTATAGGCTATGGGTATGTTCAATTATTTGATCATTTATTTTCATGATAAAAAAAAATTAATCATATACAATCACATCATGTTATTACAAATTATTCTTACAATAATTATAATAGTGTTCTAAATAGCATTAAATTCAAGCACAAGTATCTAAACTTACAAAAATGTCATATTTCATAAGTTTAGAATAAATGTATCTGTCTTTTATGCAAAAAATAATCATAGCTAAATTAAAATAAAAACAATAAAAAAACTATATATATATACTTTTAACAATAGAAAATAATATTTTAATAAATATATTCTATTAAATATAATTAGTATAACTTCGAAAATAGTAAAAATAAATATAATATTTTATTTGTATTTAATCAATTTTCAATTAAAAAATATATTAGAGATATTTCACTACATCAGTATTACATCAATATTAACAGAATTTAATATAGTAAACATATTAAAGTAGTGTGTTTATTACTATAATTACATATATACATTTCGTAGTGGATTTAGTCCAATTTTCACATGTTAAATACTTAATAAAATCAGTGGTAACCCAAGCCAATATACTAAATTTGTCTTTACATTTTAATGTTGTTCGTCACAGGAACAATCTATTTTGAGATCTATTAAGGCAGAGTGTTTATTAATACAATGATAAATTTAGTGATAATTTAAAAAATAAAAATAAAAACTATTTTAAAATAAGCGATATTTAAATAATTAAAACTAAATTAAATTAAAATTTAATATAATTTAAAAGTTTTATTTTAAATATTTAATAATTTTAATTTTAAATATTTAATTTGATTTTAATTTTTTTTACAATAATCTCTAATTTAGAAAGTCTGCTCCCCTCCGGAAAGGAATAATATAATAAAATAAAGTACTTTCCAAAGTCTTTCCCAAATGCAATACAAATGTAAATTAAAAAAAAAAAAACAAACAAACAAACAACAAAATAACTCAAAATTTCAGTTGTTTCAGTTTGCTCTACACCATATTTTTCGTAACGATAATGTAAGAAGTTGTTCGTTAATAGAGTCGATAGCGCTCTAAAAATTTTCATGATATTATTTTTGTAGTTGTGTTTTTATAAGTTTTAGATCTGATTTTTTATATGTGAAAAACACTTCGCGGGAAGAAAAAGCCAGCAGCTTATTAAAGTTCAAGGTTTCTTTTCAATATCGATAATATATAAATTTTAAAGTATAAAAAAATTAAATCAATTATATATATATATACTATTGTAAGTATTTGGGAAAAAAATTGAATAAACTCTTTTATTCACTTTAGTAGAAGTGCTACATCAAGCTTAGTCCTTAAAAACACTTCCATGTTGACTCTATAAACTGAATCTTTGATTTAAACACAAAAATTGAAGTGATCCTACTAGTCTAGATGCGTTCTAGCACAAACGATGATATTTAATGTGACAACCAGATCAAAGAATTTGTGCTTCATCCGTTCATTCTTCGATGAAAATTAATTCTTTGATTTCATTTGTGTGGATAATGGTTTCTTAATAGAGTGATAAGGGATAAGGGGTGAAGTCAAATGAAAACTAATAATTTAATTAATAATTAACTAGCAATTGTCTCAAAAAGTGCAAAGAGACCAATAGAATTGTTAAATTGGAAAAATTGTATTTGGATTTCCATAATCAAGCAAATTATATATATATATCATTGAGCAGATTTCAATTAGACATGTGTGTCATGAATTTCATATCTTAGCGTTTGATCTATAGAGTTATGACCATGAAAAAAGTTTGTACTATCAACCATATTTGTCAATTAATATGGCATTGAAGTACCTTAAACAAAGCTTATATCATTGAGCAAAATTCAATTAGACATGTATGGCATATGTTTTCATTTAGTGAATTTCGTATCTGAGCATTTGATCTATAGGGTTATGACTATGAAAAAAGTTTGTACTACCAACCATACTTGTCAATTAATATGGGACTGAAGTACCTTAAACAAGCATTGTAACAAATTGTCTGCATTCATGAGTTAGTGTATTTTCTATCTGTAATGTCCTTATCTATATTATGCTTTGGATCGCAGTCACAAATTTTGAATTCAATTTAACTTTTGAATAGTATCTTGTTATGGCTTTTCAAATTCAAAATTCTAGTCGAGTTACTATTGGAAGTTATAAGAAAGCTCATAAAAATCAATATATGCTCATCTTCTTACAAAATAAGGTCAAAGTCAATAACGCAAGAGGTAAATCATAAAATATAATGAATAGAAACATTAAGAATAAAATATGTATTAGTAGATTAAACATTTAGACGTTTGCCTAAAATCTATTATATTGTTCTATAAGTTACCCACTTATACAAACAAAACAAAGCATTGAAAATAGAATAAAACAACCCCAACAATTGGATGTTGCATTTCCCACGGTGTGAGACATAAAGAACACTAAACTACATGTATGAAGCCCTTCTTCATCATCAAAATATTTGTCTCCCTCTTTATTTGCAGTTTCATCCTGATATTGTTGATGCTCAGAGACCAATGACATCCTTGTAGTGTACCCAAGCTAGAAGTGTAAAACAATAATACCTAATAATTACTTAGGTATAATTACTATCGCCACTTTTCGACTTCTAGTGAAATTTCACAGAGGTATCAAGCAACTGAGACTTTACCGAGCTGTGAATTCTAGAGGGCGAGACAAACAAACCTAGAGGCGTCATGTTGTTTTTCACAATAACCTTTAGATTTCAGATCAATTAGTTTTCATTTTTTTGCACGCCGGTGATTTGAGAATTAAGAATATGAAGCATTCATTTTCATTTCCAATTTTTAAAACTTTAAAGTACGTTGCAAGAAAATTGCATCTGGCATTACCTAATTTCTTTGACGTTTTGTGATAAATTCCAATAGTTTAAGTAATTTATCTGAAGAGCATGATGCATTTTGCAACATTACATCATAATGCAGTATATTACATACATATCATGCTTGCTTAATCTGCCATCTTATATATTTTTTTGTTTCTATATCTCACATTGAGTACACAAAAATAATTAATTTAGTTATTTTGAAAACATTTGTTTTTTTAAGGATATAGCTCAAAATCCAAAGAGTAAAGTATGTAATGTATAAATCCACTTAATTACCTTATATGAAACGCATAAATTAGATGATAATCGACACTTTGTAAAATTATACATTTCCATATAAATGTACACCTTTATACAAAGCTCATAATATTTGTTAAATAAAAATAATGTTGTAAAACTTATAAATATAATAACTCAAAAAACATATCCGAAAGAAAAGCGAAATTGTGCCTCAAATCAACAATGTTCAACATGTAGGATGATGTGTTAACTAAAACCTCATTAATGCAACCTAATGGACATATTTACTTAGCTATCCGTGATGAAAATGGAAGTTTGAAATTTATTCGAGTTTGAAATAGAAGTCGAAAGGTTGGTTAAACCATCATCGTTGTCACATAAAGGAGATATATTTATGCCGCTATTAACGATGAAAGTGAAAGTATTAATGTATATCAAATTTAACGAGTTAAAATAATTTTTTTTTTTATAATTTCTATCTATTTTGTTTTTGTAAGCTTAGTAGATCCTTCCCATTTTCTATTAATTTAAAAACTGGGCAACATAGATACAAAAATTAGACCTCAACTTGCTTGAAGGAAACCAAGTCTGTTGGCCATCTAAGTGCAATGTATGCCAACCAAAACATAAACATCCTTAATAACCTATACATAGTCTAAAGATAACTAATATCAAAGTCTTGTACTAATATCATTTTACAGAAAGTAAGCTAGCCGCTAAAAAAGAAGTATTGATATCTCTATTCATCTTCTGACTCCACTGGGGTAGGGTCTTTGGAACTGGATCCTGGTATTTCAACCTACTGCAAAGCTTTTATATCCTTCTCCATTCTACCCAGTCTAGCATACTGATGCAGTTGACAGAGGTTGATTTCCTGAATATTTTTGTTTATGTTTTCCATGGTGGAACCTAACTTCAATTCACCTATCTCCTGAGTTGACATTACATCTTTTGCCAACAAACATTCTATCAACCAACATGTTCGAATTGAGTGTTGGAACAGAGAGATTTGCCCATGATTATGCCCTGGATCGCCAATGAAATTATGCAGTTCTTCTGATGCCAAATCATCCTCTTCATCCATGTTATTTATAACTTCTTTTTCCCATCGATAAATATGATATTTTACAGAACAGGGGATGTCTTCTACAAAGGTTTGAATTAGCGGCTCCATGAGTTGTTTTGTTGACTTCCTGCCTCTCTTTATTGGCAGGGGAGAGATAGGCTCTTTGCCTTTACCTCCATTAGGCTTTCTTACTTTGGTTTTCTTCACCATCTTATCAAAAGCAATGACAAACACTCCTGATTCCATCAACCGAGAAACAATTCCATGACAAATACATATCAAGAAACTGGAAATACAAAAGGTTGGTGAAGCAAGAGAGGGAGAGAAGACAGACGCACACTCCCCTTAACCATTCTACTAGCAGCACCAACAAACCCGAAGTAGAAGCATTAAGACGCAACAGAGAAACCCAAATGTACAATCCCACAATACTGGAACAACCCAAGTATAAAACCCACAGATAACCCTATTTCGTTTCCTATGGGAATGCTCATAGACCTCAGCAACCCAAAGTCGAAGCATAAAAAAAAAATAAAGAAACCAAGGCTAGAATGAAAAGCAGAGAAAGCAAACCTTGCCCAGTTCCCAAATTCTACAGACCAACAATACTGGTAAACCCTTAGAATAAAAACAACAGAAGGCCCTATTCAATAACCTACTAAAATATACAACGCCCTTAGTAAATGGTGCCACTCTACCTGCCCAAACATTCTTATAATTGTCCTGCATTAACACCAAATTCTAAGCAGTCGCTACCCAAGCTTGTAGGAAAATTCAATAGGGCAGGAATCTGGAGAAAATCTCTACGGGTTGGTGCATTAACAAGTTACTCCAATGTATAAGTGATAACATAAACGTGGCGAAAGGGATCTCCTTCCATGCGGTCAGGCGAAAGGCTAACGGTTTGGCCGATTACCTGGCCAACCGAGGGGTCATCTCGCATGAGAGAATTGTGTCCAGGGATTGGACCTCCCTCAAGGACGATGACATAAAGGCTAATTGCAAAGAAATCAGCAGAAACAACTTGAATAGGGTTGGCACCCATCCCTAGCCATCGATTTCTGATAGCCACTGCGTTAATGTACCGATCCATGGGCCGATTCATGACCCCATCGTGCGATCTCACAGGGAGGAGATCTAATTTCAGATCGGGCGGGTCTGCCTTCCCTCACTCCGCAATGAATTCCCATGATTTTATTAACTGGCCTCCCATGCGCTCTAGTCCTGGGACAACGATCTGCTTCTATATGCATCACCCTCAGCTTTTATCTCACTCTATTTATCTCACCCCCTGCATGCATCCTCCTCACTCTACTTCCGGCTGGCCCCATCTTTTCCCCTTCTCTTCTGCTTTGGTTCCTCCCGATTCCCTGATGTTGTTCCTTTTATCCTTTTTCATCGCCTCTGTCATGGCTCCTCGCCGTAGGCTCCCCCCTCCCCCCCGTCCTCCCAGGCATAGCCGCGCCTCCAGTAGGGACAACCCTACTAGAACTCCCATGACCCGGGCTGAGACCCAGGCGCGTAATGCTGCGCGGCATTTTCGGGAAGTCACCCCGGAACCTTTGCAGGATTTCTTCGCAGGTTTGGATGCTACGGTGGCGGAGCATCATTGGGCCACCCCGACGGAAGCGGTCGATGAGGATTTTCAGTGGATTCCAGACCCTGGGCTAACCCGAAGCAGGGAGAACCTCTTCACCAGAGTGATTGATCTGCATTGGAACTATAAGACGCTCCTTTCTCTTGCTCTGCAGGAGCAGAACAATATCAACAGGAATCTAGAGAAGAAGATTCAGGCCCTCTCTCAGAAATTTGAGACTTTTGTTCGCACGATGCATCACCTGTTCTTTGTGGAGAGCTCCTCGCTGCACTACGAACTTCTGAAGAACCACTCCAGGTTGTATCAGAGTGCGACGGTCAAAGCTGAGGCTGGCCCTTCAAAGACCTCCCCTCAAGATGCGGGTCCTTCTCGCTGCTCCCCCACTGTTGGCAGGCCGGCACTCCCGAGCGGCCTATAAACATTAACGAGGACAGCTTTGAGGCAGATGAATTTGAGGTTCCTCCCGATCTGTAACTCTTTATGATTTCTCTATTATGAATTTGTTTTCCCTTTCTGTCTGTCTAGAGCCTGCGAACTCGCTTTTTGTTGTCTTGAGCCTACGTGCTCAAATTTTGACGAAGACAAGGTTTTTGATCTCCCCACCCAGCTTCACTTTCCCTATTATCCCTCTCCCTGGGTGCGGGATCCTTTCTGATCTGCAGGTACATGGATAATCGCCATGTAGGCTCGTCTCTGTAACTATATTTTGTTGATTAATGTGAATAGTCCCTCCATAACTTTAAAAAAAAACACCAAATTCTGAGCAGACTTATGGACAATTTTATCTAGGCTCCTAACAGAAAAAGAGTGAAGGCTATCCAAAGAACAAATTCCCGACCTTACATAACTCCGGAAATGACAAACATCCAAAAAATGAGCGAAAATTTTATAAAAAAAGTCTAAAAACACCAGAATTATAATCTGCATGCGTCAAAATTTGGATACCAACTTCATTTGCATAGTTAGGAGAAAGTATAATACATACCAAGAAGCTACCCGAAGAGGCACCCAACGTCGATGACAATGGCTTCCCATGGACACGCCGGAGGAACCAACTTCATAACAAAACCAAAATAAGGAAAAGCTTTCCATACCGTAAATTTTAACTCGCCTCAGGACATTCCTCCGATGCTTACCCGAAAGGACACATGACAACTTTGCTGGATTTACCAGTTGTTTACTGCATCTTGTTAATGGCATACTTATTACCTCATTTGGGAGTTTTCCTATCCATTCCCCCACCAACGAACCTCTGCCATAATGTGTATGCCATGGCCACGTTGCCATCCGGCCTCCCCACGTGGTGCTACCCTTTCTCCAGCGTGTCGACTTGGCCCCCTCCTCATCGCATTCCACCTCGATCGGGGGAATTTCTACCTAAATTTAAAAGGGAGTTTGTGATATCAAACTTTTTAGCTTCTTAAATGGATAAGGAGAGTGACGAAGTCATGCATAAAACCATATTTGTACGGCTAAACTTATCCACGAATCTTCACAATTAAGAGCTTCAAAATTTAGATTATGCTTTCTCAGTTTACTCTCATATTTTTCCAGCATAAATTTATAGACAAATTTGATTGGAAAATTGAATATTATTATCTAAATGTATTTAATATCATTTAAAATTTATTAAAATTTTATATTATTATCAAAATTTATTTTATAGTATTTAAGTAGTGTCCATGGAATTTGAATTTTGATCACCAATCTGAAACTTAATTTGAGCCTCTTGGATTGTAATCTCGATGACCAATTAGAAATTTCAGCAGAGTCCATTGAATTTTTTGAATTTTTTGATGAGTACTCTCTCATTCATGGTTTTGTTTTCCAACTGCACTTGCCAGTGCATAGAAAGAAACGGTTGGAGAAGGCAAAACACGTGGCCCTAAAATAATTTCAAATATTGGTGTGCTAAATATGGCGTGGCATTCAAACATAAGAATTTTGGGAATTTTCTATGGAAAACGATTATGAAAACATTGGTCTACGTGTCTGCCACGTATCAACCTCTCACCAAAGGCCACCTTAGAAATTATAGAGCCCGCTCATAAAAATTCCTTCCCTGATTCTTAGCACTTTGTTCAAATTTCATTGTAGATTTCGTAGCTAAATTTATCCATCCCTCCATGGGTAACTTCATCGGTCATGTCTCGCTGGAGAGGGGAAGTTGAGGTATGTCGAGCTGGCGGCCATTATAGCGGGGTCATGTTTATCTATTTTGGCAGAGTTTTTCATTGGACTGCAAAGGCACCAAGCATTGGCAGACGACAAGAACATCCCGCAGGAGCACGTCAACAACTTCGAGCACTCCTCCATATCGTTGTTCTTCCTCATTTATGCTTTAGTGGCTCTCTACGCGGGGCTCAGTAAGCTCACAGCAACGTCGAGAGCGCTGCAATAACATTGCAGCGCTTGCCTACTCGAGTTAGTTTCTTATAGATCTGTAATAGATTTCCATGAGAAAACTGTGATTGTTTATATTAATAGCAAAAATTAATAATCTGCAGAGACCCTGAACCAGTGCAACTGGATGTGAAGTGCAGAGGCCAAGTGTTAGACATAAAACAATTAGATGTGCAGCGTAGAGGCCGCGGCCGCCATGTGTTGGATAGAAAACAAAAATGTCGACGAAGTACGAAAGTGAGTTGATTCAAAGAAAGGCCTATCGGCCTAATTAATTTATGGAACACTTGATTCGTGTTGCGGGTTGTACTAATAGTGAATGGAAGCAGTGTTCAACCAATGCCTTTGAGGCACAACCAACATTCTACCCATAGTATACTACATTGTCTTCGTTGAACTACTGCAGAGGTTGACGCGGGGCCTAGGCCAGCGTAGCCCTGGTGCTGGCGCGGGCCTACGTCAGCTTCAATTTTTCTTAAAAAACTAAAGTTTAACTTTCACAAAAATTAAAAGTTTAGAAAAAAAAAATTATGTATGGGCTAACGTGATTACTAAATGTCACTGCAGTGACATAATAAGAATTACTTATATATATAATACTCAACATGCAAATTGAAATATCTATTTATAATTTATATTAAGTGTGTTTTTTGTTATTAATATTTTTTAAATGTTATATATTTATCTCACATTAAAAATGAAAAAAAAGTACACATCTTCCTTATAATAATAATAATAATATGAATATTCAAATATTTTATTTATGATTAGTACTAAAATATTTTTTTGTTGTTTATATATATATTAACTATGCATAAAATGAATTACACATTTTGTAATATCAAGAATATTATTTTTATGTCATTTGTTAGTACAGAAGTATGTTTTTGTTGTTAATATTTTTTTTTTTTTAAATATTACATGTCAACTAAACAAAAAATTAATTTCATATTATGTAATATCAAGAATATTGTTATTACATTTTTATATGAAAAAAAAGAATATTATGGTCTTCACCTTAAGTCAAATGTCCTCACTAGAGTGGAGATGAAGCTTTGAGGGAATTGGTGGAGCAAGGAGGGCTTGCAAGTAGCTTCAGCACTAGTAATGCCCTCCACTAGCATCTCTTGACATTGTATAATAGGATCCAGTACCATTGTTTCTTCCTACGGGTCTGTAGAAGCCTCCCTGCGTACCATGTATTTGTTTTTGCTCATGTTCTTGTGACATCTCGGGCTAAGCTCGAACCTCCAAATATCATGGAACCCTCTAGATATCATCACATTGTACAAGACCTCAATCTCCAACCAAGGGGTTAGATCAACAATGTTTAAGCTCCTTCGTAACGGCAAGGGAGCGAATATAGAGCTTCTGAGCCTTAGTCATGGGAATATAAGGGCAAGGGATTGAATATAGACCTTTTGTTGCGGGGTAGCCTTGGCAAGGTAGCGGCTAGGGCCCCAAACAGTTAATTTTGTGCCTGCAGCTCCAGGATTTGTGCCCCATTTTTAGCCCCTGAGCCCAGGTCACTGCCCAGAACTTCCTATAACTTTAAGAGAGGATAAATAACAGCAAGACAAATACATGGAATAAATCACATCATCAGGAACTCATTCGAACACTACCAACCATGACATGCATTTCTTCAAACATGTCACAGACATTGCATCTACAGGTGTAAACAACAAAATTAAACATAGGGGTCTCATACTTATCTGAGAATCACTAAGAAGCATTGCTCCCTCACATGATAAGCTGCAATACAATCTATTTGACCATAGATACATTGTATATTAATTTACGGGAAAACATAGATTGATCCATACATTGTCACTGATAAAATACATGCTTATAACCAGCATAATAACAACATAAATATTGTGGGCATAACATTAATGAAACCCACATAATAACCAGTACATTTTCATACCAAATGCCAAAGGAATGGCTCTTCATTATTGAATGTAAAAAACCAACTGGAGATGGGACTTCCACATTCCACCCGACCATAAATTGGTTGAGCCAAATCTTACTTCATCTAATCAACCCCATGCCATATTCCAAGCATGAATGTGGGACTCAAACTGAAAGAACCAACCAGGGCATCTCGAGGCTAAACCACCTCACCCTCATCAAATGTAAATCGAGCTTTACCATGATCCAACCTAGATCAATAGGCCAACACAAGCGTGGATATCACCAAATTCTCTCTGCCTAAACCGTGAGGAATTTTCCTGTCTCCTAGTCTCTCAGGCTTTACCGCAACCCATAGTTTGAATCAGGGGTCACTAGGCCCTAAACTGAGACATACTCTCGAGGCTTTACCACAATCCCAAACTCGGTATTCCTAGGCCTGAATGGAGAGCAGACCACCTCTAGGCTTTACCATATATCTCTTCATTCATCAGTCGAGGATTCCTAGGCCTACCAAGGCAACACACTATCCAGATTATCGCAACCCACAGTTCGGCTCATGGGTTACTAGGCCATGTGTTATATCAATTAGGAGATCCACCCCACTCAGCTTCAAATCCATCTAGTAATCCATCTAAACCAAAACAAGAGAACTCCACAACACCATGGATATCCAGAAATGGCAAGGCTAGGCTAAAAATGTGGTCACACCTAGAAAAAGCCATGCCAAGATAGAAAAGAACCACATGAAATACCATGCATGCTAGATCTAGCAAGGAAAATACACATGCAAATTGAAACCTGTCAAGAATCTTGTTGTAGTTGCTTGATTCTTGCTCCTCCTTGATTGCTTCCTCCTTTTTCCTGCTTTCTTGCCTTTCTTGCTCAAATGCCAAAGTGCTTCAAGAAACTCTA
Organism: Pinus albicaulis; assembly: GCA_034641835.2. NCBI lineage: Eukaryota > Viridiplantae > Streptophyta > Pinopsida > Pinales > Pinaceae > Pinus > Pinus albicaulis. The sequence goes on along the minus strand of CM076570.1, from coordinate 267,637,627 downwards.
AGTGTCCAAGAGAGAGAGAGAGAGATAGAATAATGAGAGAGCTCCAAAATTTGAACTGACAAAAAGGTACCAACTGATCCTCAGAAGCCTTTTTATATTAGAGGTCTCTATTTTCTTCATTTTCCATTATTTTCCTTCATTTTTCTCCTCACATGCAACCCGTGACCTTTCATCTCCCTTTTCTCCTAATTTCCATTATTTTCATAAATAAATGTGCCAAAAATACCTTCTTTTTTTTCTTTGTAATGACTTAGCCATGGCCTTTTCCATTTTCCTTAGCGATAATAAACCAAATGAACACCCCCTAGGATCTTTTGCCCAACATTCAACTTGGAATGAGTGTCTCATCAACCGTGGTTATTATTTTTAACTTTTATTACATGGAATTTTCACCAGGGTTGTTACAATTTATTTCACTAAGTTGGACTTGAGAAGCGGTTATCACCATATCAGGATTGTTGAAGGTGATATTTGGAAGAATGCTTTAAAAAAAATAAAGAATTGTTTAAATGGTTGGTTATGCCATTTGGGCTTTGCAATGCTCCTGCAACATTCATGAGAATTATGAATGATGTGTTGCGACCATTTCTTGATGATTTTGCTATAGTCTACTTAGATGATATTCTGATTTTTAGCAAGATTCATGAAGAGCATGTTAAGCAAGTTCTAGATGTCTTAAAGAAATAAAGATTGTTTTTGAAGATGTCTAAATGTGAATTTGGAAAAACCTCTTTAGTATATTTGGGTCATATTGTTGGAGGGGGTGAATTGAATACTGATCCCTCAAAGGTCGAAGCCATTTTGAATTGGACTAAACCCAATAAAGTAACATAGGTTAGAAGCTTTTTGGGAGCAACCCAATATTGGAGAAAGTTTATTTCTAACTTCTCATCTATTGTAGCTCCATTACATGCTTTGACAAGTGCAAAACAGGTTTTTTAGTGGGGAGGCAAGCAGCAGAAAGCCTTCGATGCATTGAAAGAGAGAATCAATACAACACTAGTTCTTGCACTTCCAGACCTTAAGCAGCCATTTGAGATACAAACCGATGCAAGTGACTATTCCATGGGAGCGGTTTTGATGCAACATGGTAAGCCTATTTGTTATCACTATGAAACCTTTACCAATGCATTGATTAACTATCCAACATATGACAAAGAGTTGTATGCTTTGGTGAAAAGTGTGAAGATATGGAAACATTATTTGATGGGTAATGAAACAATTATTCACACTAGCCATCAACATTTGCAATACTTGCAATCACAAACCAAGCTACAACAAGCAAGGCATTTCAATTGGATGGGTTTCTTACAACAATTCCATTTGGTAATCAGGTATAATAAAGGTATCTATAACAAAGTTGTTGATATGTTATCTAAATTGATTGTTAGTGAATCTGTCATTCTCAAGCATAATTCTATCATGCATGAGAGCTATGTTGAACAATATGCTAGAGATGAAGATTTTAAGGATGTATATGCAACTTTGTGTCAAGGAAACCAAGTAGAAGAATTGGATTATCATGTTTATGATAAATTTTTGTATCATCTTGGCAAGTTATGTGTTCCATAGGGTGAAAGAGTCAACATCATAAGGGAAGCACATACTTCTCTTATTGTTGGCCACTTTGGTGTAGGAAAAAACAGAGGCACAATTACAGAGGTATTGTTATTGGCCTCGTATGAATGAAAGTGTGTCACAATATGTAAGAGGATGTTCTATGTGTGCTACTAGTAAGCCTAGCAATAGAAGTTGGGATTGTATACTCCACTTCATGTTCCTTCGCATCCTTGGGAAAGTGTTTCTATGGATTTCGTGGGAGGGATGCCTATGTCTAGGAAAGGCCGTGATTACCTTTATGTTGTTGTGGATCATTTCCGAAAAATGTGTACTTTGATGCCTTGTAAGAAGTAGGTTACAGTTGACCAAACTGCACAGATGTTCTTTCAAAATGTATGGGTGCATTTTGGGTTTCCCACATCTATTATTTCTGATCGAGATTCTCGATTTTTTGGGAAATTTTGGTCAAGTTTATGGGGAATCATGGACACCAAGTTGAAGACGAGCACAACATTTCATCCACAAACCGATGGCTAAACAGAAGTGGTGAACATAACAATAGTACATCTCATTCCTGTTTATTGAAGCAAACATCCTAAACTTTGGGATGAACATTTGCACTACATCCATCGTGCTTACAACAGGGCCAAGCATTCTTCGACTCAAACATATACATTTGAGGCATGCTTTGGATATTTACCAAAATATCCCTTATATTTTATATTTGGGAAATATGTTGCTATTGAAGGACACAATGACATATATAAGGCCAAGCGATTCATTGAACAAGTTCAATTGGTGCATCAAATGGTACAAGAAAAGTTGGAAAAGAGTCAAACCAAGTACAAGACAATACATGATAAACATCGTGTTGATCACAAATTTCAAGTGGGAGATGAATTTTTGCTTTACATTAGCAAGGAAAGGCTTCAAGGAGAAGGTAAAAAACTCAAACCAATCAGATATGGTCCCTTTAAAATCTTGGAAAAGATTGGTAATAATGCTTTCCAGTTAGATTTTCCTCCATATATGCAAGTCTATGCAGTTGTTAATTTTTATAACTTGAGAATATATGAGTCTCCTTTGATTGAAGATCAAGGAGAGAATGTTCATATTCCTACAATAGAATATTTTTCTCCTGAATATCTTGAAGAATTACAGCAAGATACCATTATTGACCAAAAAAAAAAACTTCAAGAAGAGGTAATGTGGAATACCTTTGTGCAGGGCTCAAATGAACTAATCCAAGAAAATCCAAATGGATTGAGATTGGAAGAGTGAGGGAGTTGTACCCTCACCTATCCATTTACTGAAAATAATCTTTTGGTGGTCCAGAATCTTCCAACGGGGAAGAATAATCTATTGGATCAGAAAATTTCTCAAAAATGAAAGTGATCAGAAGTGTCAGATCGCAGTGCTCGCTGTTCTGAATCCAACGTAGCTTGAATCACTGAAAACCGATATCATATACTCAAGTTATTATGTTCTGATCGTTTAGCTCAACAACTAAAAAATTTGCAGGGTTGCTCACTAGACCACTGACTGGTTAGTCTATGTGAAAATTTCAATCCAAAAAATCTTTTTGGAGTGATAGATTTATTTCTCCTACTTATTATTTCAATAAGTTATTTACAAAAATTTTCCGATAAATTTTGAAATATATACTACTGCAACATTCACTTATGTATATGCAGAGAAAGGAACAGTAAGAAATATAAGCATAAGAAATAATCATATGTACACACTTGTTTTTGGACAATTTTCCCTGGAAAAACCCAATGCGGGAAAACTGGTGCAAGAGATGAGGGTTTATATATTATTCTTCAGCAATTAATTCTTTACAAGAAATAGACTGGCAGATTTCTTTAGAAAACACCTAAGATAGATTCTTCGATTCCTTTTGGAGAATTCCTGACACCCGAAAGACCCACTATCTCCCTCTGTGTTACTTTGTGTGCTTCTCTGCGCAGTCCCTATGCTAGACTGCGTCACTCTACGTGGGCACATTGCGTTGCTTCTCTGCACTGTCTTCTGTGGCCCTCTACATCTCTCTCTCTTCCTTCTATGTCACTGCTAACTCTCTCTCCTTCTTCTGCTTCTGTAAATCTCCCTCTGAAAGTGAATTCTATTCCTTCATAATCGACTTCCTTCAGGTTAAAGAGTGTATGCCCAGCTTACTTTCCAAATGGCCCTAAAGACTTCTTTTATAATCTTCTTATTAACGAATTAACGACCTAGATTAGAAATCTAATCAATGGCCATGATTAAAACTTGACTTGATCTTTGTTCTCGAGAAGATTCACACTTTGTTTTATTAATACCCATTAATTATTTAATTTCCCTAAGTTTAGACTTAGGGTCTACATTAAAATAATTAATTATTTTAATAAAACACAAACCGAGTGGAATTTCCACAAACAGTTTCTGGGTTCTTTGGAATATTGATGTCCAAGCCTCCTTACAAAATTTGAGACTTGGAACACATTCTGATGCTACAAAAATCAACATTTTTTATTGTTGATGTCAAAATGTTAACTAGGTGTACCATCAGGTCAAGGACCAACTGGGCTTCGCCAAGTGTCATGTTGTGGTTCGTCCAATTGGTTGGTGTTTGTTTTAGTGTACCAATTGAAGGGTGCCCCATGACACCTCCAGGTTGTACAAAATTTTATGGGGTCATCCCGCAGGCCAGGCAGGATCGAACCACTAACCTATCTACCAACAACACCAAGTCTTACCAATTATATTGCATGTGTTCCTTGTTATACTATCATGGCGACTTTATTATAAATTTTGTGTGGATTGGCATGGGGGGGAGGGGTCGGGGCTAAGCCCTGGCCCCCGGTCATTAGCTGCCCCATAGAACCCCAGCGGGAGCGACAACAAGAGGGCTCGGGGTTTAGCCCCGACCCATGGTCACGATTTCCCACTGGATCGTAGCACAGAGGAGAGAAAGTGTTATGGATAAAGTGCAAGAGTTAAGGGACTGGCCCCGGTCCTATGGGGTTTCACGTAACCTCCGATGCAATAGTTGGGGGCTACTGGAGGGGGCGGGTTGTTAGCTAAACCCCCGAAATTATGGAGATTAATGTGACCAGTGGAATCAACAAAGGGTGCAGAGTGGTGGGGGCTAGTAGTTAGCCTGGCCCCGACTACATGGCCAATATGACCGAGAGTGGGGGCTGAATTTTGGCTCATGGAGTTATTGGTCAACTTATTTGTTCGACAATTTGCACCTTTTTTGGCACAAAAACCATCGGTGCTAGGCAAATTTGTCGCTCGACAGGCTGTAGAACGACAAAAAACATATGACAGTCAATCAATTCTTCCAGTTTGTAAAAAATTTTGCTGCAAAACTTCTAAGATCCATAACTTGATGAGTTTTTGGCCTTTTTATCCCAGTAAGAGCCCATATAGGGGTTTTTGGGTCTTCTAAATCCATTGGAGACATTGTTTTTTCATTATGAGAAATATAAACCTATGTGATTACATATTTGATCACTTAATTGAAGAGACCCAACATTGGAAATTGGACTCGGCGACGTAGCCCAGGAGGGGTGAACTCCATTATCAATTTGTTGTCTTCTATTGTTGTGTATGGTTTATTTGTCTCTGTTTATTTGCTACAAACTGAGTTTAAAACACACTAATTTATGTACTTTTTCAACTTGATCCATTGCCCATCAGACATAGATTTTACTTCCGAATTTTCCACAAACCTTCAAGTTTGTAATTTAGATCACATATTAGGGTAAATTTATTTTACCATGGAAGACATTCTCCTTGACTAAGGATCCCCTAGAGGGTAAATCCATTTTTACATCACTGCCATCCAGTCCTCGAGGCGAGCAACAAACCCGGGCCCTAGCGGCTTGAAAGGTATGGATTTGTTTATGGAGCATTTTCCTCTCTAAGGCAGCGAATCAGATGGTCAACAAGAAAGGGGAATTTGGTAAACAAACTTGGAGGTGCATGTACCTATATCAACTTTTCCCTTTGACACCTCAAACCCTGTCATTGGTCAACCCTTAGATCCCTTCCATGCCTCTCCATCTGGTGAGTATGGGGCTTCCCTCTTCTCTTCCTTGTATGATGACACAATTTCCTCCTATAACTTTTATGAGAAAGAAGCATTTTTCTTTGATAATCATGGCTCAAAGGCAACCTGCTACCTTAGCCATGCATGTTTCCTCGCCATCTGGTCTCTTCCTGAAGAAATGCAACCTTTGAGTTTTTTTGGATCATTGTCTCAATTTCCCCTTGCCTATGTCGTTGAAGCTTTCCCCTTCTCAAATCCCTCCTCCACTTCCCCTCCCCTCTCCCCTCTTGTGGACATCCCTCCCCTTTTGTCGTCTATTTGACCTAGGGTTCCAACTGACCTTGTCACCTTCATCTAGGTCTACTACCAACCAGGTGAGTGTAGGCCCCATATCATCTGGGTTTTCTTATCCTGTTTTCTTACTTTAACCCCTCCTCCCACCCAAATTGTAATATTCCAAAATTAGCATGCAACTAATTGGAATATTGATTTTTGCTTTTGACACCTAGGAGATGAATAAATGGGTAAGGAGGCCCATACATTTCAGAAATAGGAATAGAATCCCTTGTGATGTGAAAAGGGATCATTATTATGGCTATATTTCACACCCTCACGTGTGAAACGGGACATTTTCATGTGGACAAGGTCAAGTTTGACCAAGTCAACAGCGCTGGGATAAGAGGTGGAGATCATCTTTGGAGACAACACAGTGATAGTGGGAGGAAGATTCCTTGGTGGAGGAAACCCTAATGAGTGGGACCCAAGGTGAGAGGGCTTCCATTTGTATAAAATGAGGGCAAGGCAGCCATAGCAAGACATGATATAGATTATTGAATTTGTGCTATGCATGACTATTGTGCTTTCTTCAACTGTTTAGTTGAGATTGTTGTGTTGCTTAGCACAAGGCATTCCTGTTTAGGAATTCCTTCTCGTTTCTTGAGAGGCCTCTTGAGGGAGCTTGTACTTCATTTCTCCACATCCAGGCTTGAGGCCAAGCTGCCTCCTTCAACTACAACATTATTTCTGCATAAGTATAACGTTGTGTTGCAGGGTGTTGCAGTGGAGGGTTCACAACACCACTTCCAGAGCTTGTTTTTCAAAGGAGGAAGCTTTCTCTCCTTTGGGAAATCAGTGAGGAAGATTCTAGAGCTTATTGCAAATCTTGGCACTTGGCCAACATATTTCCTTTCTCCTGCAACACAGTCCCTCTCCTTGACTGTGTTATTTCTGTGGCCATTTGCAGTGAGGGGTTGCAATGATTATTTGGAGGGTGGGATCTTCAGTGTTAGGATAAACCTTTCACTTGGAAGATCCATTGGAGGAGGTTTATTCATCTTGTGCAGCATCTTCAGCCATCTCCATCCAGTTCTAGAGTTGCCGCTGCTATTCATTCCTAGGACTGCATTCTGGCATTTTTCACTTTTTGCATATTTCAGGAAATCCTTTCCAGATTGTCTTGAAATTGAGTTTGGGAGTCTAGACCTTCACTCCAAACATTGTATGAGCTATATCATTGCAGATCCATGTATTGAAATTCTCCAACAGTATTTATTCATAATAAAACTGCGTTGTCATAGCTTTGGGCATTTGTGTGTAGCAGTGTTCTTTATATTTTATGTACATGTTCTCTTGAGGTTATTTTTGCCTATCTTGAGTGACCATATCCTCAAGGAATTGTATACATTTTTCTGATATGATCATAATGTAATGGCTATTTGGATCTTCTTACATTTTATGTGTTGATATATCACTGCTCTTTCAATATTGTGTTCATATATTGTTGCTTCCCAATTTAGGAATTTTACAGTGGTATCCGAGCATAATCTTGGCTCAACCTGTGGAATCTAAGTCAATATGCTATCAAGAAGAAAAGAAGAAGAAAATATGAACATAAAAGACAAAAATAAGACTCCATTCATTGGAGGAAGAAAGGAGGAGAGACTTTCAAAGTTTATTTCTCAAACTTTGCAGAGCATTCATGGAGATCTTAAGAAGATGAGGGAGGAGATGGGTAGAGAATCTCCAAGAGGATTTGAAACTAAAGAAAACTCTAGATTTTCATATGATGAGTGTGAGCATGCAACCACACACTATGATGCACAGTGCAGTCATATGCCCATATTTTCCATGAGAGAGATAGAAGAAGAAGAAATTCCTAGGAGGGAAACTCTTAGTGATTTCTGCAAGAATATGAATCTGAAACTAAGAAGTTTAGAGATCATATCACTTTTCCAAAGTTTTGCAAGGTCAAGGTGGAGAGAAGCAAGTAGCATAATGTGAGTAGATTTTCCCTATCTACTTTTTATGGTTCACCTACATGTTCAGCTAGAGCTTGGATAGAGGAGCTAGACACCTATTTGCAACAACACCAAATTTCTGAAGATGAAGCCATCAAAGTTGCAGCGCTGCATTTTAGAGGTAAGACATATGCTTGGTGGATATTTGAGTCTTTTTCATTAATAAATGAAAATACTTCTTCTTATGCAAAGTTCACTAAGAGGGTAGTGGAAATATTTGATGGAAAAATTTCTAAGACATCCTTGGTGAAACCAAACAAACCAAAACAAACAGAAACTTTGCATGTATTGGAGGAAACTATAAACTCAACTCCACTTCAGAAAACTATTGAGGAGGCTGACATCTTGCATAATACTTTGCTAGAGGCAAGACATTTATCTCATATTATTGAACAAGAGGGCATGGAGATCCCTTTTTCAAAAGAGGATCCAATTCTTGAGAGGTTTCCCATTCATATTGGAGAGGAAGAAAAGGTTGAGGGCAACAATGTTGTCATGTCTAGAGCATATCTAGCACCTCATGCAGAGGTAGAGGGAGCACATGCTCCAATAAGAGGGATTCTTGTATCATTGCAAGGAATTCCCTAGGATCTCATATGTGGAGATCAAGGCACAACCCATGATCAACATGTGCCATTTTTGATAGATTGTGAAACCATGCAGCTAAAAGGAGGAGGTAGGGAGGATGACCAACATCATTTGATAACAAGCACACCCCCATATCTATTTCAGAGGGTTGATGCATAGAAGAGGGAGACTGGATTGCGCAGTGAGGGTAGGGACAAGTCTATCCATTCATATATGCAGTCTACTCTTTATATTGATGTCTCATTGCATGGAGGTATTTCACCGGGGAGACCACCAAATTATCAGATGATGAGGGATGCTTCACATTTTGAGGCACCACTCATTGATTTCAGAGGAGTGGAGACCTTGGGTGAGCTTGATACAACGCTGAGAGTCTTAGGTAGACTCAAGGAGAGGAGAGACATTCTCTCAACATCATCATTACCCACTCATTTCATATTCTGTGTTGTGGCAGGAGCAGCAAGGGAAGGATAGCAGCCTTCCAACTTTCATCTTTGGCATGGGAGATTTCAAAGAGGAGGACAACCATATGACAAATGTTCTTTGTGATAGATCATCACTGTTGTCACTATGGAGGATAGATCCATATTGGAAATCCCAGCTATTGGTGGATTATTCCAAGGATATTTTTACTTGTATGATAATGGATTACTAGTTGCATGAGGAAGGATATTCAATCAAAGATGGGGTCATCTACTATCATGGTAGGATCTTCTTATCTAGAGCTTCCAAGCTCAAGGAGAAGTTGCTACAAGAAGCTCATGAAGATTTCCTTTTCAGCCACACTTATTCCATGAGAGCATACCACACCATCATGGAAGGGTACATTTGGGAAGGCTTTGAGGAGGAGATACATCAGCATTTGAGGAGATGCATGGATCGTGTGGAGATGGAGGAGATACATGACCCTTTGTAAGAGTTAACACAACCACCTCTTTTCTCTTTGAGAATGAGAGGGGATTCATCTATGAGCCACTCCATTTGCATAAGCAAAGCATATGGTAAGGACTTTGTTTGGTTGCATAATGATTTGTATAATGAATATGTGCATTCCTTAACCATATATGTGCAGGACATTGTCCCAAGGAGGAGCATTCTTTCTTCTAGACTTCATGGTATACTTGAGGCCATAAGTAGTTTTGATGATGGCCACTCCCTAGGAGGACTTGGGGAGATGATATATTATGCAAGGCATGCTCACTTTGCACCATACACCATACACTTTCTCCAAACTTGTGAGGATATTGGGGCATCAAGCAAGTGGTTGGGAAGCCACACATCATGCCATTTTCTAATGCGTTGGCTGCATTTGAGGGACCGTTTTCCTTCTCCCTTATTACATATGGCAGCTAGCATGATGCTAATCATGATTCCATTTGTTGATGTTGTTCTTATTTTTATTGGGAGCATGATTGGGGGAGAGACACATTGGATGGATGTGTCCTTGGGGGAAGATATTTCCCACACTTTTTGCATTACATGTTCCAAGGGTAGCATGGGAAGTGATATGGCCACTACAGTAAAACACTTGCTTCTTTATTAGGTGGGCCATGGGGTTGATTGGATGCCATATGGTGGTGATTTCCTATCCATCACATATGGGATGGTTTGGGCCAGCATGATTCATAACGTTGGAGGGAAGATTTTGGAGATCTAGTCTTATTTTTGCTACTTGAGGGAAACATTATTGCAGCCCAAGATGAGTGGTTACTCTACACTTATCATAAGTGGAGAGGAGGAGAACGTGGGGTAGGCTATTTTGTCTACCATGATCAGATATTCAGCCCACCTAAAATTCAGGAGCCAAAGGTGGAGGAGGATTTGCATGAGTTACCATTTTGGAGGGTAGCTCATTTTGTATGGATGATAGCTTGGGGATGGAGGATCCACTTGGGAATGATGATTCCCAATACGTTTCAGATCCCATGCCTCAAAAGGCCCTCTAGACAACACCTTATTGCCTCCTTGAGTACTCTACTTATTCATGATGATAGCTATTTAGCTAGCTTGCATGCTTGGGAGGGGCAATATGGAGATTTATTGATGAGACAACATCTCATTTCTTGGAGGAGTTTATCATATGTGGATTCTACAGTAGGAGGAGGGGAGACTTCTCATTTATATCCTTGCAGTTGCTTGAGGACAAGCAACATTTGGGAGGGGAGGACTATAATATTCTAAATTTAGCATGCAACTAATTGGAATATTGATTTTTTCTTTTAACATCTAGGAGATGAATAAATGGGTAAGGAGGCCCATACATTTCAGAAATAGGAATAAAATCCCTTATGATGTGAAAATGGATCATTATTATGGCTGTATTTCACATCCTCATGTGTGAAAAGGGACATTTGCATGTGGACAAGGTCAAGTTTGACCAAGTCAACAACGCTGGGATAAGAGGTGGAGATCATCCTTGGAGACAGCGCAGTGATAGTGGGAGGAAGATTCCTTGGTGGAAGAAACCTTAATGAGTGGGACCCAAGGTGAAAGGGCTTCCATTTGTATAAAAGGAGGGCAAGGCAGCCATAGCAAGACATGATACAGATTATTGAATTTGTGGTCTTCATGACTATTGTGCTTTCTTTAACTATTTAGTTGAGATTGTTGTGCTACTTAGCACAAGGCATTCCTGTTTAGGAATTCCTTATCCTTTCTTGAGAGGCCTCTTGAGGGAGCTTGTACTTCATTTGTCCACATCCAGGCTTGAGGCCAAGCTACCTCCTTTAGCTACAACGTTATTTCTGTAGAAGTATAACGTTGTGTTGGAGGGTGTTGCAGTGGAGGGTTCACAACACCACTTCTAGAGCTTGTTTTTCAGAGAATGAAGCTTTATTTCCTTTGGGAAATCAGTGAGAAAGATTCTGGAGCTTATTTCAGACCTTGGCACTTGGCCAACATATTTCCTTTCTCCTACAACGCAGTCCCTCTCCTTGACTGCGTTATTTATGTGACCATTTACAATGAGGGGTTGCAATGATTATTTGGAGGGTGAGATATTTAGTGTTAGGATCAACCTTTCACTTGGAAGATCCATTGGAGTAGTTTTATTCGTCTTGTGCAGAATCTTCAGCCATCTCCATCCAATTTTATATTTGCAGCTATTATTTAGTCCTAGGACTGCATTCCGGTATTTTGCACTTTTTGCATATTTCAGGAAATCCTTTCCGGATTGTCTTGAAATTGAGTTTGGGAGTCTAGACCTTCACTCCCAACATTGTATGAGCTATATCATTGTAGATCCATGTATTTACATTCTCCAGCAGCAGTTATTCCTAATAAAACTGTGCTATCATAGCCTTGGGCATTTGTGTGTAGCAGTGTTCTTTATATTTTATGTACATGTTCTCTTGAGGCCGTTTTTTCCTATCTTGAGTGACCATATCCTCAAGGAATTGTATACATTTTACTGTTATGATCCTAATGTAATGGATATTTGGATCTTCTTACATTTTATGTGTTGATGTATCACTGCTCTTTCAATATTGTGTTCATATATTTCTACTTCCCAATTCGGGAATATTACACAAATACTCCCCCTTTTCTCTTCCCCTCCCCCTCCAATGACCCTATTATCCCACCTATTTATCCCATCCCAAAAAATGATTAGGGAATTACCCCCTCTACCTGAATCCATTTCCTCCCCCCTAAGCCAGCTTGTGCTCCCAAAGGAAAGGCCCATCTAGTTATCAAAAAACTAGTAGGATTTAAATATATGGTGCTCAGGGAGGATGTATAAATCCACCAAATGCTCCATATGACCAAGAAAACTTTGGTTGGTCATGCCAGGGGATGAAGCTTTAGTTAATCTACCTTGGAGGAAAGGGCCAAGAAAGAAAAGGAAACTCATAATAAAAAGTTACAAAAAATCCATACAATGGTTAAAGGATTATTTACTATGATCTTGGCGAACAAGGGGGGAGGATTATTGGATTCTTATAAAACCATGGCACATCAACTCTACCCCCCTTCTTCTCAAAATATGGAACACCCTTTTCGACCCCAACAAAGAAAGAATGGACAAAATCCCTATATTGATATGCATGCCAGGATTACCAATGATCTTCTAGACAAGAGGTACTCTCTTAGAAATCATTTTGAACCTCGACGAACTCTTGGATGTATGTTTGACCTTCATGCAAACCAAATAATTGAAGGTAGCAAGGGTACTGGTGTTGTTGGGTGTTCGCCGCAGGTTTATGGGGTGAAATTGAGATAATCTATAAATGAACAAAATATACAAAAAATCTGGACAACGAGGATATTCTTTTCAAATGTAGATGCTACCAAAGATATGCACACAATGATCATCATTAAAAATTTCCTTTCATTGGTATGACATGCTCAGGAAAATCCCAACAAGGTCCACAAGGTGAACTGACCCCCATGGCAGAAGATTGGAGTCGACACTCTGTATCAGCCATTGATTCAGGGGATGCAATGATGGTCTCCCATTACACATCTCCACCTAGACCAATGACACAACCTTCTCTGCAGATGCATAAGGACGGGAATCCGTCCACTCCGTCAGTCTAGGGGACTGCCACCTCTTCCATGGAATTGGAATCACTCTCGGGTACTCATCATTTTCCTTTTCCCTTTTCTTCTTTAGCTCATACAAATTTTTTTTTCGGGAGACTATGTTTATGGTTGGAACTCTCTAGGGTTATTACATATTTTGGTCCATCCTCAACCGATCTAACTCTAAGCTATGCGGCCTATTCTCCCCTTATTCTGACCTATATGGAAATTTTCTCAGTACCTCACACTTATTTTGACTCCTCTTCTCTATCGGGGGAATATGAACCTCGTTATTTATTTCTCTCATGATAGCCTAACCCCCCTCTCCATACGGGAGGCCTAGGTTATAATCCCCCTGACATATCTATTGGAGAAGGCAAAGGTTGTCGACCCAAACTGGTACAACCTTAGAACAAAGCCCTGGTTGATATGGCATCAGGGCGTCAAATCTCAACTGATGGGGTGCTTAGAGAAGCGAATGCCCCTAAGGGAGTTTCCAAATGATCATTCTCTCCCTAAATTGTAGGGGTCTTTCTAGCCCCCATAAACAATAGGCTTTGTGTCAACTCTTCGAACTCAAGGGAGTTGTCCTTCTCTTTCTTCAAGAAACCTTGGGAGTCGGGGACCTTATCTCCAGTATTCTGGAAAGTATTCTACCCGGTTGGATTTTCATATGTACCAATCCTAGAGGAAGTTCTAGGCCCAAGTGAAAATATGGAACCCTGGGTTCGTAAATGCACTGAATTAATCAGGGATGGAATTAGTCATTGGCCTCAAGTTCAACTCTATGGAGCTCAATCAAGATCTCCTCATCCTCAACATTTATGGACCTCCCCGGAATAAAATACCCTTCTTTGCTTCTTTATCTATGAAATCATGTATGGGGGAATCTAGTATCATTGTTGGTGTGGACTTAAAAAATTTATAGGCGAAATGGAGAGTTGGGGGCCTAGAGCACATGCCGACCCAAACTCAGTTTTTTTCTCCAAATTTATTCGTAATCACAACCTCATCGACATATATCTTATAAATCTCAAACCCTCCCAACGCAACAAAATAACGGGGGGGGGACAAGATTGAAAAACATATTAACCACTTCCTTATGGTTGAAAATCTATGTAGGTTTTAACCCTGTACAAAAAATAGTTGCAAACGAATTCTTAAAACAGAAAATAAATAATGGCGAGAAAATAAAACTTAAAACGAATATACACAGAGATTTTCCCCTGGATCCAAAAACTGAGATTACCATATTGATTTTTCATTATGTTCCTTTCAATGTTAAAATACATATATATACATGTCGAAGCATTCATAAACCCCAAGCCATTAACCCTATATTAGAACATAACCGTATTTCCCTTGACCGGATCTACAAAATACCATGGGTAGAAAACCATCATGCCTAAAACCATGTGCAAAACCCATTCACAAAACCATAGGTAGGTTCGCCCATCTATTATAAGGTCCAAAAAAAATTTCCCGAGGCGCTGCCACCCCCCTACTGCACTCGGCCCAATGAACAAGGGGGCCTTTCACCCCCTCATGTGTGCAACTAGTGGTGGAAAGAATATAACACACACCCAACATTATCCCACTTGTTTTCTTTTCCACACAAGAGGTCACATGAGATATTATTCATTGGTTCAACCATGTAATGCCCATTGTTTCTCTACACCAAAAAAAATTCTCATCGCTCACATAATTCTTCAATGCATCTACAACATTCTTCAAAGTGTCAACCTTTATCAACAACACCTTTTTGTCCTCAACTATATCCCTCACAAAGTGATATTGAACATCAATGTTATTTGTCTTTGAATGATAAGCAGGGTTCTTTGTGAAGAAAATTGCAATTTGGTTGTCACAATCAATCCCTATAGCTCATTGTACCAACCCCATACTTGAATATAATCTTTGTAACCAAACTGATTCCTTGCTTTCATGAGTGTTTTCCATGTATTCAGCCTATGTAGTTGAAAGAGCCACTATAGACTGTATTTTTCTCATCCAACCAATTTCTCCTCTAAATAGGTTAAACACATACCCACTTGTAGATATTTTGTGATCTATATCTCTAGCCCAATCTACATCAACAAAGCCACTATGTAATGTTCCAAATCTGGAATTTTCTGCTCCATCGGGAATATCTTAAGATATTCCAATTCCTTCTTCAGTGAGGTGTCACAAGTCCATTTCAAAGATTGAATGTTGGGGCATTTATAGGATATATATCCTTCCAAATAAGGGAGAAATCCTAAGGCTAGTCGGCCCTTCACAGACTCTGCCTACGGATATGCAATATTCCACTTCAGGAATTTCTGCTACAGGGTCCTTGGGGACGCTGTATAAGGAAGCCTCTGCAAAAATAAGGGAAACCACCAGTGGGATGCCCTAGAAAACATCTAATACAACTCCCTTGCAGAAAATGAGCTCAATGAAATCACTCTAGATGGGTTATACAGACCTCCCCAATCTAGGTCTCTAAAGCAATGCTCAATGAAAGAGCTTACAGCAATATATGAACATAGCCATTAAAATCTGCAAATATGAATACACCATAAGAGGGAAATGTATGCCGCCAGCATTATATGATTATATCAGCAATAATATACAAGAAATAGTTGAGGGGAAAGCCACTCAAGCTTTAAGAACCAACCTCCAATGAATGAGCAATAAAATACATGAATTGCTGCAACTTCACAAAATGCCGAAGAGCAGTGACTGCGATGTGTATATGAAGGTAGCAGCTGCTGAATATACATGAAATAAAAATGTAGCTGTATGATACAAAGAAATAGCCCAATAACAAAGGAATGGGTTGAAATACTAGATTTCTAGCCAATCTAGGAGAGATTGCTAGAAATGCCGGAGAATACAAAAATGTGACAACTGAGTTGTCACTACAACTGAACTGAAATATGAATGAGGCCATGGCAGGTTTGAAATCTGATTTCCCTCCTCTGATGATGTCTCTAAGCACAAAGGGTTGATCCCTTTGTCTAAAAAACACACTCCTGATGAGCCCAATGAACCCCTTTCTCACTGCCTCCATAAAATAACGCAGTTTCCTCCATGGACTACGCAGTGGGAGATGATGGAATGTTGGCCAAGTTCCAAAGATCTGATATGAAGCCCGGGAATCCTCCTTGCAGCTCCTCCAATGAGTAGATCACTCCTCCATTGAAGAAAACAAGTCAAGAAAGACTCCATGAGTTCCTCTCTTGCTGCACCCAGCAACACAACATCCTCTCTGCTGCAGAGCTAACGCTGTAGGTGATGAATGTAGCTGTGGCCAATGCCAGATTGAGGAAAATGCAGCTCAATCCTCATCCTTCCTTGAGGAAGAGGTAGGGATTCCCGATTGGGAACACCCTAGTGCCCGAGGGCACCACCACCCTGCTAAACAGCCCGGGGATGCAAGCCTCTACAGACCCTATTCTATACTCAAAACATGATCCAAATGGGATGCCATCTCCTCCTTATAAATAAAGGGAACTCTTCTCCACCATGGTCCCACCAATTAGTGTTTCCACCCTCATGTGAGTGTCTTCCCTCCAAAACTGTGTAGCTTCTCTAGGAAGCCTCTCCTCCTTGGGCAGTGCTGTTGAATTTAGTCAAAGGTGACTAAATCAAGTGATCCTGGTTCCATTCACACCCTTAGGTGCTTATTCCGGCTGCTTATTTATCTCCTTTTCACATAAGGAGTGTTATTTCTCCATCAAAAGAGGTTTAAGGTGTCTCCTTACCCATTTTATTAAGCAAAAATAAAATATGAAACTATAATGTTCCTCTTAGCTTGAGGCTAAAAATTGGGAACATTACACACTAATTTCCAAAACTATGTCCAATCATGGTCTTCCTTGGTAGCACAAACCATAATCACTAGTGCCACACAAATACCTAAAAACCTGCTTCATTGTTGTCCAATGCTTCACATTTTTTAGCAGATAACTTTACACCTACATGAATAGGAACCTTCATCGATTTACTATCCTGCATATTAAACCTTTGCAGTAATTTCTTGACATACTTCCTTTGGTTTAACCAGAGATTCCTGCATGAGACCACAAGGTTTTCAGCTCCACTTTTAGGAACCACATAACTGTTACACCCATCATAACAGTGCTACCCAGAAGCTTGTACAAAGTTCCAATCCAAACTCCCTGTAGCAATATCAGCGCTTCTCGAACCATCTTGCAGTTATCCTTCTCGAACATTTTTTTTACACCTGCATTATCCATCTTGCTTGCAAAAATCAGATTTATGGACAATGCAGGAATATGAAGAATACCAAGAAGTGTTCTAATCCTTCCACCTTGCAACTCCAGCTTGAACTTTTCGTGCCCAACGATTATGGCCTTGTCATCCCATAAGAATACATTACCATCATCATGTTTCTCATACTCGCAAAACAACTCCCTACGGGGAGTGAATTGAAAGGATGCACCTAATTCGATCAACCACGCCTCATGATCTACATGTGTACTTGAAGAAGAAGCCAAGTACACATCCCCACCTTTATCTGAGGTGGTTTTCGCCTTTGTAGAAGGAGAATCATCAGATCCCTTTCCTTTCTCAAGAGCTTTAAATCTGCAATCCTTTTTATAATTCCCTTCCTTTTCGCATTTCCAACACACCTTTATAGGTTTTCCTGGAGATTTAGATCTCCCTCTAGATTTAAATCTTCTACTCAGGGACTTATTTTTGTTTTTTCTTTAGGACTATCCTCGTACAGACATGGCATCTCCATTCTGGCTCTCCATATTTTTCTGACTCATATCCTCTGACAGCAAGGATGAGAATATTTCATCAAATTTCAAAGTAATCGTGTTGCAACAACCAAACTATCCTACAAATCTGGTAGAGAACAAACAAAACTGATGCACTTATCTTCATAATAAATTTTAATATCAACAGATAACAACTCGCTTACCACAGTATTAATGGCGTTCAGATGCTCTATCACCGAGTCTCCATCCTTCAGCTTTAGGTTATATATCTTTTTCCGTAGTAACAAGTTTTTTCACCAGAGACTTAGATTGGTACATAATCCCTAAATTGTCCCACAAATCCTTCACCGTAGCTTCCCCTGATACATTCAACAATACTGAATCTGAGATACATAATCATATTGTGCTCTTTGCCTTCTGATCCAACTTCACCCAATCTTATATTGAAATTGTTGTTGGTTTAGTACCTGGATTTACCGAAATTCATTGATCTTTATCCACCAACATATCTTCCATCTTGAGCTGCCACAACTCAAAAATTTGACCATTAAATTTATCGATCTCTTTCTTTCCATTGTTCGCCATCTTCTTTCACCGTAAGAATCGATCCCAAATATCTCCCATTGAACAAGATCTACCATAGGCCCGAACAAAACCCCTTAGCAGCAAAGGCGTCCCCTTGAAGCCAAAAAAATTATGATACCAAATTATGTAGGTTTTAACCCTATACAGAAATTATCTGCAAACGAATTCTTAAAACAGAAAATAAACAATGGCAAGAAAATAAAACATAAAACAAATACACAACGATTTTATCCTCGATCCCAAAACCGTGACTACAAGATTGATTTTTCATTATGTTCCTTTCAATGTTACAATACATATAGATATACATGCCAAAGCATTAATATACCCCAATCCATTAACCCTAGTTCCCTTGACCCGATCTACAAAATACCATGGGCAGAAAACCATCATGCCCAAAACCATGTGCAAAACCCATGCACAAAATCATAGGTAGGTCCGCCCATCTATTATAGGGTCAAAAAAAAAATTCCCAGGGTGCTATGCTGGACCCTGTGTAGGGGGGTCATTGCCCCCCTTACAAACGCCCCGACAGGGAGGGCTGCTGCCCCCCCGTGACCCCCCACACGTGCGACTAGTCATGGAAAGAATATAACACACACCCAACAATCTGGTTGAAAACCTCCCTGTTGTAAGTCAATGGATAAGAAAAGGTTGTGGTTCATACCACTCCTTGATATTCCTAGAAATCAAAGCTTTTGGGAAGAAAACCCCTAGCCCATTTAAATTTAACTCGACCTAGATCACAGATGGGAGTTTTATCGAGATTGTGAAAGCCACCTGTAGAACTTTTGACTCTTTGTCGAATGAGTCAGGAGGAAGACAATTTGCACATAATCATAAATTTTTGAAGGAGCAACTATCAAATGGTTGGTGGAAAAATGGAAAAGGGACTCTCAGTAACTCTATGAAGTGGATGACGATCTCAAAGCCATATCAAAAGGACCTTCAAAAGGTTATGAATCATAGGATTCTAAGAAACTCCTCTCCCACCTTGAAGTGAGGAAGAAAAAATTCTTGGCCAACATTGAGGCTACCCGAAGACTCAAAAGTCAATCCATCTAGCTGTAGGTTGGAGACGAGAACAATAGGTTCTTCCAAAACTTCACCAAAGGGAGGAAAATGAGCAATACAATCTGGAAGGTAATGGACCCTAAAGGGAATTTCACCTCCTCCTTCTAAAATATTGTTTCAATGGGGACAAGCTACTTCAACTCTCTTTTCAAATAACCCCAAAGGGAATCCATAGTTGAGGTGGTCAAATTGGCCCTTTTTTTCCTAGGTTAATAGTCCTAGATACATTGAGAATTTGATGGAACTGGTAACATATGAAGAGATCAAGAAGGTCATGAGAGATTTCGAAAAAGACAAGATCCTGAGTCTAAATAGGTGGCCGATTGAATTCTTGTGAGCTTTTTTTGAGCTCTCTGGTGATGATCTCCTTAAAGTCATTGAAGAATCCAAATCTTCTAGACACATCCCCACCTCTTTCAATTCCACCTTCCTTGTACTAATACCCAAATCCGAAGACTCCTCCTCTTTCAATGAAGTTCACTGTATCTCTATTTGTAATCGCATCTAAAAAATTATAGCCAAAATCATCGCCTTGCTGCTCAAACCCATGTTGTCCAAACCTATCTCTGAGGAATAGTCTAGCTTTATATAATGAAGTCAAATCCATGAAGCCATTGGTGTTACCCAGGAAGGACTCCACAATCTCAAATAACGGTGCTTAAAAGGATCCATCCTAAAAATTGACCTCTCAAAGGCCTTAGACTGTGCCAACTGGTTATAAATTTACTTTCTTCTTACCTATATTGTCTTGAAAATTAACTTAATCGATTAGATCATGAGTTGCATCTCCTCGACCTATTTTACGATACTTCTAAATGGTATTGTTACTCCCTTATTCAAATTTGAATGTGGATTAAGGTGTATCTCCCCTCCCCACATTTACTCGCTTTAACAAGCCCTTTGGGTAAATGTGAAGAGGAGTTTGTTACACGTCATTTTTTCACCATGACATTTGGCTGTCTTTATGGATCTATCACCATCCATATTAATGCTTCCTTATAATTCAAAAATATCCATGTTCCTGAACCAAGTCTTGGAAACTGAAAAAGCTTTTTAAAAACCCTTAAAACGTTACCTGCGCTCTTTTTGTGGTCATTTCCCACGCATGTGTTGATATTCTTCTATTAGTCACGGCGATCGTCACTCTGTTTTCCAATAAAACCTACGCACCCCCGTAAAAGGAAGTAAACACGAAAAAAAGTAACTTCTAGAAGCCTAGTTGGGTGAATATTCTTCCAACCAGAAGCCTCTAAATTCATGTCAGTTTGAGCTATATCCATCTACTCATGGAGCTTATCCCTTGGATAAAGGAACCATAATCCATTCATTGTAGGATCTCATCCCTCTCTTGATGGATCTGAAACCTCCTCAATCTCTTTATAAATTGAGCTGAAGTTTCAGGGTTAGGGTAGTTGGTATAACCTACAATTTACTTAATTCGTTAGATATTATATTTGGTAGTTGGTATACAGTCTACTTAGTGCATCAGATATTGTACTCGGTAGTTGGTTTAACATATAAATGTACATTGAAGATCACACATTTGTACACAAGAGTTCATTGAAGATACATCTATGTTAGTCATTCTAGAGAGGAAGGCTTGTCAAACCAAGGAACATGATTGCGCAGACATACGAGAGAAATATGTACAACATGAAGGTTCAGGTTGTAAGATCGCTCTTTTTTATTCTTGATAATACATATGGATCTCTTTTTCTCATTGTGTTGTTTTTAAGCTCATTGAAACAATGTCAATACCTAGTCTCCTTGATCATTAAGTTGAACCAGTGTTTTTGATTATTATATATTGCAGGTGCTTTGATCCTCTGCATGTTTGTGATTGCAGTTTCTTCTCAGGATTGAAGGATTGCATTTGGAGTGAAAGACAAAGGTCTACATCAAACGTCTCATTGAATGGTAGGAGCATAACCTTCTCATTTCTAAGTTATAATAATCTGAATCCTAATAGTTTAGAGAAAGAGGTATTCAAATGGTTGTTTGTTGCTAGTTATCTGTTGGGGTACTAGGGAGATTGCTCTTATTCGCAAGATGGATTTATCCAGAAAACAAATTGGTGACTCTGTTGGGGACTACAAGCTTAGTTTTCCTTTGATTTTAATTGGTTTGACATTCCAACTTTCCTAGTTTGACTTTTCCAAGTGTGGTTGAGTATATAACATTTTAGATTCTCTGAATCAGAAAGCCTTAAATTTGATTTTTCCAAAATTTCTCTACCCTGCATTGTTTTCGGTGGTAAACATAGCGAAACTTGCGCAAGTTTCTAGTTTAGTTTGCACTGAAAACCTGCGCACCCCATGGGAAATTTTGAAAAAATTAATATTTTCTCTTTGAGAGTCAGATAACCAATTTCTTAAGGTTTTACCTAATCTATACCAACTCTCAAACTCTGTCTGTGAACTCTTCCTAAACACCTTAGAGTATTTTTTGACAAATCATCCTTTTTGCATATTCAGGTAGGGTTTGCCCTGGTTTGATGCATTGCTCTTTTTGGAAAATAGATTCATTGCCTAAGATTACTGGTTTTCTGTTATTTCGTTCTTGAGTCACCAGGATTCTTGTCAACATTACTTGTTCGAGTATTTGTTTCTTTCTCATTTGCAAAAAGTAAAACTTCTAGATTATCGAAGTGTGATTTGTATCAAGCTAGTCTTTTATGCTTTTGTTTCTACTAGTGAAAGCGGAAAAATATTTAGTTTGCTTTCAACTAAAATAAATCATCAAAATACACTCATAGGTTTCTTAGTTAGGATTGTTAGTTAAAAGCTTTGTTTTTATTTGAAGTTTTAATACTTTTTAGGGTTTTTATAAGTTGATTTTTCTTTTGAGAATTGTTTGTTCATCAAATTGTAGTTTTCGGCTTTGTAATCAACGAACATTTTCATCTCAAAGAAATACTGGTCATGCTTGGAAATGAAATTGTTTTCTTGATGAAAAATAAATCTTATGTAAAGTTTTAGGAAGCTTGTACTTTTTTAGTCCAAAAGTCCTTCAATCTTTTCTTAAATAGAAACTCATCGAAATAAAGAATTGCATTTTCATATTGATGCATTTAGAGTATTTTTGAGTCGGTTACAATGTCATTAAGTCTCATCTCCATACCCCTCTGCGTAAACAACATCCAAATTAATACAACGCTTAATAAATTGATCTAGATATTTTTTACACTTTCTAGGGCTCATTACACCAATTTAACTTAGGATTAGCGCTTTGGAATAGGTTGTAATTAACTTTCCAAAGCCTATAAAACAAACGAGTAGCATCTTGTGGTAGGGAAAAATCCAATTGTTGCAACTGTGCTCTGGGAAGCTCTTCTTAAAAGAGTCAAGCACGACGTCATATCAGACCCAGTGAAGTAATCATACCTAATTCATTGGCAAATATAAAATATATGCACGTAATACAAATGGTAAACCTCAGATTAAGCATTATCGAGGAGCTTGGGATCACTTCTTAGTAAATATCGTATTTACCATTTCGAGGAGCTTTCAAGGGGATTGAGCTTTGATACTTTTCTCTTGTGTGTATATCGGACCACAAATTGTTCCCCCAGGTTCAATTGTCTCAGTTGGTGACCTTAGTGGCCATAATATTTAGGATTTTCCCAAGGTGACGGTGGAGGGAAGGTCCCACTGTACCTGGAACAAACATTGACTAGACTCACTTGGAATTTTTGGAGGGTACTCTTCACTTTGAGATGGCATAGTGAAGTTACTTGCACCAAACTGTTTCATTAAGCAGGTTGTTAGGGTAATTGTTCCAACCGCCAGTTTTCCACACTAATCTCGGCGTCGTTGGATTTCATCACCAACTAGTGATTTTATTATGGAAACATATTGTTTGTGTGTGGATTTTTTCTTAGATTTTGTAGGCGCGTGTTAATTTTTTTGATTTTAAGAGGCCTTAGGTGTGATTCTTTTGAAAAAAAATTATTTTGTGTGTTAAAGAAAAAATTTGTGGCTGAGTTACCGATACATTCACATAGAATGCAGGGGAAACCCCCTGAATATGCACCCAGTCAATTGGAAAAAATAAAAATGATAGATTTCAATCATCAGGAACCGAGTCTACTGAACAAGGGGAAACATCCATTGTAATACATCTTGATTTTGAAGTTAATCAACCTCAGATAACTGAAAAAGGACAAGGTCAACCAGAAATTTTCGAAGTAATTACAATTTAATCTGTTACTAGGAATTGTCAGATACAAAACTCACTAAACCTAAAATATCTGAGCGTGAGTCTAATTCTACTTCATTTGATTCACCTTCGAATCTTATAGCCCCGACTCTTGGTCATCCTCATTCACCTCAAGTAAAGCTTCTCATCACCGAGAATCTTCCTCTTGGCCTTATTAGCATTGAAGGGATATCTGATGTAGAAGAAGATATTACACTTCCCTCTCATCAAGAATCTTTAGGTCTAAGGTATAGTGAATCGATATACCCTTTCATTCCTTTTCGACCAGATCCTTGGTATCATCAATTTATCGATTCTTTACATAGCTCTGGTTACACTCAGTCACCTCGTCGAATACCATTCTACTCTTTACCCAGAAATAGTAACATGGCTTCTAAAAGGATGTATACTGAGTCATCTATGTTTTCTTGCTCACCATAAACTTTTATGTATGGAAGTCCTTATGTTATTGATGGGTACCAGTCACTTTCTGGCACTTTCTCAGGAGCATTTCCATTCTCTTAAACCTCTACCATGTCAACTGGTTTATTTGATTCAACTGCCCAACCTTTGACAACAGAAAAAGTCTATACTTTTTCCAGGAATGTCCCTCAAGCTAGCTCACAAGGTGGCTATATAGCGCATGGGGGGAAACATCCTCTCCAAGGAAAAAAACCTCTCCAAGGGCAGCAACCTTTTCAAGGGCATCAGCCTTTTCAAGAGCATCAGTCTTTTCAAGTATTCATCAAGTTGGTTCGAGTACTCTTAGTACTCCTATCCAATCTGCTGTGCAAACTTCTGTTCAACAACCAAGTGCACCTATCCCAGGAGTTTCTCGAATACCTATTGTTACGACCCTTCAAAAGTTAACAAAAATTGTTACGCGGGTTGTTCCTCAGACTACTACTCATCAAACTAGACCTACAATCCAATCAAGTCCTCAAACCTCTGTGGGACAACCTAATGCAACAACCATACAAACAATTCAACCATTTACAGGTCAAAATTTTCAAGGACAACCCTTTGTAGGTCAATTTTTTCAAGGGAAACCTTTTACAGGACTAACTATTCAGGGATAACCCTTGACAGGCCAACCTTTTCAAGGTCAATTTGTTCAACTTCAACCATTTCAAGGGAAATTACAATATGGACAAATGGGACAAAAAACAGTTTATTAGATCCAACAATACCCTGGTTATACGTATGAAATACCAACTCAACCTCAAATTGGTATGGCTACCCTCTGGATACCCTGGAGGTATACCAATTCCAACTGCTCAAGCTATCCCAGGTTTTCTTGGATATCCTCCTTCGAGTATTGGCATTGTTCCTCAAGGTTATCAATTCACTCAACAAGACCCTAACAGGCGGTTACCTTTCATTGCAACTTTAAATTTACCAGACTTCTCTCGACTAACGAATGATCCAATTTACTATCTTCCATTTTGGCCAGCAATGCCTACTAAGATGCCCAGTGACATTCCAAATTTTGAAGGAAAATCAGGAGAAGACCCCTCGAATCATGTGATGACTTATCATTTGTGGTGTGCATCCAATTCTTTAATTGATGATTTGATTCGTTTAAGACTTTTTCAAAGAACTTTTATTGGCTTAGCCGCAAAGTGGTACATTGAATTACCACTAGGCTCTTTCAACCATTTAAATGCTTTAGAAATAACTTTCCTGACTCATTTTCAATTGCCAATCCGTTATGATAATGTCACAGAACTTTTGACTTCACTTAAACAAAGTACGTCTACTTACATTTCAGATCATATTCACGAATAGCGATGTAGATGTCGTTTAGTCAAATTTTTCATTATAGATCAAATTCTGGTGGAATGGTTCATCAAATCATTGCTTCCTAAGATTATTGAAGATGTAGCTAAAGGAGGCGTTGTGACAGAAGAGAAAGTCATCTCTCAAGCCCAGTATCTGGACCTTGTTTACACACAGTCTGGTACTTTGTATGAAAAAATTCTTGATTTACCACGCCCAGGTCAACTTACTAAAACTCCTTCCGGTTCTCATGCCGCAGGCGATGTAATCGGTACAGTTAGTACAACAAAGAGTAAAAAGAAATCATCTAAATATACTACTCCAATCATAAATCTACCAGATTCACCTAAAGGAAACCCTTCCCTAGACACTTTTGTCGAGATTCATGTCATAGACTCATCTACAACCAAAGATAAATCATCCTGCAATAAGAAGAAAGGGAAGGGTAAAAATAAATAAAAAATAGTTCGCCCAAAGAGAAAGCAGAAAAAACTGAACCATTAGACGAAAAACAGAAACCTCGTTATCCTTGTATTATCTATGACGAGGATCACTACACCAAAGGGTGCCCACATCAGGCCGAGGTATCCAAATTTTTCAAAGGTTCGCCTACACCCACTTTCCTTAAAAGATCATTTTCCATCACAACACAAAAAAATGATCGGATCTTCTTCCAATTCATCGACGGATATCCTGATGATGTCCCAGGTCATGGTTGCAACATGATCTCAAGACTACGGATCTAAGAGTCCTATAACTTGAAAGGAAAATGAATCATATAGTCAACCTCCAGTATCAACTTCTGATTTTTCCAAACCATTACACACTGAGAAACCTAATCCTGATTTGGTAATTAAACCACCTGCCAAAGGTGTACTTCGAAAATCGGCTTTCAATCCACATGTGAGAGCCACTCAAAATTACAATATTGTTGAAGATATTGCCATATCCCATTTAGCAATGTCGGTCCTCGATTTTCTCCAATCTTGTCCAGCTCAGAGGAAATTACTATTATCAGCTATAGGAGTGATTGAACCTCAAGATTCTAATCTCATTGTATTTGATATCGAGAAATTTGTACCTATTCTCCCACACCAAATGGCTTTTCAAATTCCAGTTTTAGTCAAATCTAGGTGAGTTTTTCGCACAGTAATTGATGAGGGAGCATCTTCGTGTATTATGTTCTTAGGTTGTTGGAAAACTCTTTGTTCTCCACCAATTAATCAGTCACCCACGATTCTTAAAGCCATTGATGGAAGAAGTTTTCGTCCATTTGGAATACTACATGATCTACCTATAGAGGTAGGAGGAAAATTGTAACGCTTGAGGTGGAAGTTGTTGATGGCCCTCTTGAATTCAACCTTATATTAGGTTGAAGTTGGTATTATGCTATGATTGTTGTGGTTTCATCAGTATTTCAACTGATCATGTTTCCTCATAAAGGAAATATTGTTAAAATCGATCAGTTATCTTACTTCGCTTCTGACCCTACCTCTACAGATAGTATCCAACATGTCAGAAAAATGGTTATCCTTATGAAGATGTTGCGGTAGGACTAGTCAAATATACTGCTCTTATGGGAACTTTTGCTATACCTCCTGCTAACGTACCTCAAACTATTTCCAATATCAATATGATTACATCAAGCACAATTCCATTTGATGACATATCGAATGTGCCTTTAGAATCTGAATTGGACTCTTAGGCAATGAGATGCCTTTAAGTCCATATAAATCGACATATGTAGTGGTACAATCACTTTCTGACATTTCATCAACTTATACTGATCAAATGAATGTGGTCAATGAAGAGTCTTCTTCTTTATCAAGCTCAGCCATGACATCATTTTTTGATCCTTTTCAACAAATGTTTTCGACCGATGAAAATTTCCAAGAAATATTTTCATTAGATGAATTACCATGAGACGATATTCATCATTGATCTTCTTTTTTACCCGACCTTGATAGACTCGAAAATGATTTTTCATCCATATTTTCGATTGATTATGTCAAGGAACCTCAAAATCCTATGTTCATTCTTCATTCGAATTCTGAGAAAAAATTAGGAAATATTTCCACCACAATTCCCGTTGACATATCCATCAAATCAGGGATAACTGAAAACATTCATATAAGAGATTCTTGCTCAATTGAAGAGATCAATATGTACATAGCCCTATTTCAGGAATTCCGAGAAATTTTTGTTTGGTCTTCTGAAGAAATGACAGGTATTGATCCTAAGATTGTGATTCACGAAATTAAGACATACCTGGATGCTAAACCTATTAGACAGATATTACGTCTAATACATCCACGAAAAGCTGCTACTATTTAAGATGAAGTTGAAAAACTACTTAGTGCAGGATTTATTTATCCTATTCCTTTGACGGATTGGGTATCTAATACAGTTTCAGTGACTAAGAAACAAGGAACTAGAAAAGTATGTGTCGATTATAGAGATATTAATAAGGCTTGTCCTGAAGAAAATTATCCTACCCCTTACATCGATCAAATTGTTGACGATTGTGCCAGAAATGAAATATTTTCATTTATGGATGGATTTTATGGTTACAATCAAATAACCATACTCCCTGTCGATCAACCCAAAACAACATTTATATGTTCATGGGGAACATTTTCATATTGTAAATTACCCTTTGGACTGAAAAATGTTGGTGCAACTTTTCAAAGAGCTATGTCTTATGCATTTCACGATATTAAACACATTGTGCAGCCCTACTTGGATGACTTACCTACTCATTATTTACGCAGACAAGATCATCCTACACATTTACGTGCCATCTTTATGCGATGTAGGCATTAAAACATTCGTTTGAATCCACACAAATGTGTATTTTGTGTACAATCAGGACGCTTACTTGGGTTCAATGTTTCAAAATAAGGCATTCGTGTCCACCCATCAAAGGTTGAGGCCATTTTCAATTTACCTCCTCCTTCCACTCTTCGCCAACTCCTGAGTTTGCAAGGGAAATAAAAATTTCTATGTCGTTTTATCCTGAACTTTGCAGAGTTAACTAAAGGTTTCACTCGGATATTAAAATAGGATGTTCCATTCATCTGGGACGAGCTTGCCGATAAATTTTTTGATGCACTCAAACACACGTTGACTCGTGCACCATTGCTGCATCCACCTGATTATCGCCAAGATTAATTTTTGAATTTATATGCATACGATTCAACGATTGGAATGGTTTTAGTTCAAGAGGATGACTCCAACAATGAACATGTGATATATTACCTAAGTCGAAATCTCACCCCAACAACGATCAAGTATTCACATGTGGAGAAATTGGCCTTGGTATCCGTTCAAGTTGTCCAACGATTCTGTTATTACATATTGTTATGTAAAACCATAGTGATATCTAATTGCAACCATATGATGTACATTTTGACGAAATAATTTCTCGGGGGAAAATACTCTAAATGGATAGTTATCCTACAAAGTTTTATTTGGAGTTCGAGAAATCCAAGTCTAAGAAATCACTAGTTTTTGCTAAACTTATGTGTGATTTTCCCTATATTGAACTAGAAACAGTGGTAGAGGACCATATTCCCAATGAATCTTTGTTTCTAATCAATACATTAGATCCTTGGTATGGAGATATCATTATATATCTTCAAAACCAAACCTTTCGGCCAAACCTTTCACGATCTGATTGACATAGAATACGATACCAATCTCAACAATACAATATTTTTGGTGACACTCTTTATCGTTGTGGTGCCAATATATTTTTTGAAGTTGTATAACTCACGAACAAGCCAAAAAGGTCTTAAATGACTGTCATTATGGAGCTTGTGGTGGTCATATGTCTGGGTTTTCCACATCGCAAAATCTATTGTATGCTGGCTATTTTTTGTTGTCACTATTCAAAGACTATATCCTTGCATTTAGAAAATGACATAATTTCCAAAAATTTTATCGAAAGATGCGTGCACCTCCAACTCCTCTTCACCCAATCATCGTTGTCGGTCCCTTCGCAAAATGGGGCATTGATTTCGTTACATGTAACCCTCACTTCACCGGAGGGCATGGGTATATCATTCTCGCTATATATTACTTTACCAAATGGGATGAGGAGATGCCTACATTCATGGCTGATGGAAAAACTGCAACTATTTTCATATTCAATCACGTGATTGCTAGGTTTGGTGTCCCTCAAGCAATCATTATGTACCATGGTAGCCACTTTTGAAAAATTATGATGACCAAAATTTCTGCTCAACTTGGCCTACGCCATGATAATTCTATACCATATTACCCACAAGCCAATGCCTAAGTTGAGGTTGTTAACAATGTTTTAACCAACATGATTAAACGGATTGTAGGAAGTCATAAAAAAATTGGCATACCATGCTTTTTTCTGCATTGTGGGCATACCGTACCTCTGCAAAAACATCCACAGGGTTTACTCCTTCTCAACTCATTTATAGTTTAGAAGCTATTTTACCCATTGAATGTGAAATCCCGTCACTCAAATTAGCCATCGAGTTATTACTAGATACCTTTGAAGAGGAAAAACGCTTCTTGTACCTATCACAATTAGATGAGACTCGTCGTACTGCTGCATTAGCTGCCGAAGCTCATAAAAAGCGTGTTAAGGCTCAATATGATCAAAGCTTTAACCCTCGTATCTATTCAGAAGGTGTGCTAGTTTTAGTATGTGATCAAGCTCACAACAAAATAGGTGCTGGTAAATTTGAACCAATGTGGCATGGTCCTTAAATTATAAAAGGGGCCAATGAGTTAGTTGATTATGAAGACGTCTCTTTAGATAAGCCTAGAAATGGCCTTTATCTGAAGAGATATTATAAATGATTTTTCATGTGAATATTTTCTTTTTACATTAGTTACATTTTAGAATAGTGTGCCTTAGATTAGTTTTTTTTTTTGGAGTTTTCGTTACTTTTTCTGCTTATCCTGATTACGCTTAATGTTGCAGATGTCGACGTTCCTTCATACTTACATCAACTTTGCTGATGGCGCCTATCGTAGTACATGAAACATATCTTCTGCTACTTGGGTTATATATTTACCCACTGATGAGTTAGTTTATATTCATAGTATTTGCCTCGGTCAAACAACGAAAAATATTGCGGAATATATCGCAGTCATTGATCTATTATCTAATGCCATTTAATTTGGAATTCGACGTTTGATTGTTAGGTTAGATTTGAAACTCATTGTATTACATTTAAGCGGTGTTTATGCTATCAAAAATCTGTCTTTGTTAAGAATGTTTTTAAGGGTTCGTCTCTTGGAAAGCCAGTTTTATTACATTGAATATCAAAACATTTCAAGAAATTTAAACACATTGGCTGATGCATTAGCTAATCAAGTTTTAAATAGACATTTGTAGCATTAAAAGTAAAACGAAACAATATTTAATCCATATTGAACAAGATACTTAGAAATCGAAAGTAGTAAAATCATTAGGTCAAAATAGTTCTGTGTCAAAAAATATTACATCGTTTGTGATCATAGGTTTCAAACACCTTATGATCTAAAGATACTGATACAAAAAAACAAAATTCCAATCTAGATCGACCATCAGCTATCCATGATGATGATCATGGTAGCAGAGTATAGCACGCGCCACTCTGCGCAGATATCGCCTGAATGGACCTGGAAACCCAGTCACATGCCTCTGGTACCTAAGAGGAAAATCATCCATCCCAGTCTCTGGGATGTCAATGGTCAACCTATCTAGGTTTTGTTCTAGCTTTTCAAGGGCCTCTACTACATCAATCAGTGGTGGAGATGCTGCTATAGGTCGTTCTTGTCGTCTGTCAAAATGACGAAGCGTCGTTGGTCATGTTGGGCCAACATTTTCATTTTAATGTTTTTATCAGTATTGGAAGATCAGAAGCCGAAGTTATTAAGCTTCCCATTCTTTTCTCTCATTAGTTGGCATTTCATGTTGACAAACACTCCTTCACACCAATTGAAAATTGTTCCCCAGGAACACTCACATCAATCTGCATTTGTGCTTTGGTATCCACATATGAAGCTGCACTGCCACACAATCAGGTAAATGTAAAAGCAATGATATTAAGGTCTAGTCGCTAGATGGTTTTTATGTCGATGCGACCATCCTTTGGTTGTGAATCTTGGGTTCAGTACTGCGCCATCTAAGAAGCAGTAGGCAGCCCCCCTGGTCGTGTCCCAAATAAGGAAATATCTCTTCCTTTGCGAGGTAATCCAGCGAGGAAATAAATATCATCTATATCTATCACAACCTTGTGATCCCCGATGATGAAGCATTGTTCCTAGAAATCCCAGGCATTTACCAACTAGGTCATGAGTTCCACCTGTGCTTGCATTCCTTGTATTGCCGAAAATTTATACAAACCACAATTCTTTAGCACACAAACCATTGTTGGGTTATCCAAGGATTCATTATCATGCAACTCATCCTCCCTTTCTCTCCACTCAAGCATGATTGTTTGCCTACAAATAATTATTTAGGAATATTTGAAAACTTGTGGGAGAATTACGAGCAATTTTTATGGATATAAATTTAGTTTTGAAAACCACACGGTGCTTGTGCTGTTTTTATTCATACACATTGTGTTTTTTCACATTATTTATGTATAAAAACCACGACAGCCCAATGATTTTTTATATTAAAAAATCATTGGGATGCGCGGGTGTTGCCACACAAACCTGCGCACCCACGAGGG
Organism: Pinus albicaulis; assembly: GCA_034641835.2. Taxonomy (NCBI): domain Eukaryota; kingdom Viridiplantae; phylum Streptophyta; class Pinopsida; order Pinales; family Pinaceae; genus Pinus; species Pinus albicaulis. The sequence continues at coordinate 267,605,550 of CM076570.1, read as the reverse complement.
CTGATTCTAAAACCTTATTTCCTCCTAAAAAATGACCTAAAAACTTAAAATGTAAAAGTAAACATATGAAAATAAAGATAATGACGAGATGAAATACCTGGAACTGACAGTTTGCAAAATGACTGACTGGTTCTCCCGATATCCACTCCAGAAGGTTTATGGTAAAAACTCCTTTTCACTGCTTTGAAAATCAAAAGGTAAAAATGATTTGTTCTGACCACTTTTTATAGGTTTTCATGAATAAAATAATATAATTTTGTTTATTTTTACCTTTAGAAGTTAAATTTTGAATGTTTTTTCCATAAATGAGAGTAGATGATTGTAACTTTTTTAGTTTTTGTACAAGGAGTAGGTTGTGTCTAAAAAACGAATCATTTTGACAATCAGTAAACTTTTATCACTTTTTCGAGCTCTCAAAAAATACGAAAAAGTGAAACTTTGTAGTCATATTTTTCGCCCTTTTCAGACTCTCTAAACATGAAAAGATCGCCGAGAACTTGACTATTTGAACTAGTTAAAATAAATGAACAATCGTCTATTCAATATAAGTTTACCCCTTTTCCACACTGAACTAGACTGATTACGAAAAAGATATACGTTGACTAAGCATGGTCAATGGAGTTCTCTCCTACATTATTTTATCCTTTTTCGGGTTTGAGATACTAAACTTAAGAAAAATAACACTACAAAGTTTTCTTATGTTTTTCTTCTGACTCCCTAAAACTAAAAAACAAGTTAATCCTATGCTGGACTCGTTAAATTTAAACAGTGCAAGACCTATTGATTTCAATAGGACCAAACCACTCCTTCTTAGGGTTCGTTAAAAATAATGAGATGGAATCATACAGAGGATGAGCTTACATGACAAGCAAATGTTATCCTCCTCAAGATTGAAAAAAATAAAGAGGTACTTGCTAGTAATGGCGGGGGGAAAATGAGAAGAAGAATTTGTTATCACTCTGCCATATTTTCAAGGCTGAAGAAGAAATCCCAACATAGGTAACCACAGACCAATATTTTCGCTTAGTATCTAGCCCTATCAAACCCTGGAGGGCTCTCTCCACAAGGTCACAACTAAGAGGGATGGATAAATTAGGATTTTAGGCTAGGTATGAAATGCAAAAGGGGTTTTGATTTGTTTTGATTGGGTTGTTGGATGAGGATATTAGGTCAAAGAGGCTAGTTCAGGGAAAATAGGATTAGGGTTACAGTCCGTTCAATGGGGCGAGGTAGGTAAGAAGGCTATCACATTAGGTTTCTTGAGATAGAATGAATTTAGACAGGTGAGGAGCTAGGAAGAGCATGAAAGATGAATTCTTCCTAAACTGAAAGAAAATGGACAGACTATGAAAACTTCCCCAAAACAGAGCATGTGAGATGAATTTTGCTTATCAACTTGAAAGTGATCATATAATATAAGTGCAATGAATTATGAAGACAATAAATTCAAACATAGTGAGACATAAGAAGAAACAATGCTACACAACCATACCACAGGTATCCCAAATAAATAGTTGCAATACTTTTATTAAGCTCCTACCAAAATGATTACAATAGAGTCTTTGATCAATATGCCAACATCCAAATGATTCCAACTTGTGAAATGGCTGAAAAAATATATGATATAGGCCTCAAACAATCTCCTCCCAGCCTCAGGGGTCGAATCCATGAGAGGAGGAGCAGTTCCACCAAAGACTGAGCTAAAAGCTGCAGTGTAGGGAGGTCCAAGTGACTCAACCCTAACTTTTTGCAAACTGATTCATTCACCTCATCATGAGTTTTAACCTAATGTATTTACCCTAGGTAATAGTAAAAATACCATAATTACATTTACATCATTGATTTACAAAGGTAAAAACATGATTCCCCAAGATAAAATGTCAAATTTTCACAAAAACTTGGAAAAATCAGACAATTTTTAAATGTGCCATCCCTTTGCCAAACGCGCCATCCATGTTGCAGCCTGATTTTGAGTGCCTTCGCGGTGTTAAAATTGGGCTCAGGATGGCATGTTGGAAATGATATCTTGTCTACTTTATAAATCCACCTTTGGTTTTCTTATTGGAGTTGATTTTCCTTGTCAAAATTTTATTCTCCCATGACTGCTAAACGTGCAGCGCCACGCTCAAAAAGAGGGCAGAAACATGATTTTTTGGGTTTTTTTGCCTTTTTCACCTGCCATTTGTCCAAAAAATGCTATAATTTGTTTTTATTGCATTTATTTGTCATTATGAATCCAATGGTGGTCTTCTTTTGGCCAAAATATGGCTCAACCAAAAGCGCAGCATCTAGGTTGTTGTGCGCTTGGCATTTCAGCTGTCAAAAATTCTGAATTTTCTGGAAAAAGTGGCCTCCAAGATGGAGAGATATCTCACTAACTATGAGGGATTTTGAAAACGTGAGAGAGGTTTGTTTTATTTGGAATTTTTTGAACAAAAATCTCCTCGAGTTTTCCCAAATTCATTTTTTTTTACCACAATATTCTCTACAAAAAGGTGTCTCAAACATGATTTCTGGAAAATATGCCTTCGAAGGGTTATTCAAAATTTCCCAAATTTTCTTCAAATTTCCTAAAAATTTCTCCACACTTGCTTCATGGAGACCTAATATTGTATTATATTCCATTAGGGAAGCATAAGTAAGCAAATTTAACTTACCTTTCTCTTTTTGCTTGATTAGGGTTTGAAGTTTCGAACATCCAGGTCTAGGTTTTAAAACCATTTCTCACCTTGGTTGGGCATTTATGTGGCTGAGATATGGTATCTATTGAGAATATGAAATCAACACCTACAGTGATGGCCTTGTCTCCTTTTAAAGTGGTGGCAAACATGTCCATGAGCTGCTCATGAAAACCTACCTCCTCCACTCTTTGGACCATTTCAGAAAATTTATAATAACCCACATGTTTGAAAACATTTGACTGCTAGTGGTAATGATATCAACTCCTTGGTGTATGATGGCTCAAGCCTTGAGACTCTCCCTCCTTTTTGGTGTCTTTTCTCCTCTCTTTCTTCTCCCTCACTATAATTTATGTGTTCTTCTTCAATGGTGTATTGGTGTTAAAACCCTAGGGATGTGTAATGGAATGGAAATGAAGTTTTGCGAGTGAGGAATGAGATAGGGTAATTTAGGGAGATGGGGGAAGGGGTTTTATGATTTGAGGGGAGTGACAGGGAGTATAACTGTTATGGGGTTTGGGATAGGTAATTTTATTACAGGTTAGGGATTTTTGGATCCTGGGCATTTGAAGCATTAGGTCTTAGGGTTTCAAGGGAAAAGGTCTTAAGGAAAGGGGATTACAGTGAAATGGGGATTGAGATAGGGTTAATTGCAATGTGAGAAAGGGTAGTAAAGGTTTTAGGGAGTGAAGGAAATGAAATGGGAATGTAAGGGGAATTTGCTGGTAAACTAGGGTTTTAAACTTGAATAAAGACACCAATGTATTTTAACAAACTTCACAAGCACAAAATAAACTTGATGGAGAAGAGGAATGGAGAAACCATAGCTTAATTTATTTGTTGGAGGCCATGGGCACCATTGCTAAAGTCTGGAGGCAATGGCACTAAGATTTGAGGCGTTTCTGGAAATTTCTGAGGAAAATGGGCAATCGCGTAGTGCATAAAGCAGGCGTGCAACGCAAAAGGCAAACGTGCAGCGCATAAAGCAGGCATGCAACGCAAAAGGAAAATGCGCAACGCAACACATAGGCGCACAACATCGTCTTGCAGGCCACTTTTGGAGGCCTTCCGGAGCTCCAAATTGAGCTCATGATAGTGCTTTGGAAATATATCTTGCTTGGATACACAATGGACATATCAAGCACTAAAAATGATCAATTATAGGCCCTCAAAAATCAACTCTCCCAAGACTGGTCAAAAAGTGCATAATGAGGGTGAAAAAATGAAGTGTACTCTTGCAGGAAAATTTTAGACGCTTTCCTCAACTCCAAATTGAGCTCAAGATAAATCATTGGAAATATCTCTCTATCTAGTTATCATTTGACTCATCAAGAAAGTCATATGAACATTCCATCTAGGAGAAAACTTGATTTTCCCAAGGTCACTCCAGAAATGCAACAACTCTCCTGTGACCCCTGTAACCATGACACTCGTTTAAAAATTAAAGGATTTTTTTTCTTCCTTGGCCTATGATGGACAAAATCCTCTCTCATTTTTGTCAAATTCATCTCTGTTTTTTCATAAACACAGTTTGAAGAAAAACTGGCCCTATGTGTGGCAAATGATTTGTCCCTTGGAATGACTTCTTAAAAATGATGGAGAAATGATGTTTATGAGTTGGAATGGCCTCATACTTGCTGAAATTACCTTCCTTATGCCTCCTCTGCTTAGATGTCTCTGATTTCATAGCAAACCTTAGGTCAGTGGGAGAGTAAATTAGGGTTTGGTGTAGGCAAAACAAGGGATTTAGGACTACCTTGTAGAGGGAGGGGAATGAAGGGGTTAGGTGCTGTCTAAATTCTTGGGAAATTTTGGGGGATAGGGATAGATATTAGAGAGTGTAGGGAAGTGTAATTTCTAGAAATGAGTGAGGGGAAGGGGTCCAAAAGGGAAAAACACAACCGTAACCTAGGAAGGTGTAAAAAGTGTAGCAATATGCTAGGGTTTGTAGGAAAGTGACGGAAATGAGAGGATTGGGCTTGGGAAAAGGTCAATGGAGGTATATGGAGTGTAGGTGAGTGAGATATCGATGGATGACAATGAAAATGAGCCTTCCCTTGGTCTTTGATGGCCTTTATACCTTGTTTAAATTTTCAAATTTGGTCTTAGGACCCACTTTTTCTTTCTCAAACTTGACTTGTCTTTTACAATTTACCTTTGAACTTGATCTTCTGATGACCTTTGGGAACTATTTGAATTTTACTTTTTGGTGGTTTTGGAACTCTAAGTTAGCAGCTTGGGAACCATGAAATTATTACATTTGAATGGCATAAAATTACATAGTGAAAATAAAAATTATTACATTGTGAAATCCAAATTACATGTTGAAATGAGAATTTTTCTTTACAAGTCATCTTCACATGGCGAAGAGAAGATTATTGGATCACCTTTTACTTGCTGGTCTTATGTAATGGAATGGATTTTTATTGAATCATGATAATGACCTAGTGAAACCTTAAAAAACCTTAAAATACCTAATGAGACCTTGAAGGATTGAATTCAAGATGACATGACTGACATTATGGCATGATGACATTAACTTTACGAATGATGTACAGTCAGCAAGGTATGAAACTATTCCAAAAAGTAATCAAATTTGAGGAAGAGTGATGTTTTTTGACTAGGGCTACTATCAGTGACTAAATTTTTGCATGACCTAGTGGAATGATAAAAAAATTCTGAGTGGGACTCCTAAAATGATATGAAAAGAGTATTTTTTATCATTGATGGCAATATGCAAATATTGACACTAACATAATCCATATTTTATACTTGGTTTTAAAAGCAGCATGTTTCTCTTGAACACGACACTTTGTCGCACTCATGTCTGGGTTGGGTAATCCTTTTGCCTTACAGTTAATCAAACCTCATTGAAATTCTTCAGCCGGTTTTTGGTATTATCTTTAAGTCAAATGTTGCCAAGTCATTTACAATGTCGTTATGTGTTCAAGAGAAAGTACAACTTCAAATTCACTATTCAATGCAAACATTTGTCTCCATTCACGTTGACCATCCCCACGTTAATCCTTGCAAAACATTTCTTCAAAACTTGACCTAATGGTTTCTTGTCGTGGGCCCTCCTGCAATGGATCACTTTCTATCGACATCAGCTCATTATCTAGAAATTTTATTTAGAATCCCAACATTACCTTGGAATCTACATGCCTTAATGGCAGGTTTCTCGCCTTCGACAACAAGTTTTCATCATTGGCCTTCGATCGAATGAATTTATGAGTGTTCGACTTCAAATCATTCATTCACACTTCATAGATTGTACTAAAGTACTTTAAGATCCATTATCATTACTGGTGGTTTCTCTCACACTTGTTAATGGTTTTAATTAATGACCAATAATCAAGTGGTTTCTACCATGTTCGACTTCGAAACAATCAATCGCATGGATAAATTCGTACTAGTTCGAGAAGCAAAATTCAAGACCCTGGATCTAGTTTCAACCATCTAGGCTTCAAGGAGTTATGTATTCATGATACAATAGACTTCTTCATAACATATGGTTGTGCCCATACTGTGCCTACTTTTGATGTAATATAAAAGTCATATCTGTACCAAAACATTTAGTTAGTTTTTCTCTAAGTATGGGAATTCCTACCTCACTGATGATTATATATATTTGCATTGAATTTTTCTTACAGGTTTTTGGCCAGTGTCTCCAATCTAATCCTTGGAATGATAAAGTGCTTCACTCTCTTGAAAAAACTTTCTCAGACTTCACACTTTAGGGGGAAATCTGTTACACGTCATTTTGTCACCATGACATTTGACTGTTATTATGGATCTATCACCATCCATATTAATGCTTCCTTAGAAGTCAAAAACATCCATGTTCCTGAACTAAGTCTTGGAAATTCAAAATATCTTTCAAAACCCTTAAAAAGTTACCTGTGCTCTTTTTGTGGGCATTCCCGCACCTGCACTGATAGTTCTTCTATTAGCCATGGCGATTTCCCCTCTGTTTGCCAATAAAAACTAAGCACCCTCGTAAAAGGAAGTAAACACGGAAAACTAACTTCTAGCAGCCTAGTTAGGAAAATATTCTTCCAACTAGAAGCCTCTAGGGTCCCACCACTTCGAGCTATATCCCTCCACTCATGGAGCTTATCCCTTGGATAAATGAACGCTAATCCCTTCATTGGAGGATCTCATCCCTCTCTTGATGGATCTGTAACATCCTCAATCTCTCTATAAATTGAGCTGAAGTTTCAGGGTTAGGGTAGTTGGTATAACCTACAGTTTACTTAATGCATCAGATATTGTACTTGGTAGTTGGTATAACCTATAATCTACTTAGTGCATCAGATATTGTACTTGGTAGTTGGTTTAACATATAACTGTACATTGAGATCACACCTTTGTACACAGGATTTCATTGAATATAAATCTATGTTATTTATTCTAAAGAGGAAGGCTTGTAAAACCAAGGAACACAATTGCGCAGACATACAGGAGAAATATGTACAAAATCAAGGCTCAGGTTGTAAGATCTCTCTTTTTTATTCTTGGTAATACATATGGATCTCTTTTTCTCATTCTGTTGTTTTTAATCTCATTGAAATAAAGTCAATAATTAGTCTCCTTGATCATTAAGTTGAACTGGTGTTTTTGATGATTATATACTGCAGGTGTTTTGTTCCTTTGCATGTTTGTGATTGCAGGTTTTTCTCAGCATTGAAGGATTGCATTTGGAGTGAAATGAAAAGGTCTACATCAAACATCTTGTTGAAAGGTAGGAGCATAACCTCCTCATTTCTAAGTTATAATAATCTAAATGATAATATCTTAGAGAAATAGGTATTCAAATAGTTGTTTGTTTCTAGTTATCTGTTGGGGTACTAGGGAGATCGCTCTTGTCTACAAGAGGGATTTATCCAGAAAACATAGTTCTACTATGACATGACCCAACCGCCTAGTTCTATTTAAGGAATATGGGCCTACAAATAAGACTTACTGACCTTCCTCGTGAACCATAAATCACTCAAAGGCTGAAAAACCACCCCAAGTAACCAATTCTTGAGATGGAACCCATTTTCTCTAACCTGGACCTACGAACTCACCCTTGACATTGATTGCATGCGGTTGTGAGCCTCCAACCACACTCAAAATCCTTTCTCCATGTGGTTATGACCTCAAACCTCTAATTTTGTGCCTGCGGTCCCAATATCTAAGCCACGTTTCTAGGCTAGCCTCCAGACCACAACCCATAACTTCCTATAACTTTCCAGAATCATATTTCTAGTAATGGAAATGCTAATAATTCAAACTTGAAGTCAAAACTTGACTTAGACTAACTAGAACCCACTAGACATTTATTCAAACATATGATAAACATGTCAGCTACAAGTCATGATTGCATATCTGAGTATAAATCTTTGAAGTTCATCTGAAAATGTGTTATGACACCATCTTCAAAAATAGAAGAAAAGAGAGATCAATGCCTTAGAAATGAGCCACTTCGAGGCAGAAACCTTATTTACATTACATAAATGAACAATTCTTGGATGATTCAAATGAAAAAACCTCCTTTCTATATATAGGAGTCCATGGGGTCACAATAATCCTATCCAACCTAACAATAATAATGTAAGGGAACCACAATAACAATAGTGGGGTTTTATGGGGCACAATAATAACAATATGGGGACTACACAGGTACAAAAATAACAATAAGGGGATGACACTAACAACAATAAGGGACTACACTAGTAATATAGGGACCTAACATGCCCCTCTCCTTCAAAAAAGGGTTGTCCTCAATGCTTGAGTAGCTCCGGATGTTTCTGTATAAAATTCCCATCCTCCCATGTGGAATCTTCAGTGGGCAAGTTCTTCCACTTGATGAGATACTCTAAAATTGATTGTATTCGTAGCTGTCTAGTTCTTTTTTCTGTGACTACATCAGGTTCCAACATGATTTTTCCTTCCTCTTCAAGTTCTGGCAATATTGTCTGAACTCAAAGTTTGTCACCTTTAACCTATTTAAGCATGAAACATGGAAAACTGGGTACACTCGAGAAGAAGAAGGAAGCTCCAATTTGTATGCCATAGTACCAATCTTTTGCAACACCTTGTAAGGACCATAGTACTTTCGCGATAATTTATTATCCTTCTTAGCTTACTTCAGGGATTTTTTTTTGTATGGTTGTAGCCATAAAAATACCCAGTCTCCTACATCAAAACTTCTCTTGCTGTGGTGTTGATCTGCCTCTTGTTTCATTCGATTTTGTGCCAAATTTAGTTTATCCTTTAAGAGTTGTAGAACTTGTTGTTGATGCTCAATGTGATCTTCCAGTGCTTCAACCTTAGAATTTTCTCTTAAAGATGATGTGATGGACAGTGGATGATATCCATAAAGTCCCATAAATGGGGTCATTTTTGTTGTAGTATGGAAGGAAGTGTTATACCACCATTCAACCAAAGGTAACCACTTGGCCCATTGTGTTTGTTTATCATATACAAAACAACAAAGATATCCTTCAAAACATTTCTTCACTATCTCAATTTACCCATCAGATTTAGGATGATAAGATGATATATGGGCTAGTTGAGTACCCAAACAAGAGAATAATTTCGTCCAAAAATTTCCAGTGAAAATGGGATCTCTGTCGCTTACAATAATCTTCGGGTTTCCATGTAGCTTTTGAATTTTTTCCATAAATGTTGTAGCAACTGTACTTGCTTTAAATGGACGCGATAATGCACAAAAGTGTGCTTAATTGTTAATTCTATCAACTACCACCATGATGATAGTCTTTCCTTCGAACTTAGGTAAACCTGTGATAAAATCCATTGAAACCTCCTCCCAACGTTGACTTGGAATGGGTAAAGGTTTTTGCAGACCTGGGGTCTTAATTCTCTCAACTTTATTTTGCTGGAAAACTAAACATTCTACCACAAACTTTTGAATATCATATTTAAGGCCATCCCAAAAAAAATATTTCTTCACCCTGTGGTAAGTTTTCAAAAATCTTGAGTGTCATCCTACGGGAGAGGTGTGTAATTCCAAAAGAATCTTTTGTTTTAGTTGGGAATTCTTACAAAGATATAAGTGATATTTGTACCATAAGGAATCATTTTTCCAACTAAATGTATCGGATGTACTGGGATCTTGCTACAACTTTTGAATGAGTGTCCACACTTCTTCATCATTCTTCCATTCCTCCCTTGCTTCGGTTATCCAATCTGGTTGGATAATAGAAATGGCACAAATCAATTCTTCCACCTCCTCATCCTTTCTTAAGAGTGAATCTGCAACAACATTTAGCATCCCTATTCTGTAGATGATTTAAAGTCATAACCCAACATATTTGTCACCCATTTTTGCTGCTCTTATGAAGATAATATTTGTTCCAAAAAGTATTTAAGACTATCATGATCAATTTTTACCTTGAAGTGTCTTCCCATTAGGTAAGGTCTCCATTTTTTTAGTGCATGTAGTATTCCCAACATTTTCTTCTCATAAATAGCTTTCTGTAAATACTTTCCTTTGATTGGATGACTTTCAGAAGCAATGGGTCTTCCTTCTTGCATTAAAACAACACCAATTTCATTTCCTGAAGCATCACATTCCACAATAAAGGTTTTTGTGAATTCTGGCGTAGCTAAGACCAGTGCTAGGCACATTGCCTCTTTAAGATGTTCAAATTCCTTTGTTGCTTTTGGATTCCATGAGAATGCATCTTTATTCAATAATGTTGTTAGAGGTGCTGCTATTCTCCCACAATTCTTAACAAAATTACGATAATACCCTGTTAACCCGATAAATCCTCGCAATTGCTTTATGGTTGTGGGAAATTTTCATTCCTTAATGGATTTAATTTTGTTAGGGTCTATCTTAACACCCTCCTGAGATACAATATGACCTAGTTATTCCACCTCTTGTACTCCAAAGAAAAATTTGGAGGTTTTTTCATATAATTGTTTCTCCTCCAATAGTTTGAGCACCCTGTCGACATGTTTAACATGATCCTTCCAAGACCTGCTATAGATTAGTATATCATCAAAAAATACTAACACAAATTTTCTAAGGGTGGGTTTAAAAATGGAATTCATCAACCCTTGAAATGTATCAAGTGCATTGGTAAGGCCAAAAGGCATGACCAAAAATTCATAATGACCCTCATGAGTTTGAAATCTTGTTTTAAGAATTTTTTCAGTCGTCATTCTAATATGTTGATATCCTGAATGAAGATTGCTCCATGTAATTCATCCCATAATTCATCAATAACATGAATGGGAAATTTATCTTTAATAGTGAGCTTATTGAGGTCCCTATAATCCGGACACATGCACCATGATCCATCCTTATTGTGCACCAATACTACTGGAGCAGAGAAAGAACTCTGACTAGGTTGAATTATACCAGCCTCTAACATTTCTGCAATCATACGCTCAATTTCACTCTTTTGTACAATAGGATATCTGTAAGGCATGATGTTTGGAGGAACACTTCCAAGAATCAAATGAATAGAATGATCATGATCATGAATAAGTTGGAGTCCTTTAGGAGTTTCAAACATCTTGGAATGATTGTCAAAGACATTTTGGAGACCCGGAGAAATCGATGATTTTGATGTTGGAGCTTCTAGTGAGAATAATTGTGCAATTACGCCTCGTTGTTCTTTCTTCAGAAGCTTTGTCATGACATTAGAGCTTATTATCTTTCTCGGCTTCCCTGCGATACCATGTAATTCAACTTTCTTTCCTTCAGAAAAAAAATTTCAAGAAAAGTTCTTGAAAATTAAAAGCTACCATCCCCAAAGATTGTAACCATTGTACTCCTAGTACAACATCAATACCTCCCATTGGAATGGAAAGCATTGGACTATTCAATACATATTGCCACATGGTTATCTTGATATTACGACATTTTCCAGAGCAATTTACAGTTCCTCCATTTTCAACCATCACTTGACATTCTGGTGTTGGGTATAGGAAGCAATTCAATTCCTTGGATACCTTACAATGAATAAAATTATGGGTACTACCCGAATCAATCAACACTATTATTTTTTTCTTCTTGATATGTCCTTCTATCTTGAGAGTTTGAGGAGTGGTAATTCGTGCCAATGCATTACAAGATATGGTTGGACTCATTTCTTCTTTCTCTAGGGTTGGTTTCTGGTGTATATCCTCTTCTTTTGAAGTTTCTTATTCATTTTCTTCCTCCTCTTCACAATATATGTAAAATAATTTCTTCTCAACACACTTATGACCTTTAGTTTATTTTCTATCACAATTTTAGAAAAGCCATTTTTCTCTTTTTTCTTTCAATTTTTGTGGTGTCAACCTTGTAGGTTGTGGAATTATAGGAGTAGCAATACTTCCATCTTTATCAGATGTGATGGGTAGGCTTCCTTGTCGCCATAATTTTACTTTCAAAAACATAAAAATGTATAAATTCCCTTTTCCAGAGTTCAATTTTATCTTCATGCACAATATTGTTAGAGAATAACAACTTTTAGAGACTAACAAATAAATTAGTTAAGATTTCTTCATAAGATAGAGAAAGTTTGTTTTAGTTTTTACGGAGTAGAAAGCATGTTGATTTTTAGAACTTAGTTGGAATTTAAATTTATCAATTTCATTAGGAACATAAGAATAAAAAAATCCTTAGAATTAATCTCTACAAATCCAATCATCACACCAATAAACTAAATGAATAAAAGAGGCTGCTAGCATATATTGTGCACTTGCACTTCACAAGTTTACCAACTCCAATTGAAAATTTATGTAATCAATTTAAGGCAATTAAATTGACCAAACACAACCTGTTATCTAAAAATATTCCTTTTGAAGTTGTTTATCCAAACTTATCCTTTCTTTCATTTTCCTTATTTTACTTTCTTGCTTGCTTTCTCTTCTTGGTTCTCTCTCTCTCTCTAAAACTAACTCCAAAGCCACACTAACAAAAGGTGTGAACTGGTTCTCTAAAGAATTTTTATTATTGATGTCTCTATTCTCTTCCTTTTCCTTCAAATTTCCTTAACATGCAAATATGTATCTCTTCACCCCCCTTTTCTCATATTTTCCTTTATTTTCATAAGCAAATGTTAATTAATGCATGTTTTCCTTTGCCAATTTCCATAGCCATTAATAAACTGAAAGTGATTCCCATTATAGTGTTTTTCCCAACATTCAGCTTGGAATATGTGTCCCATGACCTTGGTCTTATTTTTCTTGTATTAACCTTTATTACATAAACTTTAACCTGAGGTTGTTACAAACCGCTCCTCCTTAGGGGAATACCATCTTTAGTGGTTTATGACACATATGACCAACAAATTGTTGAAAGCAAAACATATTGCCTATGGAGCTCTATAACATAACTCGATATAATATTTACAATGAAAAACTACTACAAATGATGACCAATGTGAGAAACATGGCAATCATACCTCTTATTGGAGCCTTATAACACATCTCATTATAGTTTATACAACCATACACATATATACATACATATACTAAAACCCATTTTCTTGAACCAACAAATAATGAATAATACAAAGACTGCATATGATCAACCATCTCCCATGTAGATTCATTGGGCCCAAAGTGCTTCCATTGCACTTTAACTTGCTCTATTGCTCGGTTCGAGAGCATGAACTGTTTCTGTTGCAATATGCATTGTGGTTATGGATGGAATTTTCCCTTTGCTTCCACCTACAATACAGACCATTCAATGATATGATCAACATCCTTCATGTATCTCTTAAGTAATGAAACATGGAAAAAATCATGGATTTTCACTATCAGAGGCAGCGAAAATCTGTAGGTGATTGGTGCAATCATCTCAAGGATCTCAAAAGTCTTGCAATATCGAGGTGTCAACTTAAAATAGGATGCAATCCTCAAGGATCTCCTCTTGGAATTGATGTGCAAGTACACATGCTCCCCAACCTTAAAATCATTAAATTCCCTGTGTTGATCCACATAACTCTTTTTCATATCATGTTATGCCTTTAAATACCTCTTAATAACCTCCATTTTATGTTCCATCTTTGTAAACATGTCCGGTCCAATAAACACCTTGTTCACTAGATCACTCCAGCTGATAACAGTATCATAACTCCAACCATAAAGAACCTCAAATGGTCTCATCTTCAAGGAATCTTGATACCCATTGTTATATGCAATTTCCACCAGTGGATGATATTCCTCCCACTTCCTTTGCTGATGCATGACATACATCCTCAACATATCCTCAAGAATCCTATTAACCCTCTATGTCTATCCATTTGTCTATGGATAATAAGTTTTACAAAAAGCTAAATATATCCCCAAACATATAAACAACTCCTTCCAAAACCTGGAAGTGAACTTGGCATCTCTGTTTGATATGATCTTCTTGGGAACACCAAGCAACCTCACTATCTCCCTGATGAAAATTTGAGATACCTCACTAGCTGAATTAGTAGACTTAACTGCAATTAAGTGAGCTACCTTACTTAACCCTTCAACCACAATAATGATGGAATCATGTTGTTTGGATTTCTTTAGAAAAAATATAATGAAGTCCACAAAAATGACCTCCCAATTCCACTTTGAAATCAGATTGTAAAAAACCACATGGATGCTTACACTTTGTGTTTACCCTTTTATAGTCCAAACATCTCACAAAAAACTCAACCACCTCTTTCTTCAAGTTCATCTAGTGATAGAACTTCTTAACTGTTGTCAAAGTCTTCTGATACCCTAGGTGACCTGAGTACAACTTGACATGAAAATCCCTCAAGATAAGCTTCTTGAGCTCAATGTTATCTGACACTTAAATCTTGTTCTTGAATCCGACCAAGCCATCTGTTGTGAGATGATACTCCTCATCCCTATTACTTTCACCCTGCCGTTGTAAGTTGTGCCTCAACTGTTGATCCCTGTCATCATGTTTTCCCGCTTGCAAGGTCTGATCCTGCAAATTTTTCCCATAAGAACTCACAGTTGCGATATGATTCACCTGCACTCTCATAATGAGAGCATCTGGAAGCCTATTCTCCTTGCCCTCAACGTATCTAATATCAAAGGAAAACTCACTGAGAGTAGCCAACCATCTAGCTTGCCTAACATTCAGATTGGATTGGGAAAACAAGTGCCTCGATCCACTATGATCACTCATCAGAATAAATCTCCTGCCAAGAAGATAATATCTCCACATATTCAAGGCATGAATCATAGCTTCCAACTCAAGATCGTGAGTCACATTGTTTTCCTGTGGTCATTCAACTTCCTTAACTCATAGCATACCACCTTTCCTTCTTGCATCAAGACTCCACCAAGTCCTCTCTTGCAAGCATTTGTACATACCAAAAACTCTTTATCAGGATCTGCAGTCTTTAAGAATGGAGAATTTGTAAGCAAATGATTCAACTGCTCAAATCTAGCTACACATTCTTCATTCCATTCAAGCTTATCTCATTTTCACAGCAAATATGTAACATGATAGGAAATCCGTGAGAAGTTTATGATGAACCTCATATAGTAACCTGCTAATCCCATGAATGATTTGACCTCATCCACATTCCTAGGAGTTTCCCACTCCATGATAGCTTTGATATTTTTTGGGTCCACTGCTATACCTTTCTAGGAAACAACATTTCCCAAGCAATGAAGTTCAGTCGAAAAGAAACTTCACTTACTAAGCTTGGCATAAAACTAATGCTCTGTCAACAATTTTAACACTGCTGCTAGGTGTTCTGCATGCTCTTCCTCATTCTTAGAATATATCAATATATCATCAATGAATACTATCACAAAAATTTCCAGATAAGGACACAAAAAACTATTCATCAAACACATGAAAGTAATCAGAGCATTAGTAAGACCTAATAGAACCACTACAGACGCATAATGCCCATACCTAGTAGAAAATGTGGTTTTGTAGATGTCCTCTTCTTTGATGTGTACCTGATTATATCTTGATCTCAAGTCAATCTTTGAGAACATTGTTTCTCCCTTCAACTGATCAAACAAGTCATGAATCTGAAACAAAGGATACATGTTCTTGATTGTCACCTTTTTCAACTGCCTGTAGTCAATACACAACCTGAGAGTACCATCCTTCTTCTTCACAAACAACATTGATGCACCTCAAGGAAACACACTTGGCCTTATGTATCCTTTATCAAGAATTTCTTTAAGTTGTAACTTAAATTCCACCAACTATGGAGTGCTCATCCTATAAGGTGTCTTTAATGTTGGTGTTGCTCCTTGTACCGACTCAATAGAGAAATCCACTTCCCTGTGAGGCGATAAATCTAAAATCTCTTCTAGAAATACATCCTGAGACTACTGCAAAATTGGATACCTCTTCAAGACTTCAACATCCTCAATATCATTCCCCTTGTCACTTGAAACATGCAGTGAAAATAATACACATCCTTTCCTACAATTACGATTAGCTCTCATAGCTGTAACCATTCTCACCAATGTATGCTCCTTCTTTCCCTGCAATATTTTCTTCTCTCCATCATCATCCAAGCACCTAATATCCTTCTTGTAAAAATCTACCTTATTCATGTGAAGGTACAACCATTCCATACCCAAAATAATGTTATATGCACCCAATGGAAGCACATTTAAATGTGTTGATATAGGCATACCATTCAGCTCAAATGCACAAGCTCTCACCCAATGATGAACTCTCTTCTTGGTCCCTGTAGCCAACTGCATCAACGAATACTCTAGATGCACTTATTTACTCAAGCTACACTTATCCACCAGGTCAGGATTAACATAACTATAATTAGATCTAGGATCAATCAAAATGGAAACAACTTGATCACAAAGTTTACCTTCCATCTCAATAATGGATGCCTGGTGATCTGCTTTCTTATTATCAAGTTTTGCATAGATACGAGGAATGCTCTGTCTAACATCCCCAACTATTTGTGCTTCTTGAGCACTATAAATAGAAGGTCTACCACCCTAGTATAAGAGAAAATACTTCTTGTGATTATCCTTGCCACATATCCAACACTGAAATAATTCTCTGCCACTACCCTTATTCTACTGCTCTCTAGGCTGAGATCCATGTCCCTTTTCTATTAGACTAAAATTATTGTAAGGAGCCACATTTTCTTTCTCACCTGCATCCTGAGGTCTTTCCTGCTTCAAAGTCCATTTTATTTTGGTCTTGTCATTACCTTTCCAATCACGCTTAGGATCAGTCTTGCGCTTCGACTTCTCATAAAAATGCTTCAATTTATCAATGACTTCCTCCAATGATCGAGGCTCATCATACTCAATCTGATCCTTCAATGTTAATGGAATTCCACTGATGAACATTTTAACCTTATTCTTCTCGTCCTTAAGATAAGGCACATACCTCAACAACTACAGAAACTTAGTCATGTACTCTTCATTTGTCATAGTCTTTATCTTTAGCTCGTAGAATTCCACAGCCTTCTCATCGTAATATCTATTTGAAAAGTACTTCTTCCTGAAGATTCTTTTGAACTCATGCCAACTCAACTCCTTCGTCGCGATGCCTCTAACACGCTTTGCATCTTCTCACCAGACATCTTCCTTTCCTTTGAGTGTGAAAATAATTATCATTATCCTCTGTATAATCATGTAGCTCAAAGAACTTCTTCATCCCAAGCAACTAAACTTCTACATCTTCTGGTTTCTTCATCTCTCCATCAAATGTAGGAGGCTTGTATTTCTTGAACTCATCTATAAATTATCCCTTCTCACTCCTCCTGTAAGGATGATAGCAATGATGACCATATTGTCTATCTAAACTAAAACTAGCATAGAACCCATAACCACTACCTCTCCTGTCAAGTGTATCCATCCATCTGTCACCTCTGACCATGTCATCCCTGTCGACATGTGCCCTCCATGAGACTTGCTACCATATGCCCCATTTGTCATTTCCTCCTATCCATAACTAATTAGTGGTTGTCCATGTCTCTGCAAATTTTATAAACTATGAAGGATCATTGCATTTACCTCGACTTGTTGTTCTTGAGATCTGGAAATCCTTTCGAGTGACCGAATTATCCTATCATTATCCACCTTGAAACTCTTGATATCTACCTTCAGACTTCTTAAGGTATCTGTTATGTCAGGAGAATACTCTTCCCCGTGATACTCAATTGATATATAAGAGAGTCATGTGAACTGTAATCCACCATGTTGTTTTTCAATTTTGATCTTCTTCTTCTTGTACACATACCATGT
This sequence comes from Pinus albicaulis, assembly GCA_034641835.2. Classification (NCBI taxonomy): domain Eukaryota; kingdom Viridiplantae; phylum Streptophyta; class Pinopsida; order Pinales; family Pinaceae; genus Pinus; species Pinus albicaulis. The sequence continues at coordinate 267,587,674 of CM076570.1, read as the reverse complement.
CGAATAAAAAAAATATAAACGTAATAAAAAATACCTTAGTGAACTTTGGGAGAGGCTATCTTGTCTACACAAATCGGTCTAGATTAGCACGATGTACATGTATATATTTAATGAAACCATCATATAAACATCAAACATGATAACATAAATTGTAACATTTGATATATACATGAAAACCATGGCCACTACAATGCATATGATTGACACACATGCATAACAATCACATCCCGCCCATCTAGTCCAAGTATTTGAACCTGGAAGATCTGATACCAATCTGTAACATGCCCTCACCACATTTACCCGCTTTTACAAGCCCTTCGGGTAAATATGAAGAGGAGTGCTACTATGACATGACCCAAACTCCTAGTTCCAGTTAAGGAATCGGGGCCTACAAATGAGACTTATTAACCTTCCTCAGGAACCACAAATCACTCAAAGGATGAAGAAACACCCCAGGTAACCAATTCCTGAGTTAGAACCCTTTTTCTCTAATCTAGACCTATAACCACGCCTTTGACACTGTCCACATGTGGTTGTGAGCCTCGAACCACACTCTCAATCCTTGCTCCATGTGGTTACGACCTCAAACCTCCAGTTCTATGACTGCGGTCTCGAGATATGAGCCAATTTTTTAGCCTGTCCTCCATACCACTGCCCATAACTTCCTGTAACTTTCCAGAATCACATTTCTCATAAATTGAAGCCAAAACTTGACCTAGACTAACTAGAACCCTCTAGACATTTCGTCAAACATATGGTAAAAAAGTAAGCTACAGGTCATGAATGCATATCTGAGTATAAATATTTGAAATTCATCTAAAAATCATCGAGAAGGTCTAATTCCCTCTCAAGTAGTTGTAACCACACTATTTAGTCCATGCATTCATAAACCATTCATTAACTTATTAAACCATAACAAGATACATAGCTAAAGCACATCTTAAATCATGCTAATAACCAAAATATAACAAAATTTCCATCAAACTTAGGCTTTTTAAATGAGAATTTAGGGAAAGTTTGAATGAAAAGCTAAATAACTCTGAAAACCAATAACCTATATGTGACCAAGGGGGAATGGATCACAATGACTCCCCAAGTCATTATCAACCAGATTATTAATCATGATAGAACAACCATCAAAGCAACATAATAACAGGTACAAATTCTCATAGATTACAATAAAAAATAACTCTCATTAACATACGTAAAATCCAACCAAGTCAGAGACTTCCACGTACCACCCGACCATAAACTGAGTTGAACAAAATATTTATTTAATCCAATCACTCCCATGCAATATTCCAAGCATGATTGTGGGATCTCATGGGATAAACCAAGACATAAACTACCAAGGGAATCCATAGGTTAAACCACCTCCACCCTCAAACTATCGTAATCTCACCTAAATCGATCCCAAGATCACAAAAATAAACCAAGGTTGGATGCCTCAGATTTATTGACCATACCTGGATAAATTTTCCTGTCTCTAGCCAACTATTGAGGGCTTCCCGAAGAAGACCATATCCACCCCCAATCCTTGGGAATTTTCTTGAGACCACCACACCTGATTCAAAAACCTTCCGACAATCCAAAGCTCAACCACTAAATGAATCCCATCACACCATTTTTATCTAGGAAATAGCAAGGCAAGGATGAAGCCACTGTCAAACTAGGGAAAAATCACGCTAATGACAAGAAATAAACAAAATAAAAAAATGGTTGAACCATGCATTCACATCTTAGCTAGGAAATCATATATGCAACTTGTTACCTGTGAATTCTTCTTGCTAAAGCTATTGATCCAACCTTCTCCTTGCTTTCCTTTTCCTTCCTTTGCTTGCTTTATCCTCTTGGTGCTCTCTCTCTCTTTGAAACTAACTCCAAAGCCACACTGAAAAAAAATTGTGAACTGGTTCTATGAATCCTTTTTATTATTGATGTCTCTATTTTCTTTATTTTCCTTAATTTTAGTTATAATTTTCCTTAGCATGCAAATATGTGTCTCTTCACCTCCTTTTTCTCCTGTTTTGCTGTATTTTCATAAATAAATTCCAATTAATGCCTCTTTGAATTTTACAATGCCTTTTCTAATTCCCATAGCCATTAATAAACTAAAAGTGATGCCCACTATAGTGATTTTCCCAAAATTCAACTTGGAATACATCTCCCATGACCTTGGTTTTATTTTTCCTTTATTAACCTTTATTACATGAACTTTAACCCGGGTTTGTTACATAAGGCAAGGCTACCCTCTATCCTCCCTTCTCTTTCTCTTGGTAGCATAGGGTGTCAGCAGATCCTTAGAGGATACCCGTAGAAGGAATGGCCTATCGGGCCTAAGGGTGGCACCCACTCTCCGCATCACCCATATCCTCTATGTTGATGATGTCCTTGTCTTCAATGATGGCTCTCGAAGTGACACTCACTCAATCAAAGAATCTCTTTATATTTTTTCAGCAACAACAAGTATGGAAAATCAATATCTGAAAATAAACCATAACCCCTTTGGGTCTATCTGAAGGTGAGCCCAGGTCCTCTATGCATTCTTTTCCTTTCAATCGGGCCAATCTTGAGAGTGGATTCAAATACCTTTGGTTCCTCCTGAAACCCAATTCATACATTAATTCAGATTGGAAATGGATCTTAGAAAATATACTCAAATCTTGGAACACAAGATGGTTATCAAGGGTGTGATGACTATTCCTAATTAAATTAGTGTTGGAGGCCATCCTAGTTTACTAGATGTCACTCTCCTAGATTCTGAAAGGCACCCTCACCAAACAAGAAATTATTCTATAAACTCCTCTAGATGGGAACCTCTAAATAACATGCTTTCCCTTGGGTCAAATAGTTTAAAATCACCTTGCCTAAGGTATGGGGGGTGGGGTCTGAAACAACTTCCTTAGTTCTCTCAAGTGTTGGTAGCCAAAGCAGGCTGGAGGATGGTTTTTTCTAAAAGTGTGTGGTCCTTTTTTATCGACAGGAAATACATTTTTCCTTTATCCCTTTAGGAATAGATTCAGAACCCCAACAAAATTAGACCAAATTCCTCCATTATATGGAGGTCCATTGTCAACTCCTTCTCTCTCATCGAAAATGGCCTTTCATGGAAAGTTGGAGTAGGAACCAACCTTCGACTAGGAATAAAACCTTGGGATGGAAGTAGTGGATATCACCACCTCCTAGAAGATCTAATAACAATCCTTCACTCTAAATGGATTTACACACTCAATCAGGTTTCGGTCTCCCACCCCTCAAATCCCCTTAGTGACCAAAAATGGATTTTAGGAAGTCATCTGAAATTACCAAGACATCTAAGAGGAACATGGTCTCCCTTCACCTAAGCCTTACTAGAGGAACATATATGCATAACTGAGGATCCTGATGAGTTCGTATGGTCCCTCTCCTCCTTGGGTAATTATACTCCAAAAGAAGGTTATCTAACTCTCATATTTGATCAAATACCTGACCCTCTAAAATCGTAGTGACATCACCTTTGGAAGCTAAAGTGCCCAACCAAATCCAGATTGGTCATGTGGTGTGATCTAGAAAAAAAATACCTACATGGGACTTTCTGAGCAAAAGATAAAAAAAGGGCTAAATTGGTGCAACCTATGCAAATCAACGAAGGATTTAGTCAACCATCTCTTGATTGAATGTTCCTATTCTAAAACCATCTGGCAATTATTTTCTTCAAATTTGGGTCAGGCATGTAAATGGAAGGAACAAATCTAATTACAACCTGGCATGTGTGGGTTACTATTGAGGGAACAAAATATTTCATTGCTCTCGCTCTCCTTTCCAATCTGGGTATTTGGATAGCAATAAACAAAGTTATTTTTAGTGACAAGTTGATTCCTCCTAAAAACACGGTTGGTCAATATCTTGCTATCTTGGATATTCTGTATAAGCCATCCACTACTCATATTAGAAATGCTCACCAGCTCCAAATCAATAAGATTAGGCATTGGGGTTTTTTTTATGGAGCCACTCAGGGTGATCCTAAAGGATGTGGAGGTAGAGATATCCTCTACATTGATTAAAATTACTCCTACAATATGAAAATGGGTTTTGGAGAAGGGTCAAATAATTATGCAAATCTTATGATACTTAAATTGTTGTTGGTTTTTTCAATGGAAAAGAACATCACCTCTCTTAAAATATTTGGGGCTCACAACTCATCATTAGGTGGAATAAAGGATTGAACAAATATTATAACCTCAGACTTCAGCCTATGTTATATGATGTATCTCGTCTCAAATAAACTCTTTCACTCTTTTCTATTTCTCATATTTACAGGGAGTCAACACGTATGCAAACACCCTCTCTAAGGAGGTTATTTTTTTGGCTCAAGCGACATGGAAAATCACTGAACAGTTTGAAGAAGGGGCCTTTGAGGATCATCATAGGCCTTTTATCATGGAAGACAACACCGACAAAAGATGAGGACCAACATAGTTTTTATTTTTATTTATTTATTTTCAGTTTTGCACATAGCTATATATCATATCCAGCATCTGAACTATCCAATCGGTTGCTCATATAGTCCAACTTTATCTTTTTTTTGCAACTTTTTAGAAGACTTTTTTATAAGTGGATATTTATTTTCAACATTGTTTAATATGACACTTTTATGGTTCTTGCAAATCTGAATTGTTATCAACATGATCCATCAACAAATATTTTCTTTGAAGATTATACACAATCAAACTAATACATGTATGACATGTATCAAAAAAATGTAATTTTGTTTTCAAATGATAATAAAATTATGCTTTTTTCTTAGGAAAAGAAAACAACATTATATTTACATGTAAATTGTAAATACCATATTAAATAATGGAGGAATTAAATAACTCTCTTATCCTAAAAAGTAAATTATTTTTTTCATTATTTTCAATTATTTTGTCTCTCTACATAAAATTGATGTAAAATTAAGGTGGAAAATCAAAATTATATTTATGGCTAACATTGATTTTATTTGTTATTACTATTTTCTAATTTGTTAATGTAAGTATTATTTTGTTATTTTTACATGTAACATTAAGGTATATCTCCCTTATATATATAAGACACACACATAGACAAACATGTAACATTTTAAAAAAATACTAATAACAAAAAAAATTCAATGAGTGTTTGTGTGTACGCATAGAGAGAGAGAGATTAATTTTATCATATGGATATATGTTTTGTATATTTCATTACTCAAATTGTTTCATAAAACTGAATCCCTTGTCCAACAAACAAAGGAAGCCAATATGAAGTGAATCCCTTATCCAACAAACCAATCTGATGCCGCTTATCCCAAACTTTAAAATAAAATTATTATTGTTATTGTTATAAATATTAAAAATATATTTAATTTAATATATTAATTAAATTTAATGTATAGTAGTTTAATGTATTATTGTTTCAAATATATATTTAATTTAATATATCTAGTAGAATAATGAATTATATATCAATATTTTATTTAAAATATATTAATTTAATTTATTTAGTTTAATATATATAAATTTAAAATATTCATCTAATTTATGAGGTGTATATTAGTTGGTTTGAGTGGGATGTAGTCTCCACCCCGTCTGATGTTCAAATATCATGGGGAGGGGTTGAGGATGAAAGTCACTTTTAGGGGAATTAAACTACCCCAAGGGGGCGTTCAAGCTTGACTAAGCTTCGCACAATCCTAGTGATAGCATCCCACTAGTGGGTATACACAATTCATGTATGAGCACATTTGTTGATTAATGAAAAGCACTCTTTGGTTTCCAGTCTGATTTTCCTTTACGGGACTTGAGTCTCCTTGTGTTAGGGCCTAGCCCAGGTGCTCAAGTCCCCTTCTTGTACATTTACTTTCCATGTGTTTAGCTTATTATGCTTTTTTGCAAATCTCATTTGTAAAAAAGTATTGTCTTTGTAGGGTTAATGAATAAACTTCTCTCTTAGTTTATTTATGTATCTTGCTCAGATAGACTAAAAAATAGCTTCTTTAATATATTGATATTATTCGTTTCAAATCCAACTCATCCTTTTTGTCATTTTACTTTTTTGCATTTAATAGTTTATGAGTTATTTATGCACTTTGTTTTTACGAGTCAACCATGCATTTTGCTTTCAATTAGATAATATTTCTTCATAGGCATAGTTAGTTCACTTAGAACATCATCTTTTCACCAATTATTACACATTTATGCAATCTGCTAGCAAAGTTGAAATATGCCTAGACGAGCTACAAGGAACTCCAGATTTGCCTATTCCTTGTATGAATTGATCCATTGGAGGTACCTAAGCTTGGAAAGTGTAACAAACCTGATAAAAAATCCATGTAATAAAGTTAATAAAGGAAAAATAAGACTAAGGTCATGGGACACGTATTCCAAGTTGAATGTTGGGCAAAACATCCTAGTGGGTGTTTATTTGGTTTATTATGGCTAAGGGGAAATTAGCAAAGGCAATGGAAAAGGATTTGGAAAGGAAGGAGGCATTAATTGGCATTTTATTTATGGAAATAAAGGAAATTAGGAGAAAATGAAGGTGAAAGGTCACAGGTTGCATGTGAGGAGGAAAATGAAGGAAAATAATGGAAATCGAAGAAAATAGAGGCCTCGTTAATAAAAAGGCTTATGAGGATAAGTTTAGTTTTGAGCTCTCTCTCCATTATCTATACTCTCTCATACCTTGCACACTTAGAGTATTCTTGGAGCACTCTTGCATTGGGCCAAGGAAAGAAAAAAAAGAAAAAAAAGGTGCAAACATCAACAAAGATCAAGCAAGGAAGAGCAGGATCAAGCGACTACAACGAGTTTACTTGCACGTATCTATTTGCATGTGTGATTTCCTTGCTAGATTTGACATGCATGGTACATGCATGTGTGGTTTTGGTTCTTTTGCTATCATTGGCATGGGTTTTTCCAGGAGTGATCGTGTTCTTCAACCTTGCCTTTCCATTTTCGGATAGCCATTGTGTGGTGGCTTCTCTTGTATTTGGTTGAGTTGGATTTCCATATGGACTCGAACATGAGTGGGGTGGTCTCAGAATTATTCACTAGGCCTAGGAATCCTTGACTGGTGAATGGTAGGATACATGGTAAAGCTCAGAGGTGAATACCCTTGATTGATCCTAGGTATCCCGGGATGGGATACTCGGTAAATATCAGAGGGAATACCCTTGATTGGGCCTAGGAATCCCTTGATCGGTGATGGAAGGTTACACAATAAATCCCAGAGGTTGGAGACCTCGTAGGCCTAGGAATCACTTGGTTGGTAATGGCGAGATACACAATAAATATGAGAGGTTAATATATACAAATTTCTCACGTTTTAGTTGGAGAGATCCGAAGGCATTCATGCTTCTTTAGGGCCTAGTAATCCGGTGGGGATTATGGTAAAGACTGAGGAATCCCTGGTTGGTTTTTTTGTGAGTCCCGCATTCATTCTTGGAATATGACACAACGGTGATTGGCTGAAAAAAAATATTTGGTTCAACCAATCTATGGTCGGGTGGTTCGTGGAATTCCCATACCTGGTTAGATTTTGAATTCATTAATAAGAGATTCTTCTCCTTGGCATTTCATGTGAAAATGTATTAGCTTACATGTGGATTTTGTGGTTGTTATATCCTTGTTATTTATGTTGGTTATATGATGGTTATGAGCATTTTTTATGACAAACTTGATGTATGGATCTCATCATGTTTTGATTAGCGATTGAATGTACAATGAATGTGTGAACTAAGAGATAATAACACAACTATTGTGATAAGGTCGCAATGCTTCTTTACGAATCTCAGATAAGTATGAGACCCCTATACTTAGATATGTTGTTATGACCTGTAGATTCCATATTTGTGATATGTTTGACGAAATTCATGTCATGGCTAGTAGGGGTAAGATCAAGTATATGTACCGATGTTTGGATTAGTAGCCTTATTCCTTTGTTATTTATCATTTCTGAAGTTTCATGAAGTTCTGGGCAATGGCTTGAGACCTAGCCCTAAAAAGTGGCTCATAATCTAGGGTTGTTGGCACAAAAATGCCTGGAAAAGTCCACAGTCATTAGCATGCCTTGTTGTGGGAGCGATCGGAAGGCCTCAATCGCATGCATGACTTGTCATGGGAGCAATTGAGGGTCTAGGTTAGTAAAATGACAAGTTACCTCAGGGGTTGGTCACTTAGAATGGTTAGTTGGCTCCTGAAGCTTCTGTAGCATGTGTGGAAGGTCAGATTGGTTTGGTTTTGTCGATTCCACTTCCTTAACTTCACATGGGGAGTTGAATAACATCATAGTAGCCTCTTGTCACATGTTTACCCCAATGAACCGTTTAACTTGGGTAAATTTGGGAGGAGGGTGTTATAGAGTGGTATCAAAGTAGGTTTAGTTCTCTTTGGGTGGTGTTTGGTTTCCATTCTCTTTGTGTGATATATGATACCATAGGGTGGTATCAGAGCATGGTTCAACCCTTGGACTAGATGGGAGGAATGTTTTTGTCATGCATGCATGAAGATTGTATATGTGCTTTTGTATGCATGGTGGTGGTAATTGTTATTTTTGTGTTGACATGTAAAATTTTATGTTGTTGTTGTTGGAATGTGGTTTTCATGAATGTGTGTCAGATGTATGTGTACTTGTTATGCATGTCAATGTTTATATGTTGTTATGCATGCATTTTTATGGTCATGGTTGTCATGCATGAGGTCATGGTATGAATTTGGCATTGGCATGCTGGTAACTGGGATGATAATTGAGATGACATTGTTGGTACGTTATGATGCTAACATGTTGGTTGAGATAGAGCAGGAGAAGTAGATCATCAAGGAAAAGTTGCAGCACTCGACCTCGAGGTAAGATCAGATCGACATACAGGTTTGTATATTGGACATGCAGGTATGTTTATTAATGGTTGTTATAAGCAAAATGGTTATGTACATGCCTATCATTGTAGTGTTGTTGTGGTTACATGCCTGATAGAAGTTAGTTAATCAGTGTGGTCATATGCACATGTGTCATATAGTCATGAATGGTAGTAACTTGTTGTTATATGCATTATGGTCATATTCATTATGATTATGGTTATTGCAGTAAGTTCTTGATGTTATATGTATCGTGTTAATTTGGATCGACCTGTACAGATGGTCATGGTTATGGTATTCAAGTATGAGTAGATATACCTATGATATTGTGTCACAATAATATGGATTGAGTTGTGCAGATGTGATAACCTCCCCTGAGATACATTGAGGTATGAGTTGATTATGTTGTCTATTTGGTTTATCTAACATATTATGCTTACAGGTTGTTTGATTGTTTGATTAATTGCATGATATGAGTTTGTGTCTATAATATTGCATGAAGGAATGATCTTGTTTTAAGATAGTTGTACTAACACAATATGTGTTGAGACAAATGATATGTACTTGAGTGCAAGTGCGCGATAGTTGTCGTATTATGATTAATGACTGTGAGTTGACTATTGATTATGATATGGTTGTTAGTATTGGTAGAGGTTGATTTCAGATTAATATATATGTTGTCTTGATCTTTGGAACATGTGACTGACATTTGTGAACAATTGTAGGGAAACATGTTTGGTATTATCATGAAAAGGTAATAGTTGATTCGTTTATATAACTAACATTTGGGTGGTGTGATATTAGATAATAAGACTCAATTGCAACAAGGTAAAAGGTAAAAGAAAGGAATTGGGTGAGAATTCCTTGTGCTATTTTTGGAAACCACAATTCCAAATGAAAGGGTGCTTTGCATGAATACAAGAAGTCTTCTTAACCTTGATTTTTTTTGACATTATGTGGATATGTGTTATATTCATGAACATGTATTTGACAAGTATATTAGCTATTTTCTAGTTATGGCTAGATTCGTGGAGGGAATTGGAGTTTCTTCAAAGATGATATATGTATATGTTCAATTACAAGTTAGTGTGTTGGGTACAACAAGGTAAGGTAACTGGTATATTGTATATTTATTTATGCACTGACAATTATGTGTTCATGGCAGTATGATGCAAGGGATTACATGGCAAAAAATACTGCCATGAAATCTTGAAGAAGGCTCGGGTTAAGCTTTCCCTTGGAAGCATTGGGAAACATGGGGTTGAGTCATGGTGTTTGTTGCTAGTTTTGTGATTTCGGTGCTTTGTGATTTTTTTTTCTTTATTTGCAGTTTTGTTTGAGTCTGATGCATGGCTATGCCACTTTGATTGTGTTGTCATATTGCTATTGGTTTTCATGGTTTTATTCTTGTTTACTTTTTTCTTTCCTTTTATGTTTTGAGGGTCTTGGGAATTGGTTGGGAAAGAGGAAAGTTAATAGAGCTCATGAAGATTTGAATGAAACCCACTAGGTAATCTAAGACTTGGATGAAATTCAGTGCATGTATATTAAGGGTAGCTGAAGGCAAGAGTATGACAACTAGCTGGATTGGTTGGGTCCATTAGTGTAAATGGATGGTTGTGAGACAATGATGAGAAAGGTAAAGTAAAGGGATTTGAGGCATTAGATGCCTTAACTATGTTGGGAATTGTTGTTCTCGATGTTATGCATATGATGCATGAATAAAGGGGGTTCTATTAACCTTTACCTTGTGATATCTGGTAATTGTATTGCAATCATGATTATTCTAATGTGTATATATGTAGATATATGTATGTATGTATGTATGTATGTCGTTGTCTGACAGGGTCATCAACGATCATGATTTCTTTATGTTAATGATTAGATATATGTATGTATGTATGCCATTGTCGGATTGGGTCATCAGAGATCATGATTGCTTTATGTTGATGTTTATATGTATATATGTATGTACGTATATCGTTTTCTAATAGAGTTACTAGGAATAATTCTTGTGGACGGATGATTGCTTATGCAGGTGAATGGCATGAAGAGGTTCGTGGTTTATGAGCAATGAAGTGGGAAGAGTAGCCCTGAAATATCTATGAGGTTAGCATCATGTGGATGTGAATTGATATTATATGCTTGTATTATGCCTATGTTTATGTTATGGACAAGTAATGTTGGGGGATAAATCAGCGAAATGGAAGTAGTGTGATCGGCAACATGCTGGAACATGCATGAATAGTGGAAAGAAACTATAATCAAGGTTGTTTTGTAGAGTCAGTGTGTGGTTTATGGATGTGTAGAAAATACACATAGATTCAACTGATATTTTAATATGCTAAAATAAAATATTGAATCCATTTCTACAAATTTGTGGAAACCAAATACGATCGAAAAATCACATGGACAAGAAAGGGAAAGAATTTCAATCACACAGCACAAATATGTATCTGGGCAAAGCCTCATCTAAAAACCCCGCTACCTGTATATTGCATAAATTAAAGAATATGAAACAATACAATGCTATTTACCTTCCTGAGAAACCTATGCATTATCTCTGACTGTCTCACTCTAATCTCATCAAGAATGGTTCGATACTTAACCAACTTCCTGCCTCTCGGTTGCTTAGCCTTGCTTACGCATTCTTGGAGGAATTGAGCCCCTATTAATTAGGAAATTCCCAAGAATTGATTGTGTAATTCATCTAAGGCGTCTTGCTGACCTCATGCATGACCTGTACAATTTTCTAATTATACAATTGATAGTTCTCTTCCCTTTAACTCCAATATCAATTGGGCCTTCCTTAGAAATGACATGCAACAACTATTTATAGCAAATTATCAGTTATCTGATTGATCACTGCATGTGACTTAAATCAGATTTAATTCATTGGACCTATCACTAGCTCATCTCTCAGTTAGAACTAGTTAAACTGATTTTAACTCAAATAATTGAGTTAACTAATTACAACTCAAAATAAATTGTAATTGGACCGCCTAAAACTTAGAGAGAACTCTACATGCCTCCAATTTGGCCCTCAACTTGAATTGACTGAGCTAACTAAGTCTTCCCAACTTAGTTAACTTGTACAAGCCGTCATGTGATGTGGAATTAAAATTTCCTTCTAATTTTAATTAAGCGGAAATTGAATTAGAATCCCTTGTTGTTGCCAATTTCAACACTCCCTCTCAACAAAAATGGATTGTCTGCTACCTTGATCCTGCTTCTGTGGAACTCGAATTTGCTTCTTGACAGAGCCTTGGTCAAGATGTCTACATCGTGCTCCTCTGTGGGAATTTACTCTAATGACATAATTTGCCTCTGCACGCAATCTTTGAGATGGAGATACCAGATATAAATATGTTTGGACCTTTCATGAAAAACTGGATTAACCGAGAGTTTGATGCAACTCAGGTTATCACAATAAATCACCATTAGATCCATTTTTCGAGCAAACAAAACAACAAGTATCTTCCTCATCTAGATGGCCTCACATGTTGCTTGACTAACCGCCATGTACTCTGCCTCTACTGAACTGAGTGAAAATCATCTATGTTTCCTACCGTACCAAGAAACTGTTGTTGATCCTATGTTGAAGATGCCCCCTGATGTGATCTTATTATCAGATGTCCTAAAGATGCCCCCTGATGTTGGCTCTAGCATCTTCTTATCATATTTGGTCACATGGCAATAAATTGATGAACCAAAAATTTTAAAATGTGACACATATGTTCTCTTACCTGAAAAAAACTTCCTCTGGTGTACTCATCCCAAGTATCCGACGAGGACTTCTGTTTTGCACAAATATTGTTGTGTTGCATGCTTCCGCCCACAGAAGCAACAGTAGGCCCTAATCATGTAACATCGCTCATGCTGCTCCCACAATAGTTTTGTTCTTCCTTTCTGCAACCCAATTCTACAGTGGGTTATCAGGGGCTATCAATTCCCTTCAAATCCCTTGTGAAGCATAGAAGTTCTTGAATTTGTTAGAAAAATATTCTCCACCATTGTCGCTCATCGAAGCCTTCACCTTCTTCCCTGTATCTTTCTCAATAAGTGCCTTGAACTCACAAAACTTTGAGAACGTCTGATCTTTCTTTTGCATGAAGAAAATCCAACACTTGCATGAAAAATCATCTACGAAAATCACATAATACCTATGTTTTGCTGTGGAATTTGTCGAGAATGGTCCACACACGTCTGAGTGAACTCTCTCAAGGATCGTCGTTGCTCGAATTTCCTTATCGTGAAAGGTGCCTTTGGTATACTTACCCAATGTACACCCTTTGCATGTATCTCGTTGCTCAAGTGCATCGTTTGGAAGTCTTGTAGAAATTTGTTGCATGATCTTCAAAGCGCCATGGTGTAGATGACTCAACTTTTTGTTCCATAACTCATCAATGTCTCGGCTCTCCACCTTCTTTTCTTTCGTGCTCAAGGCGACACAATCTTCTACATCCAATGTGTAGAGGTTCTTTACTCAAACCCCAATCTTCTTCACCTATCTCGCGTCTTTGTGACAAAGGAACACCTTTCATTTTCTAAATATCACATCATAGTCATGATATTCCAACATAGCAACAAAAACCAAATTCTTCTTTAAACCAGGAACATACATGACATATTTTAATGTGAGAGGAGTACCTCACTCCCTCTAAAAGGTAACTGTACCTATGCTGGTAGCGTTATACCTCCCATCATATCCCATCTCGATGTGCATCTGGGTATCCTTCTCCTCCAAGGTATTGAAAAATTATTTGTTGCCAGTCGTATCGAACGAAGCTCCACTATCTAAGTATCACACAGAACCCACCACCAATGACACCATGCATGCGATGAGGGTGAAATCCAACTCAAAATGTGAAGCAAGCGCTTCACCTGCCACTCCTCCCGAGGGCTTCTTATTGGTCTTCTTATGCAGACACTTTGTAGCATAGTGTCCAAGCTCATGGTAACGAAAACATTTTACCTTTGATAAGTCTCGCTTCTTTCCCGCCTGATCGGAATCTGATTTGGAATAGGACACGTTCCCTTTCCCTTTCTTAGCCTTTCTAGCCAAGGCATAGTTCTCCTCGTCATCCGTCTTTGATGAGGATCCATCTATGGTGTTCCATCGAATCTCTTATTGTACAAAGTCAGACCACAATTGCTCCCATTCTGGTAGTTTCTACCTCCCATTCACTGAGTCCTGATAGCTATGCTAGCGCTTGGGAAGGCCTAAAAGTGCTAGGCTCGCAAAATCATCCTAGGAAACTGTCACACCAACACTTCCAAGCTCATCTCTACATTGAGTGAACTTCATCAAGTATTTTGGTATCGTGTCGTCATTCTCCATCTTGACCTTTCTGAGCTTGTCCTTCAGCGCCAGCTTCCTGTGGTCGCTACTATTCTAAAACATATTTTTTAAGGCCTTACACATAGCATATAGAGTTTCCTTTCCATGGAGTTTTGAGACAATATGATCTCTAACTCCTTCTAACATAATCCTTCTCGCATATTCTACATTCTTCTTCCATGCATAAATAAATTGAGCATCTATTGTTGCGGGCTACGGAATATCACTATCTATGAATTCCTTCAACCTGTTTTTCTCCAACACTGCCTCCATCTCGTCCTTCCATGCTATGTAATTCGAACTACCCTCAAGGGAATATTAAAGTATCAATCCAGAGAAAGACATCATGATTTGTTGCTGGTCCTAAAGAATAAATCTGCAAATTTGATTCACCTGTTCAAAAAAAACTCTGGTTATTCTCTTCTATAGTGATTCCTGCTCGGATACCATGTAGAAAATCCACATAGATTCAACTGATATTGTAATATGCTAAAACAAAATATTAAATCTATTTCTACAAATTTGCGGAAAGAAAATATAATCGCACAATCACATGGAAAAGAAAGAGAGAATTTCAATCGCACGACACAAAGATGTATATGGGGAAAGCCTCATCTAAAAACCCCACTATCTGTATATTGCATGAAGTCAAGAATATGAAACGATAAAATGCTATTTCCCTTCCTGAGAAACCTTTGCACTATGTTTGACTGTCTCACTCTGATCCCAATAACAATGGTCCTATACTTAACCAATTTTTTTCCTCTGGGTTGCTCAGCCTTGCTTACGCATTCTTGGAGGAATTGAGCCCCTGTAAATTAAAAAATTCCAAAGAATTTATCGTGCAATTCATCTAAGGCGTCCTTCTGACCTCATGCATGACCTGTACAATTTTCTAATTATACAACTTATAGTTTTCTTCCTTTTAACTCCAATCTCAACTAAGAATTCCTTATAACTGACATGCAACAACTATTTATAGCGAACTATAATTTATCTTATTGATCAGTGCATGTGAATTAAATCATATTTAATTCAATAGACCTATCACAAACTCATCTCTCAGTTAGAACTAGTTAAATTGATTTTAACTCAAATAATTGAGTTAACTAATTACAACTCAAAATAAAATGTAACTAGACCCCCTAAAACTTAGAAAGAACTCTACATGCCTCCGGTTTGACCCTCAACTCGAACTAACTGAGCTAACTATGTCTTCCAAACTCAGTTAACTTGTACTAGTTGTCATGTGATGTGGAATTACACTTTCCTTCTAATTTAATTAAGGGAAAAATAAATTAGAAGCCCTTCTTGTTGCCAATTTCAGCAAGATGTGCATTACTATTGTTGTATATAGTTGTACATGTTGCACTTCTGATGTTGTGTGCATGCAGTGTTGTCTACATGTTGTTTATGTAATGTTGTGTACAAATGGTATTGCGTGCATGTTGGATATGCGGTGTTGTGTGCATGTTGGATATGTGACGTTGTGTACTTATGGTGTTGTGCACATGTTGGATATGCAATGTTGTGTACATAAGGTGCTTTGTGCATGTTGCATATGTGATGTTGTGTACACATGGCATGGTGTGCATGTTGTACATATGGTGTTATGTACATGTGGTGTTGTGTGTATGATTGTATATGTGGTGTTGTGTGCATGTGGTGTCGTGTACATGTTGGACATGGAGTGTTGTGTGGAGGTGGTGATGTGCATATGCCGTGCATGTGGTGTTGTGTACATGTCATGCATGTTTTGATATGTACATGTGGTGTTGTGTACACGTGCAAGCGGTGTTGTGCACATGTGGTGTTGTGTACATGTTGTGTATGTGGTGTTGTGTACGTGTGGTACTGTGTATGTGCATTGCAGAGTCGTGGTATCGTGACATGTGTATTTGTTGTGTTGTACTTTGTGTATGTATATGGATTGTGTTGTACACTGGATGTAGGTGTATGTATTGTGTTGTGTTCTGTACCAGACGTAGGTTTATGTGTTGTGTCGTACACTAGATGTAGGTGTATGTGTTGTGTTCTACGCCGGGTGTAGGTGTAGGTGTAGGTGTATGTGTTGTATGTCAAGGGTAGGTGCATGTATTCTATGGTGTTGCATTTCGTGTGTGATTGTATGTGTGTGATGCACACTATGCGTAGGTGTACATGGTTCAAGAGAAGGCAATGGGTGTTCTTCGGGTGTGGCAATCGATCCGATGTGCATACAAAAAGAACAAAGGATAAAGGTAGAAGCTAAGGATCTATTAAAGGATAAGTATCAATATTTTATTTCAGTTCTAATTATGCATGTGATCTATGATTCTGGCTTATTATGGTTACATGTGATCTATTATTTTGATTATGATGGTTGTGTTTTTAGCTACCTAGATGTGATGTGTCTATTATGATGATTTGATCAAACAACTAGTTTGACTTTTTGTGACAAGAAGTGAACAAAAATGTAAGTGTACCTTAATGACAAGCTACTAATGAGGAATGATGTGAATTTATTTCAACTTATTTTGAATCTAATGGTAGTTATGTGCTTGGTACATGAGAACATGAAAATGCCCGGTTGGGTGGTTGGAACTAACTGCAAGAATTAGCAGCAACAGCGAAAGGAATTGAAACATGCAACAATATGTTGGTAAAGCACTCCAAGAGCAAGGCCATTGTGAGACACTGGTACCCATTAGTGTCCATTGATTTCCATGAGCATGCTATGACCAGTATTATGGGTTTGAGGCAGGTATATTCCTTGGTTGTTTGACCTTCCGATGCGAGGAAGCCTTGCCAAGGGATGGATCACCCAAGAAAGGGGATACCGGGGAACTTGGAAGGTGAGTGACTGCACAGAAGGGGGTTACCAAATTTCTCGAAAGACTGTGTATAAGAGAAGGGAAGGCCAGGGGATGGATTTGTTTTGGTCATTAACATTGCTAGATGGAATCATCTGCACATTGGGAGTGTGCCCTGAAACAATGAGTTGGTAATTATTCATTGAGAGGGTAAGTGGCACAGGATCATAGTGTTGGACATTGGATGCAAGTTTAACTTTGGTATCTAATTATGGACTTCCTGGGAAGGAGGTGAATCCTGGTACTACTTTTGAGAGTGGAGGTATGAGCCTCTGGATTCCCTTGTTTTGGATGCAGGCATCGTATCCTTTTATTTGATGGTTGAGAAAATGTGCATATGTGTGTATGTGTATATTATTGTAAATATTGTATCGATCTGAATTTATAAAGCTCCATAGACAATATGGCTATTTGTTGGTTGAAGTAAATGTGTATGAGTATATGTGGTTGTTATTGTAAACACTGTAATGAGTTGTGTTATAAAGCTCTAATAAACAGTGTGTTTTGTTATGTTTTTAGCAGTGGTCACTATAAATTTTACAACGAGTTGTGTTATAAATATCCATGGGAAGTATGTTTTGGTTTTCAACAGTTGTTTTGGTTGTAGGTGTCACTGAACATCAAGGACAATGTAACCGCCCTGGTAAAAAATACATGTAATAAATTTAATAAAGGAAAAATAAGACCAAGGTCATGGGACATGGGTATTCCAACCTGAATGTAGGGAAAAAAAATCCTAGTGGGTGTTCATTAGGTTTATGGCTAAGGGGAAATTGGAAAAGAAAATGGTAAAGTCTTTGGAAAGGTAAGAGGTATTAATTGGCATTTTATTTATGGAAATAAATGAAATTAGGAGAAAAAGAAGGTGAAAGGTCACATGTTACTTGTGAGAAGGAAAATAATGGAGATTTAAGAAAATAGAGGCCTCATTAATAAAAAGGCTTTTGAGGATCAGTTCATAGACTTTTTTCAGTTCAGTTTTGAGCTCTCTCTATTATCTCTACTCTCTTATATTCTTGCACACGAGTATTCTTGGAGCACTCTTACATTGGGCCAAGGAAAGAAAAAAAGGACAAAGAAGGTAAAGGGGAGCAAAGACCAAGCAAGGAATAGTGGGATCAAACAACCAAAATGGGTTTACTTGCAGGTATCAATTTGCAAGTGTGATTCCATTGCTAGATTTTTCATGCATGTGTGTTTTTGGTTCTATTACTGTCATTGGCATGGGTTTCACTAGGTGTGAGTGGGGTGGTATTAGGATTATTCACAAGTCTAGGAATCTCGGGATGGGATACACAGTAAAGTCTGGTTGTGAACACCTCGATTGATCCTAGGAATCCTCAACCAGAGAATGGCAGGATGCATGGTAAAGCTCAAAGGTGAATACCCTTGATTGAGATTAGGACTCTTGAGATGAGATACATAGTAAATCTCATAGGGAATACACTTGATTTGACCTACGAATCCCTTGACCGGTGATGGAAGGATACACGGTAAATTCCATAGGATGGAGACCTCGTAGGCTTAGTAATCTCTTGACCAGTAATGAAGGGATATATGGTAAAGCAAAGAGATTGAGAAAGACGAATTCCTCATGGTTTAGGTGGAGAGATCCAAAGGCATCCATGCTTGTTTAGGGCCTAGTGATCCAGTGGGGATTACAGTAAATCCTGGTTGTATTGATGAGGGCTCAGGCCTAGTGATATGGTGGGGATTGTGGTAAATGCTAAGGAAGCCCTGGTTGGTTTTGTTGTGAGTCCCACATTCATGCTTGGAATATGGCACGAGGGTGATTGGATGAAAAAAAAAAAAATTGGTTAAGCCAATATATGGTTGGGTTGTTCGTGAAAGTCCCATACCTGGTTGGATTTTGCATTCATTAATAAGAGCTTCTTCTCCTTGGCATTTCATGTGTAAATGCATTGGCTTATATGTGGATTTTATGGTTGTTATATCCTTGTTATTTCTATTGGTTATATGTTTATTATGAGCATGCTTTATGACATACTTTATGTATGGCTCTCATCGCATTTTGATTAGCAATTGAATGTACAATGAATGTATGGCCTAATACACGATAATGCAACTATTGTGATAAGGAAACAATGCTTCTTTACGAATATCAAATAAGTATGACACCCCTATGCTCAGAGTTGTTGTTATGACCTGTAGATTACATATTTGTGACATGTTTGACAAAATGCATGTCATGGCTAGTAGGGTCCAGATCAAGTATATGTATCGATGTTTGCATTAGTAGCCATATTTATCATTTCTAAAGTTTTCATGAAGTTATGGGCAGTGGCCTGAGCCCTAGCCCTGAAAAGTGGCTCATAATCTGAGGTCGTTGGCACAGAACTGCCTGGAAAATTCCACGGCCACTAACATGCCTTACTATGGGAGTGACTGGAGGGACTTATCGCATGCATGGCTTGTCATGGGAGTGATTGAGGGTCCAAATCCGAAAAATAACAAGTTACCTCAGGGGTTGGTCACCTAAAAGGGTTGCTTGGCTCCTAAAGGTTCTGCAGCATGTGTGGAAGCTCATATTGGTTTGGTTTTGTCGGTTCCACTTCATTAATTGCACATGGGGAGTTGAATCACATCATAGTAGCCTTTCGTCACATATTTACCCCAGCCGACTGGTTAAATTGGGATAACCCAGAAACTCTTCTCTGTTTAAAATCTGTTTCAAATGAGATACAAAGACCTAAACCCTAGACCAAGTCCTTCTTCTAGTTCTTCAAGTTCTTCCTTGATTCTGCACCAAACTGCTACACATTGCAACTTCGGCCTACCAGCTTCAATACTCCAACTCATCCTGCAACTTCGACCCTGCAATTTTGGCCTTGCAGCTTCTCTAGAAACCCTAATCCAACCTCCTCCTAAGTCATTCCTAGAGCAAGACAACTCTCCCAAGGTCAACGAGGTATATAGGGTTTTCTCCCTTCCAGCTACAAGATTCTACACTTCGTCCTATTGTAACTCGGACTTGCAACTTCGGCCTCCTTCTGCAGCACTAGAAACCCTAGATCTCCGCACATGTGAGAGAGACAAATCCTAAAAACAATAGATTTTGTATTTCCAACTTCCTCCTTGACTTTTTCTCTTCTTCTTCTTGCTTCCCAACTACAGATCGAAGTCTTTCTTAATAGATTGAACTTGTGAGTGTATATACCAAATGAGGTTAAACTACCACTTTATATAGTCTTCTCAAGGGGTCAAATTCCCTCCTTTAGGCCAACTTGATGATCTCGCTGCCGACTTGTACTTTGGAGCTTCCAGGGCTTTCTAGACTCAAAAATAATTATTTTTACAAATATATTTTTGCCTGGAAGGGTCTTATAAACATGATGTCGACTCCTTTGACTCAAGACAATAAATCCTAAGGCCTAACAAACCCTGGAAGCACGAAGAACATGCTTTTACCTAGAAGACCATCAATAATAAAACTCATGCTTTAATGATAATAACTTTTCTTTTCTTTTCTTGTTTTTTACATAGAATATATATTAAAATGAGTACAAAACCGAAACTAGTTACATTTCTCCACATACAGAAAATTATCAATTAAAACATTAGGAGTTGTCTAACGAGACGGAGGAATTGCCCGAACGGCCAAAATTGGCCAAAATCCGGGCCAAAAAATTTAAGAAATCTTACAGTAACAGTGTTTGAATCGTGATTTTGATGGTGAAAATGGATTTAGCGCCATCAAAAACTTCTAGAGCACCCAAAATATTAAAGTTTGATAGTTATAACGTGGATTTACAAAAAACTCTGCCAGATTTTCTTAAAATCTTACCGGAATTTCCATGATTTTCAAAGCGAAAAAACAGACAATCTATAATTAGATTACAACAAAAAATTATTCTTATAATACTTGTACGCTCAATCTCGCAATCTCTTAGGATGATGTTTAGAAAAGAAAAAAAATACTACTTAAAAATTTATCTTCACTATGAACTCACGAAAAAAAACTTCTTAAAAAGGGGAGCAAAAGAAAAATAAATTCTATATTCGCAACCCAAACATGAACCACATTCATGCCATATAAAGATACACTAGCACAGCAGGCACTGCTCAAACAAAATATGAATTCTTGAATGGCATATGAATGGTTGAATTATTTTTCTAATGCTTCAGTCGATTCGACGGCCTCCTCGACTTCCTCGGACGACATGACCGACAGGGGCAATTTTTCATGGGTTTTCTCGCCTCTACTGATACCCCATGGTGGCCTTCTGTTCCACATGAAATCTCTCCGAGACAACCTCCCCTTCTCGCAAGTAAGTCGACAGGCGACAATTTATTGATTAATAAAATCGCTCTGAAGACCTCACCATGCCGGTGACAAAGCTAAAGGGCTCCCGTAGTTGGGAACTCACGGTAAAATCATCATATAATAATTAAACCAGTCGAATGTCAATATTCTCGGCAGGCTCAAACGAATCCATGAAAATACCCCGAAAAGAATTCCCATAGATGGAAGATGGGAAAGAAAAATGGTCGTTTAATTCCCACAAAACCAAACAGGCTACTGTTATCGCCTCCTAAATAAATAATATACGGCAGACAATATGGAAATTTGCAGATCCATACCCAACATAGAGCATTGAACGTTGTACATAGAGCCCACCCCTCCACAGTCGCTTTTTGGTTAATCGCTTTGTCAACTTCTAAAACACTATCGGGTTTCGAATCGGGAGCGGAAGAAAACCCGACTATATTGCTTCAATGCATTCATTTTTAATTGTGTCATACTATTTATTTATTCATGCTTGGTTTATGATAAATCAAGCAAGATTTGAACGGAAGACCTTTATACTTCCACGGAAGAGGCTAAGCAATGATAAGGTCCCCCCTAAATTAAATTTCTTAATATATAAATCTCTTATTTTATAAAAAAATTGAAATTAGAAAATAAATTAATATTATATAATTCTCAAATATATTATTAATATTTATAACAAAAATATAAAATATATTATATGGATACTTTTTGTAACTTAGCATTATATATAATCATAGTAGCCAGTAGGTAATTGTATTTGCTTATTAATTAATGTATTTCAAATTCTTAAAACAATCTAAGTTACTAAAAAGAAAATATAAATAAATTTCACATATCTGTAATTTGATATTTAATACAATTTTCTAACACGTCATTCATCTCTCTGTCTTTTTAGTTTAATCATATTAATTTGTGTATTTCAAAACTATTTTGTGTAAGCACCTTTTACAGTAATAAACATATTTCTTATTTTAGAAAAAGTATTAACAAATATTATAGTCATACATTGTGATGTATTCCAGTCATGCATCATTGGATAACAAATTGAATGTTTAGTGTGATTGGTTTGTTATTGAGGAAAACAAGTCTGTAATACTATAAATTAGAATTTGTCCATTCCAAATGTCTATAATTATAATAAAAATTGTTACAATACTTTAAATTGAGACTATTTATATTTATAGATTTGCTCAAAAGGTAATTGAACATTGTAATTGATTTTTGAGTATAGACACAAAAGGAAATTGACCTACCTAAACCAAAATGGAAATTGATAGCTAAATTATCTAGCAATTGCACCACATGTTGCATGGAAAATGTCTGAACCGAGTAGCAAAGGAGAGAGTAGCATAGAAGAAACAAGTAAAATTTTTATGATTGTCATTTATCATGAACAGATTTAAGAACCTGCCAATGGGTGGTTTTACGGCATATGTATCATCAATTGTCAATACATAAATCCATTCTTCCACTAATCTTGTGTCACTTGTTGATCTCTTATTTGTGCAACTATGATGTCCTTGAAATCCACTACATTTACTGTGTTATTTGTGCAATTATAATGTCCCATCACATTTACAGTGTTATTTGTGCAACTATAATTTCTTTTGAAACTCACTATGTTTATAGGACCTCTTAGTCTTTAATAATAATATAAAAAAAAAATTGAAATTAATCAAGCTTTATTCAATGACTTCAATAAAAAAACCTAATTGAGAATATTAATTTTTAAGAGTTCATTTCATTGGTTTAACATATCCAATACGAATTTTCCAAGTTCATTTTGGTTCCACTGAGCTACACTATATGGCCTATATCCCAATGGCTTATGGCTACTACAATCTAAATGAAAGTCAACATAAATCCCTTTTAATTCGCATAAGCAATATAAGTAATCTGAAAATCTAAAAACTTAAGGCAGATGAATATATATTTTAGAAAATGTTCAACTTCTCATTTACACATTGAAGAAAAAAAAATGTGTTCAATATCTACCACTACAGAATGTGTTTAATTCTGATGAAGCAAAAGAGTCCATACTAAATCACAAATACAAACGATTAACAATGTAAATTTTGTTTTATTACACATCAGAATTTGTTTGACAAAGCATCTATTGATCTTCTTTAAATATGGAAACATAATCATAGGCAATGGTCTTTTACAATTTTCAAATTTGAAGTCAGCTCAACTGCTTTCTCAATATCAAAAATAGTGAGTTCTCTTCAATGAAAGAGATCATGACTAAAATGATCGATAACTAGTTGTGAATCTCACAATACCACCAAATCTTCGATGTTTACTTTCTTGTCAAAAATAATCTTTACAATAATCCATATATCTCTTTGGCATAAATTGAAAATGACCTCACCGCCCCCAACTTAAAACCAAAATATAAATCTATAATACAACTTATTTAACTTAGAAAAAAAAAAACTTAAATTTTAAAACTAAAATACAAACTTTATTTTTTACCTATCCCCGTCTCCTTACACTTTTTAAAACAATTGCTAATGATCAATCCCTCGTAACAAATAGATATACTGATAACAATTGCTAATAATCAATCCCTCATAACAAATAGATATACTAAACAATTGCTAATGATCAATCCCTCGTAACAAATAGATATACTGATAACAATTGCTAATAATCAATCCCTCATAACAAATAGATATACTGATAATTAGTTTCTTTTTGGGGAAAAAAGATATCATTAAAAGTCTATACAACTTATTTTTATCTATCCCCGTCTCCTTACACTTTTTAAAACAATTGCTAATAATCAATCCCTGATAACAAATAGTTCTCCCTGATAATTAGTTTCTTTTTGGGGAAAAATATATCATTAAAAGTCTGCCCCGTCCACATGAGTTTCAAAAGGACAAGCAAGTTCTGGGGATTTTGAAAGAATATATATCCCTCTGACATGGCAATTAAGCCTAAGGAAGTCCGCTATTTGCAATGCAGATCCCGCTCAATGGAGCATACTCTTTGAAGCACTTGAAAAGAAAAAGAAAACAAAATAAAAGAATATTAAGGCAAAGGTATCTAATATACACGAGTACTTGTGCGGAATTATAATCTCTATTTTGAATTCAATCGATACATGGTTACACCAGCGTGATGCTCAAGAGTCAAACGGTTCATGCGCACGAGCAGAAGCAGGTAAGCCCTGGCCTTTTGTCCTGTAAAATCCAAACAATAAGCTTAATCACATATTAAGCTGCATCAGAAGAAATTACTGTTCAGCATAAAATATATATCATGGGAATGAAAGCGTAACAAGTTAGCTAAAGCAGTTCTCGCCAATGTTATTGGGCGTTTGGCAGCATATGCCCAGTTTGAATTTCCTCAAGTGAGGAGTCCTAGTCTACATGGACAGACTTACTGGGATGCCATCCATCAATGTGGAGAAGCATCCCTGCCTACGAGGTTTTCTGTGAAAGAAAAACATAGCATATCAAAATATTTCTCAGTACCTAAGCCAAGAGGTTCCAGGTCATCTTGGCCAAACATTTCTGCACCTTCGCCGCTATCTTGAGTGGTTCTGTTCGACAATAAGCTATTTATTTTTCCAATGACGTCATCCAGGTCCTGCAAATAAGAAGCGATTATAGGGTTTAAAAAAATTAAAAAACAAAAACCATATCAGAGAAAAGTAAATACTACCGTCATTAAAAAAGGTGAAACAGTTACAACGTAATTCTCTCAATGTTTACCAGCATATAATCGAGCAATCTCTTCACTACAGAAATCGTTGCATTCCAAAAGATAGGGCTCTTTTTGTGGGAAACAAGCCAATAAAAAACCGGGGATAAAAAGGTTGTAAAATTATAAATAATTTAATATATAAAAATAAAAAATAAAATCCCAACAATATGTTAATAACTAAACTAAATTAGCAGAGAACCGACCTCTGGGTTGCAGGTTTCGATGGCAGCGTCTGCGTCCCTGGATGGTGTTGGCTCACTCTCTCGGGGGCACTAGGATCCTTGTTGTGGCGGATGGGTCCCTTGTATGGTGAAGGCGGGACACTGCTTGTCTCACTGGTTATTGTTTTGTTTCCGGCACAGTTTTTATTGGGTCCTGCGAGTTGGTTAGTTTATGGTTTGATCAGGGCAACTGTTTGACCGGTTTCGTGGCTGTATCCCGTATTTCGTTAGATTATATACTAGGTTGCTATCAGTTGGGGTGAGTGACATTCTCGGACTGGGGTTCGCTCACATCTTTGCTGGGACTGCGAAGGGCGCATCATTATATTTGTCCTGAGATTATCTTCACTGGTCTGCCGACCCGCTGATTGGGTGGGGCCGTTCGGGTCTGTGGACCCTGATCAGTGTTTGCTTTGGCCGTTCATCAGGCCCCTACTTCATTTTGGCGTTTGCACCAGATCTGACACTGTTGTCTGTGTTCTGTCGGTTGGACCGGATATCATCCACCATTTTTCTTGGGGGGGTTTTGACCTTCCACCGCAGGTGCTTCACGGTTATTGCCTGGTCGTCCACTCTTTACAATGAGCCACTATGATGACGAGGTGGACTATTCGGAGGACCCTCTTGAGGGGGTCGATATTTGGGGACATGATGCACATGGTGTGGAGGCCAATATGTTCGACCTGGACCCGTCTCCTGAGGTGGAGGTTCCTGCTCCGTCTGAGTTGGCTAGCGTGGAGGGCTGCTACACGCCCTCGAGAGACCTTGCATTATTCTCATTCGACTCGCCCTCGGGTGCAGATATTGGACCTTTGGACTTCTCCCAGGCAGAACACGACACACTGCCGAGTGCTGCTATCGGGTGCTCTGGGCATTCCTCGGTGGCGGTTTATCACGATATCGGGGATGCTTCCTGCTCTCTGGCTCAACTGAGCATTGGGGGACCCCCCCCCCCTCATTGGCTTACCACTCATGGCCCTTCTAACCTTGGCGACGAGGCACATATTGACTTGGAATCCACTGGACCTTCGGTGGCCTTGGGGGTATTTGCTAATATTCCGGAGGACCTCTCCATCCCGGAGAAGATTTGTACATCCTTAGAATCAGATACCTCTGTTGAGCCGGGGCTGGGCTGCTGCAAGGCAAAGAAACAACACAAGGTCACCAAGAATAAACTCTGTTATATCACTAACTTTGGTAGTGAGAGCGGTATGGTGGACTAGGCCCTTATTGCGGCCAAGACTCTTGTGGGGAAGGTCCGCGGCCGAAAATACTCCGCGACTAGGCTTCAGCGGTGGACCCGTGAGATCTGGAGTGGGACTCTCGATGTTCTCCCGGAAGTCCAAGTACTCACCAAAGGATGGTTTTCTCTCTCTTTTGATCGCCCTGAACAATCGGACTGGGCACTCAAGCATTACTGGCATCTTGAGATGCACCCCGTCTACCTTAAGAGATGGGTTCCTCTGTTCGACCCCAAAAAGGAGAATGCGGGTGCTGGCCCCATCTGGATGAGGCTGCCGGGTCTGCCACTGCAATTTTGGAGCGACTCTACGCTCAGGAACATTGGAGGGCACTTTGGCCTTTATCTGGACCATGATCGATCCTACCTGACATCGGGTAGTCGAGCTGTGGCTCGTATCTTGATTTTCTTGGACACTCGAGATGGTCTCTATGAAAATTTCAACATGTTATTTGATGGGATGATGTGGCAGCAACCACTTGACTACGAGGGTGTGCCATTTCGATGCAGGAAGTGTCATGAAGTGGGGCACTTGTACAAAGATTGTCCAAAGAAGGGTTTTGGCAGGCAGGCCTCTAAGAAATCTTGTTCGATTGGTACACATACTGTGCCGGTGAACAATGCTGGGCTGGGATTTGCTGATGCGCCGTTGTCGACCCCGGATACCCCGAGAGATGCTGGGCTGGTGCAGACTGTACTCACATCATGGACTACCTCGCATCCCAGATCTCGCCCTCAGGTTTCGATGGAGCCTACTCTGCGGACCACATCTATCCCGGGTACTTTTCCTTCCAATGTATCCTTGTTTACTGATTGTAATCTTGTTTTACCATCTTGCACTATTCTTGACAACACACCTGGTAATGTTGTTATCAATCAGTCCTCTTCTACTTATGATACTTGCATACCATCGACTCTGTCTGGCCACACACTGAAACTCCCCTCGGTATGCTGCACCATTGCTATGGCTCATCCGTCACCCTCACCCATTATTCACCACCACTGCTGAATCCTCCTACTGCCACTCATCCTCCTCTTCGGAGACCCCCTCATCGCGTCATAACTATTATCTTAGATCACTCTCTCTTTCACACTTGGGTGAGACTTTTGGTATAGGGCCAGGTCTGGACTGCATCCCCAACAAGACTCGTGGTCGTCCTTCTGCATTGGCGAAGGCGATCAAAAGAGCCAATCTCGAAGTGGAAGCTGGCACTCAATCCTCTCTTATGCGGGTCCTTAGAGCTAGAAGACCCTTATTGACTGTTACATCATGATTTGCCTCTCCTTCAATTGCAGGGGTTTGGCCAACCCTGACAAGAGATTGGCCCTTAGGGATTTGATTGCACAAAAACCCATTGACATTCTATTTCTTCAGGAAACGCTCGGTACAGGCCCTGCTGTGCAGGCTACCTTGACTTCTCTTCTACCTGATTGGACCTTCATCACCCTTGATGCATTCGGGAGATCTAGGGGTTGTGGATTGGGTATTAATGACAGGACCACCCGGATGACAAACTGTTGGGGTCGGACTGGAGTACTAGCTATGAATGCCCTTTTTGGCATTTCGGAGGTGGAATTTACCTTGATCAACATTTATGGGCCCTGCACAAACAGAGAGCATTTCTGGACCTCCTTAATGTCTTGTTCTTTGCTTGTTCCACCCCACATTATTTTGGGCGGTGATCTTAACTTCTCTTTAGGTATTTCTGAATCTTGGGGCCCCCAAGCCACCCCAGATCCTTTCGCTGAGTTTTTCAACTCAATGCTCGGTGCCTCAAATCTTATTGACATTCAAACTACCAAGATCCAACCCACCTGGAGGAACAGAAGGACTGGAAATGCTGCTTTGGCCCGCAGATTAGACAGATTTCTCATTAAGCAGTCTCTCCTACCTATTGTGACTCATGCTCGTCAGTGGGTGGGGATGGGTGGTAAATCTGACCACTCTCCTATATATCTGGAATTCGAGTGTGGCCCTAACAGGGCTCGCTCCCCGTTCAAGTTCAATTCTCGTTGGTTGAGAGACCCTAAATACCACCTGATGGTCACTCGGGCCTGGCAGCGTTGTGGCCCTTTGAATGAATGTGATCCGAGTCGGATCATTAATGACAATCTCAACCGCATTAAAAACCTTACCATTCAGTGGGTTCGGAACAAAAAGAGATCGGAGAGAGAGGCTCTGCATAATATTGAAGATAAGATTGCCCGTCTTAACAATGCTGATTTGCTGGGGTATCGAACTGATGATACCAGGGAACAATTAAATGCTCTTGAATCAGAAAAAGCTAAATTTCTGAGACAAAAGGAGGAAGACTGGAGGCTTAAAAGCCGAGCTATTTGGTTACATGCGAGTGATGAAAATACCAAATTCTTTCAGCAGCATGCAAATGGCCGTAGGGCTGCAAATGCCATCTGGGAACTGTCAGATAACAATGGATTTACTGCGAAAACGCAGTCTCAATTATTCGACCTGGGTACCAGACATTTCACAAACCTTTATAGGGCGTCAAATTGCATTGATCTTCTGGACATTATGCGCATTACTCAGCATTTCAAACGATTTGTGGAACAGGAACAAATGGATGACCTCAATGCACCGGTTACATTGGGTGAACTTGAAGGTGTATTGAAATGGTTCAAGCGGGACAAAAGCCCTAGGCCTAATGGCTGGCCCATTGAGTTTTTCATACATTTTTATGATCTCATATCTTATGATCTGTTGACTATGATTGAGGACAGCAGAGTGCGTGGCAGGATATATGATGGATTCAATACCACTTTTATTGCTCTTATACCAAAATCGGACAAACCGACTAGTTTCAATGAATATAGGCCAATATCTCTGTGTAACTGCATCTATAAGATCATATCCAAAATTATTGCAAACCGCATCAAGCCTTTCCTGTCTACTCATATTGAAAAGGAACAATTTGCATTTCTGAATCATAGGCAAATTCATGAAGCTATTGGTACTGCCCAGGAAGCCCTTCACTCCATTAAGACCCTGCGCCAGAAATCCACCATTCTCAAAATTGATCTTAGTAAGGCATTTGATCAAGTCAACTGGAGTTACCTTCACCTCATATTAATCCACTCTGGTTTCCCTCATTCGTTTATAAACTGGATTATGGGTTGTATTTGTCATGCCACTTTCAGCATTCTGATCAATGGCACTGCATCTGATTTCTTTCATGCGGGGCGGGGACTTCGACAAGGATGTCCTCTCTCTCCATTATTATTTGTCTTGGTTATGGAGGGACTCTCTGTTCTCATAAAAAATGCAAAAGACAGGGGAGAACTACAAGGACTCCAGATCAATGATATTCTACATCTTACTCATCTTTTATTTGTGGACGATGTACTCATATTTCTTAATGGTACTAGACAAGATTCTGTTCACTTTGATCTGCTACTGAATTGCTTTTGCAGGGCCACAGGTATGGCACCTAATGGCACCAAATCCACTATTATCATGACTGACTGCTCGGGACTGGAACAAGGCACTTCACTGAACCTATTTGACTATGTTTGCACTGATATCAATGATGGACTCAAATACCTGGGGTATCATATTAAACCAAACGACTACAAGATTAAAGACTGGAACTGGATCATTGCCAAAATTGAACGCAGAATTAATGTCTGGTATAACAGATGGTTATCTAGGGCTGGCCGACTGATCCTAATCAAATCCATGCTGGAAGCTATTCCGGTCTATTGGATGACTCTGGCTTGGATACCTATTGGCATTACCAACAGAATCAAAAGGATTTGCAAACAATTTCTCTGGCGAAACCAGGGGAAGGCCTCCACATTTGCTTGGATTGCCTGGGATCGCATCAACATCCCAAAACAATGGGGAGGCTGGGGGTTAAAAGATCTGCATCTCTTTTCTAAGGCCCTGGCTGCTAAAATGTGTTGGCACTTAATCACGGGTCAGAGCCTCTGGAAAGATGTTATTGTGGCTAAATATATCTCGCCTCGGAACCCCCTCGATTGGATCCGAGGCAGCGCTGGACAGACACCTGGTGCATCTATTATCTGGAAGGCTATCAACAAGGCGGCACACATCATACAGCTCGGATTATCATGGCAGATTGGCACGGGTGCCATGGTCCGAATTGGTACTGATTCTTGGTCTGGAAGTGGAGATTATTAGAAATTACCTTTTTTCATCACCGAACACCTCGCCCACGGGAACATTTTCTATCTTGCACAGATTGCGGACTTGGCACATTCCTCTTGGCGGGGCCAAGCCTGGTTAAGTGCTGTTGACCTCGAGATCCCTCCGGCTGGTTCCCGGATTTGGCTGAAATATATTTGGGCCCTTAAAGCTACAAACGTTCGAATCACTGAGCAGACTGACAAATTAATATGGGTTGTTTCTCCTCATGGTCACTATGCTCCTAAACTTGGATACCTCGCCCTTATTCAGCCCAAGGAACCCCCTATCAAAGCATGGTGGTGGCGTATTATTTGGAAATTAAAGGCCCCCCATAAACACAGAACCCTCTTCTGGTGCATTCTTAATCAATGTATACCCACCATGGAATTTC
Organism: Pinus albicaulis; assembly: GCA_034641835.2. Lineage (NCBI taxonomy): Eukaryota > Viridiplantae > Streptophyta > Pinopsida > Pinales > Pinaceae > Pinus > Pinus albicaulis. The sequence continues at coordinate 267,556,601 of CM076570.1, read as the reverse complement.
TCCACAAACGGGCATACCATGGGGCATCTCAATGCTGTTTCTGTCGTGCAAGCTGTGAGGACACGACCCATCTCTTCCTACAGTGCACGTGCATCAAAGAAATCTGGGCTTGGGTCACCACTGGCCTGGGTTGTAATCATATCTGGCAGGGTGGCACGCTTATTGAAGCCTGGACGAATTGGTGGCAGCACTTTGTTCACAGCCCTAGAATGTGAAATCTCCCACTGATTGTGGCATGGGAGATTTGGATCGGACGCAACAAACAAATCTTCAAGGATACGCCTATTGACTGTGACCGCATTTGTGCAGCCTCAATTGCTACTTTCAATCTCACGCCCGTGGACAGTTTTCCCAGCAAGCCTCCACTCGGAACACCTGAAATTATTGACCACAGTCGTGCATGGGCCTATTTCGATGGTGCGTCCAATGCATCTGGCTGCGGAGGGGGCGCAATACTCTATTTAAATGATCATCACCACTACTATATCAGAATGGGATTGGGACCCGGTACAAACAACTTTGCCGAACTGCAATGCCTCAGACTTCTTCTGACATTTGCTCAGGGCATTCACTGCAACTCCATCCAGATTTTTGGTGACTCACAGCTTGTTATCAATTGGTTTAATGATCTTGCACTATGTCACCCGCACACACTGTCTGCACTGCTGCGAGAGGTTCATCATCTCAAAGTCCTATTTGACTCTATCTCAGTGACTCATATTTACAGGTCTCGAAACAAAGTGGCTGACAAATTATCCAAAGAAGCATCGGAGCTAAACTGGGGTACCTGGCATTTTACTGAACACTCTGGTGGACAGATATACAGATATTTTCACCGGCCTTTTATAGAGGAGGCACCTGCATAGATGGTTGTCTTGTTGTACAGTTTTATTGGGAGAATTTTGTGACTATCTCCCTGGTTATTATTTATCGCCATGTACTTTTCTTTTATATGGTCCTTTTGTTTTTTTTGATAGTAAGTTAAGCATTGAGCTTACTATGTGAACTTTGGAGTCTTTCTGAAAATGTCACATTTTTTGGGATTGTTATAACTGCCTGCATGTAGGCAAGTGTCAGATTGCAATAGTCATTGGACTGATTAGCACATTTCCAGCAATATGTAACATGTAACCGATCTTAATGAAAAGTTACGAATTTTTTCTCTTTGAAAAAAACTAAATTAGCAGATAGTAAATCTTATTAATTATGAAATGCACATCTAAATATGATCATCATTTCGTATTAGACTATTGTGAAGTAAAATTATCATTTTACATTTCTGCAATCATCAATATAAATCTAAAAATAAATTACTAAATTGAATCTATCATTTGACATTATGCATCTTCCATCTAAATTCATCATTTGGCAATGGGCATTAATATTATGCAAGGTACATCAAAATTAAATTCATCATTTGACAATTGAAACTACGCAATGCACATCAAAAATTAAATTCATCATATGACAATGACATTTGAAGTCTAAAACAGCCATGGAAAATTGAACTAAAAATAAACATAGAAAGCAGTGAAATGCAAAAATTGTTTTTTTTTAATTGTTATTAGCGAAAAAAATTGGGAGACGCGTCCCTCTTGCATCCCCCTGCATCCCCTCGTCCCCCACAAGAGAGACACATTTCGTCACCAGAAAAACACCCCCAAGATTTTCCCCGAATTTTCCAAAAAAAAGGACGTGGGGAAAGTTTCCCCAAGAGTTTCCCCATCTCAAGAGCGTGGGGGAGCGGGGAAGCACATCCCCCACCCTGGGAACGCATCCCCGTGGAACACTGTAAAAAAGTAAATATTATTGTCATTAAAAAGAGTGAAACAGTTACAATGTAATTCTCACAATGTTTACCGGCATATAATCTATTCACTACAGTAATCGTTGCAAGCAAAAAGATATGGATCTTTGAGTGCACTTAAAGAAACAAGCCAATAACAAATCCTCCCTCTTGATCTCAGGGTTTTGAAGTAAGCTGTTATCAAACATAGCACTTTTCCAAAAATAGCATACAGATCAAACCCTCTAAGACCCTCTCTCTCTATATACGTTTATACCAGCACTGGGATGAATATCTTTGACGATATGAACATCACTTCCACCATAATGCACATCTTCATTGGACACATCCTTTGCCTGGTGTCAACTTGAGGCTTAATTACAGATAATAGAAACTAGATTCTTAACAAAATCCAAGTATATAAATAAATTTTAGTTGGATATCAGTATCAAAAGTGTACACCATACGTAATAAAAAAAGGAGAAATAGAAAACTTGCCAAGAATACAGAACAATGCTCGTAAATTCAAACTCGATATTCTGATCTGAGAGATAGTATCCATGTGATTGCATACAATAAACTCCATGATCTCTCTCAAATCATGTAGAAATAGGAAAATTATTTTGGTTTATTACAACACAAACAGCTCATTACAATAGTTCATTAACTGAAACAAACATGAGTACTTCATCAGCTAGACCTAAATGTCACAATACATGATACATATATTAACCTAATATTGAGGGCCAACGGAAGGCCTTCCTGGCCCTTACCCCGATTCAACAGTTGGTCCAACCAAATAAATTCCTCCATTGAAGATAACGCCTCAGATAATACCTAAGGGTCCTATTACCCACCACCAGTGGGTGACCCCTATAGGAGAATTTTTCTCCTAAATTTGTCGTCAGCCAATAGCCCCTTGCAGCACCAGATAGATAGCTCAATGTGCCATCATTCTCCGCCACCTGAGCCCGTCATTATGTGCCCTCACCTATCTGTTATGATCGTATGTTTGAAGGTGGGCATTCCAACCCCGAAGGTATGGCTATTCATTATGTAATTGGTTGTTTATGCTTGCTTTTCTTGGACATGTCTAGACATGAATTAGTGGGGGGATTCGGTGGAAAGAATGGGCTTGGATTGTACTCTTGTCCCCTTGTCCCAACTTGGTGGTTAATCTTGTATCCTAGTCTTGTGGGATTTCCTCTATTAGCTACTATAGGAACCCATGATTGTTCCAATCCCTAGTGGGCAATGAATTGCCTAACTTTGAAGGGGTAATCATTGCTTTATTGTACACATCATTCTCTCATTCCCTAGAGCCCCGAGCAGTGAAAAGAAAGAAAATTCAATAAAATGAAAAAGGCATATGAAGAAGGGTGGAAAAACAAAGGTCGAGGTAACTCATGTACCATGATTGCTCCCTCCTGCATTTCTACACCCAATGTGTGGGCTTCCCTCATTATAGTTTCCCTTGTACCACGACATGTGGCTTGGAGCCTTCCTTGTTGCCCCATTATATTCCACCATTATTTCACTTCACCTGCCATTTAACGGATGTACCATGGACTTGTTGCTCCCTTAGAGGTTGAAACCACCTAGTAGGGTCCTTTATTAACCTCTCTTGTTGAGCTTGGTGACACATGTACACTCTAAAGACCATTTGGAAGGGCATGACACTATGAAGTGTCCACTTTTGCCCCGGTTAGAAAGCTTATTTACTCAATCGCACTAATGGACTGTTGTACTGGAAGATGAGGAGACGCATTGGATCTTATACAGGATTGCAAGTGGGTCTCCATTTGGACTTGGTCTCCCTACACAGAGTTTAAGCCCTCCAGAGGGTCATAATGGCACTTGTAGGGTGAGCGTTGAGAGCCATGGGCCTCCACCACAGCAAAGCATCTAAGTTGCACTAAAACAGATACAAGAACGGATATGGATACGAGGTTTGGAACGAATACAACAAATTTTCAAAAATTCTAGATACGATACGGCAAGGAAACGACATATATGTATATATATATATAGTCATTCATCTTTTAGAATCTAGATTCTATATCTAAAAATACATAATCATTATCATGAATTCAACATAAACAAATCATCATCATCAATTCAGCATCAACATTGTCATCATCATTAGTGATTATTATAGCATTCAACATATTATCATCATCATTAGTAATGTAATGAGAAATGTGACAACCTTTGTGTTTTCGGGTTCAACTCCTTCAAAGAATGTGTCATGCATGGCAAATGGTATCTATCTTCCTTCCATGGAAATTAAAAGGCCCATGGGATCTTTGGGATATTCCATTAAGACCTATTTGAACATCTCAATCTTCTCAACGTCAACTTGGTCTCTTGACTATATGCAAGCAAAAGAATGGCTAGAGAAGATTTGTTCTATTGGAAAGATTTATGAAATCAAGAGCAAAATCAATGACAATTAACAAAACCTTAACCAAACTGAAAATTAATCGCTCAAATAAATCTCTTTACGAAGACATTCATCAAACCCTTATGTTTGCATTTTTGAACATCTATCTTTTTTTAGTAAGAATCCTTGATAAATTTATGGAGTGTTGTTGTTTTTAAAGATTTAGAAGAGACGTTATGAGACTGTGTTTATAATGAGTTTATTTGCAAATATGATTTCTTCATTTTTAGTATTTATTTATGGCTATACAAATTTTCACGCTTTTTAACATTTTAAGAGTGGATTTTGATCACAATTTTCGTGAAAAAATTAGCAACTCTTGGAAACATATCCAATTCCAAATCTGAAGTTTCCGATTTTTTGAAACGACACAAAAATGTTTTCATATTCGTATCGGGAATCCACGTTTCCAGCAAATTCTTCAAGCATTTCCAGTAACTTAGCAGAGCATTGATTGCCATGCCATGGGTTTCTTCAGCACCAAACTTTGTTTGTTCAAGCCCCAACCTTACAGAGATGATGATTCACTTGGACCACGTTGCCCCGCTTGCCACACATTTGCACCTGACACTTGGCAGTTGATCCAAGGCCTAGACGGGGTTTTGTCTCATCATAAGAGAAATGGGAGGGCTTGTGTCATCTTCTAGCACGCACTGATGGAGCATCGAGATGATATTGAGCCACTGGAGACCCATGAGACCATTGATTGTGCCCCGCAACCACTTGGGAGCACCACGGGATGTTTTTCTTGGAAATCAAGGGGCGACCCCCTTGATCATCATTTTGAGAGCCCTCCTCTTCATCATGGAACATTGAGAACACTCTTAGGCCTTCCAACAGCCCTTTGCGCCATTATTTTATCAATTCGGCCTCATTAAGAAGGCTTATTTCACATTTATTGAGCTATTTGGTGGGCTTGTCACCAATAGAGTTGTTATTTGCACATTAAAATATTATTAGGGGCTTAATTAGTCAGATTAGGCTAAATTGAACTTCTAAAGGCTCATATCAATAAAAGAGAGCCTCATTTGTATTGGATCATCACACTTGGGATTTTCGACCGCTCTACTAAAGAATTTCGGCCTGCACTTTTTGGAGTGATTTGGATAATTAAATGCATTTTGATGTATGGAAAATTTCCGCTATCTCTCTTGGAGCTTCTACTTGCAAATATGATGGATGGATATATTCTTATTTGTCTTGTAAGTGCAATATAATACTATAATTTTGTTTTAATGGATGTCTAATGCATGGAATTATTTTCTTATGGTGAAATAATGTACCCTAATTAATGTGAATTAGTAGAATCATTGAAACTATTGGAGATTTTTGCATGTGTTACTCATTGGACAAAGAATGAATGAATGTTCCTAGGGGATAATTTGCATTTGCATCCTTTAAACTCCATAATAATTGCCATCGAAGCATAAAAGTCTAAAGTTGTCATGTAGCTGCATACATAGATAGTGAAGTTGCTTCTTTAGCACTCCTCCTTGAAGAGCCAAGTTTGTCAAATCAAGATTATTTTGACTCCAATCCTCCCAATTGCTAGGTATTAGTCCTAGATCCTTGGTGATCACATTATTTTCACCTATTTTCTTCCCCTTTTCTTCGTCCCTCCAAGGATAAGGAGATTTTCTAGGGCTTGGTGTGAAATTTTAGGAAGGAGGAATTTTGGGATTTTGTCCAAACAAATTTCTTCGTTTGTGTCTCCTCTAGGCATCCTCCAGTTTCGAACGAATTCTGACCGTGGAATTTCAGATAAATTGATGCCCTGGCTATCACACCAAGTGGGAACCCTTGAAGTTGCTTTTGAGTGGGGGATTTCTTGAAGGTTTGCACTTTGTAGTTCATCATTCAAAACCTTTTCTCTTAATTGTAGTTGACCATTGGTTGAACCTTTACCTCGGTATATCTCTCAACCCTAGGTCTCTTATAGTATTCCTCTCAAGGAGTTTTTCGTGGAAAGTCATTATAGCTTCTCCCAAAGCTCACACTTTGATTGAATCTTTCCATTGAATGAGTCATCATTGCCTCACTTCGAACCCTAGTATAGACATATTAATCACAAGTAAGCATAATTGGAAGTCTTGATCTTAGGCACTCATCATTATCGCACATTCCTGAGCCCGAGGTTTAGTCATCCTTCATAGGCCTTTCTTGCAGAGCCTTTCAAATTCTCGTGAAGCATTTGAACCATTAATTGAGTCTCTCCTTGTTACGTCCCTATAATACTAGTGTATTCCCCTTTATTGTTGTGCTCATGTATCCCCCATGTTGTTATTGTTGTGCACCATAGAAGCCCATTATTTTCATTGTTGTGCCCTTACATTATTATTTTTATCTAGGCTTTGATTATATTGTGACCCTTTAGACTCCTATATATACCAAGGAGATCTTATCATTTGTATCATCCAAAAATTGTTCATTTATGTAATGTAAAGAATGTTTCCCCCTCGAAGTGGATAATTTAAGTAGTTGATCTATCTATTCTTCTGCTTCGTGAACTGGTTGCATAAAATTTGGTATCACAACTTTGGATTCTAGGGTTTCGCTTCTTCAAATAGGTCACCTTGACATTTTCGCTATAACTTTTTTTCTACGAGGCTTCAGAAGCTGAAATTGCAACCATGTGGAGCCGAATTGGTGAACTTCGTGTACGAATTTCAGATCTTGGTTTGCTATATTTTCGGAGATATGATCTGAGGAAGTTAGGGCTTTTGCAGGCTCCAAAATTCAATCTCAAAAAGGTGACATAGGGAAAATCGTCATAACTTTCTCTCTGAGCATTGGATTTGAATTTCGTAAGAAGTGGTTGAAAGTGCAGAGACTATTTTTTCATGTCTCATTTTCAGGTCCAAAGGTCGAAACAGTGACACATGGCACTCTGTACAAGTTTGCTCTACTGAAACAAACGATAATCAGGTCATTGTGGGAGATTGTACATAACTCTTTCTTGAAGAATCCAATCTCAATCTAACTTGTGGGGTTGAACAAACGACTTAAAGGGATACAACAAGACGAAAGTTCAGACCTTGGAGATCAGAAATTACAAAGATCCGAAAAACAAGCAAAAGGTGTGTAATTTTTTAAAATTTTGCATAACTTTTGTTTGAAAAATCAATTTGAAGTTATTCAAAGGGCATAGAGAAACATAGATATCATTTTTTGATTCCAAAATGCCTCAAAACAAAAAAAATGGACACACGTAAGCAACCAGAAAACTTTTCTATGACGCATGAAGAAGAGGAAGAAATGCAGCATCATATATCAAAATTACAAGATCAAGTGCAACAATTTCACTCTCACAAAGAGTAACCAAAAATGAATTGGAAGCGATGATGAATGTTAAGATGGATGGTTTAAAAGGGAACATGGATGCTTTAAAATCAAAAATGGAAAGTTTGAAGGATGGTTTAAAAACAGAAAAGGAAGGTTTGACAAAGTTGCTACAAGAAATGTTTCATAATGGCGACAAGGTATTCCATGAAACTCATGATGAGAACAAAAGGGACATTAATCATGATTTTAGAGACTACTTTGGGTTGAAGACCTACCACATTCCAAAGATCGATATGAGGAAGTTTGATGGCAAGGATCAGGTAACCTGGATACTACAGATGGAGCAATATTTTGATCTACATGACGTGCAACCCTCACAAAAGGTATGTAGTGTATTTGTATATTTAGAACCTAATCAGTTTGTATGGTACAAATGGCTTTGTTCTCGAAAACCACTTGCCACCTGGTCAATTTTTATAGAGGAATTGATAGCACATTATGAAGATACAAAGAGCAACACCTTATTTAGCCAATTGATAAATCTCAAACAAAAGGGTTCAATGGCGGATCACATTGAAGACTCCCAAAAATTGAATATTAGCGTAATTGATATTCCAGGAGCGTAGGATTGATGTCTTCATAGGGACTTTAAAGGATAACATCCAACATGAAATTATCCTTTGGGAACTTGTTTCATTGGAGAAGGCATTCAAGGTGGCAAGAAAAGTTGAAAGCAAAATTATGGCAACAAGGAAGTCTACCACTCACAACTATAAAGATGGAAGTGTTGTTGCTCCTAGTCTTCCACAACCTACAAGGTTGACACCACAACAATTGGAGGAAAAAAGAGAAAAAGGGCTTCGTTACAGTTGTGATAGCAAATATACTCAAGGTCATAAATGTGCTAAGAAGATATTATTCTACATAGATTGTGAAGAGGAGGAAGAAAAGGAACAAGAAACATCAACAGAGGAGGATATACACCAAGAACCAATCCTAGACAAAGAAGAAATGAATTCAACCATATCTTGTAATGCATTGGCAGGAATTACCGCTCTTCAAACTCTCAAGATAGAAGGATATATCAAGAAGAAAAAGGTAATAGTTTTGATTGATTTGGGTAGTACCCATATTTTTATTCATTGTAGGATAGTCAAGGGATTGAATTGCTTCCTATATCTAGCACCAAAGTGTCAAGTGATGGTTGCAAATAGAGGAACTATAAATTGCTATGGAAAGTGTCATAATATCAAGCTAACCATGGTCATGTATTGAATAGTCCAATGCTTTCCATTCCAATGGGTGGTGCTCATGTTGTATTAGGAGCCCAATGGTTACAATCTTTGGGGACGATAGTTTTAAATTTTCAAGAACTTTTCTTGAATTTTTTTTGGGAAGGAAAGGAAGTTGAATTAAGAGGTATCATGGTGAAACCAAGAAAGATAATCGGCTCTAATGGCATGACATGGCTTCTGAAGAAAGAACAACAAGGTGTAATTACACAATTATGCTTGCTAGAGGTTCAAACATTGAAATCATATATTTCTCCAGATCTCCAAAAAGTCTTGGACAATCATTCCAAGGTATTTGTGACTCCCAAAGGCCTCCCACCTATTCGTGATCAAGATCATACTATTCATTTGATTCTAGGAAGTGTTCCTCCAAACATCAGACCTTACAGATATCTGTTAATTTCTGAACATGTTCTATGCCATTTCAGATTAGGGCACAATACTGAAGAAGATAGAACATAATAATCGATCGATAGAAGACAAGCCAAAACAGAGATGAGAAATGGTGGCGTTACGGCGATTAGCAAGATGCTTCAACCAGCAAAGTCTCCAATAGGTCATTCAGCCAAGCGTGTCACACATATAACCCAGAACAACCCAAACAAAGAACAGTCCATATATATCACAGCTCCAACGCTATCCAGAGAGAGAATTCCTCCACCAATGTGTGTCAAATGAACTCGAAGTCTCTCCAATATATAGGAATCTTTGGGGGTGTGTGACACGTCCTTTAAGACATTTAAGTCTATATTTTATTCCAGGCCGACCTAGCACATAAGTGGAATAAATTCAAAGTACATGTTCTGCTCATCCGATTGAGATGATCTTTAGATCAATCTTACACCTCTCCGAAAGAGGAATCCAATAAAAATATTGGGATCGTCATTTGAGCAGCACAACTCGAAGTTTGGACCTAGTTGTCCAATTTTAACAATATCCCCATGTCCAAAAGAGTGAAATTGAACGTATAGTTGCAGAAATGCTAGAGGTTGGTATAATTCAACCTAGTTAAAGTTCTTCTTTTGCTCGAGTAGTATTGGTGCACAAGATGGATGGATCATGGCGTATGAATCTAGATTATAGGGAGCTCAACAAGCTCACTATTAAAGATAAATTTCCCATTCCTATCATTGATGAATTGTTGGATGAATTACATGGAGCAATTTACTTCACCAAGTTGGATCTTCGTTTAGGATATCATCAAATTAGAATGAAGACTGAAGTCATTCTGAAAACAGCATTCAAAACTCCTGAGGGTCATTATGAATTTTTTGTCATGCCTTTTGGCCTTACTAATGCACCTTCCACATTTCAAGGTTTGATGAATTCCATTTTCAAACCCTTCCTTAGAAAATTTGTGTTAGTATTTTTTGATGATATACTAATCTACAACAAGTCCTGGAAGCATCATGTTCAACATGTTGACAGGGTGCTCAAACTATTGGAGGAGAAACAATTATATGCAAAAACCTCCAAATTTTTCTTTGGAGTACAGGAGGTGGAATATTTGGGTCATATTGTATCTCATGAGGGTGTTAAGGTAGACCCTAACAAAATTAAAGCCATTAAGGAATGGAAAATCCCCATAAACCATAAAGCATCTTCGAGGATTTCTTAGGTTGACAAGGTATTATCGCAAGTTTGCTAAGAATTATGAAAGAATAGCAACACCTCTAACAACATTGCTAAAGACAAATGCATTTTCTTGGACTCCAGATACAACGAAGGCCTTTGAACATCTTAAAGAGGCAATGTGCCAAGCACCGATCTTAGCTACGCCAAACTTCACAAAAACAGTTATTGTGGAATGTGATGCCTCAAGAAATGGAATTGGTGTTGTTTTAATGCAAGAAGGAAGACCCATTGCTTTTGGAAAGTCGTCCAATCAAAGGATATTATTTACACAAACCTATTTATGAGAAGGAAATGTTGGCAGTACTACATGCGCTAAAGCAATGGCGACCTTACCTAATGGGAAGACACTTCAAGGTAAAAACAGATCATGATAGTCTTAAATACTTTTTGGATCAAAGATTATCTTTAGAAGAACAGCAAAAATGGGTCACAAAGATGTTGGGTTATGGCTTTGAAATAGTCTACAAAAAAAGGAAGCAAAATGTTGTTGCAGATGCAATCTCAAGAAAGGATGAGGATGTGGAAGCATTGCTTTGTGGCATTTCTATTATCCAACTTGATTGGATAACCGAAGCAAGGGATGAATGGAAGAATGACGAAGAGGTGTGGACACTCATTTAAAAGTTGCAACAAGATCCTAGTACATCTGATACATTTGGCTGGAAAAATTACTCATTATGGTACAAAGATCACTTATATCTTTGTAAGAATTCTCAACTCAAGCAAAAGATTCTTTTGGAATTGCACACCTCTCCTTTAGGAGGGCACTCGAGATTTTTAAAACTTACCACAGGATCAAGAAGGAACTTTTTTGAGATGGCCTTAAATCTGATATTCAAAAGTTTGTGGCAAAATGTTTGGTTTGCCAACAAAATAAGTTCAGACAATTAAGTCCTCGGGTCTGTTACAACCTTTTTTGAAGGAGAGGGGCATGTTAGTTCCTATAATACTAGTGTATTCCCCTTATTGTTAGCGTTAGTGTAGCCTCATATTGTTATTGTTGTGCCCATGTGTAAATTTATGTAGATGTTCTATGCTTGATGCAACTTTACTTTCACTACAGTAATCACATAAACAATCAAGTAAAGTGTTGATAGAGCATACCAGTAGATCAACAGAAGACAAACCAGAAATAGATAAATGTGTTGGTGCATTACGACGGTCAACAGAATGCTTCAACCAGCAAAGTCTCATTGGTCAGCCAATCCAGCATGTGTCACAACAACCCTCAAAACAGCCACACGGTCAACTCAAAGTCAACCCCAGAAAAGTCAATGTTGCCCAGAAAAGTCAACGCAAAACTGCAGCAACAGCAACAGCAGCAGAATTCTCTTCGTCCTTCTTTCCCACGTGTGAACCGAAAATTGCCTCCAAGGAGCTCGAACCAATCAGAAGAGGAGAGATGATGTGTGAGGATGAGATGAGTGAAATGTCCTCCAACGTTGACTCTATTTATATCAATCACTAAGGGTGTGTGACACATTTGTTGGGGGTGTAAAATCTTAAGGCCGACTTGCAAATATTTTGAAAGTTTTGAAAATAAATTCAAAATAAATGTTCTGCTCACCGGATCAAGATGATCTTTAGATCAATCTTGCACCTCTCCGAAAGAGGAACCCAATAAAAATATTGGTGTCTTCATCTGAGCATCACAACATGGAGTTAATAAAAATATTGGTATCTTCATCTGAGCATCACAACATGGAGTTTGGACCTAGTTGTCCAATTTTAACACTCCCTCTCAACTAGGGAGAACTCCATCCACCTGTGCAATCAAACATCGTGCGTCATCCAGCCGTAACTTGCTTTGCTGGCCTCATTATTTCAGAACAGAAGTGTGTCAGTCACAAAGACATCATTCCCAACTGACAGATTCAGCCCAGAGGTCTGAAACCTCTATAGGACTCACAAAGAGTCTCATACCAACCCGAAGTTGGTTTACCTGACCCGAAGTCAGTTGGAGGTCCGAAACCTCACATGGACTCAAAGAGTCACATACCAACCCCAAGTTGGTTTATCTAACCTGAAGTCAGTAGGAGGTCCAAAACCTCACTAGACTTGATCCCAAATCAAGTGGTTGGGCACGTGTCATCCTAGATAGAGAGCACGGCAATCTCTGATGCGTCCATCAGACTTTGCTACCAGTCTCTAGATTTTCCCACCTCATTGGCCAAATGAGAGGTACTTCCCATGAGTCCGAAACTCAATGGGTAGGATGCGTAGGGGGCACAGATCATGAGAGGCGAACCAACTGAATCATCATAACGGTGGGGCAGAAGCACCACAAGGTTCGAAGCCCCATGTGTGCTTATAGCTTCGAGAAGCTATCCCAAAAGCCCCCCAGAGCTCCAAGAGCTCATCGTCCAACAGGACCCTCAGAATAGGGTCGTTCCACGATTCCAAGATTCTCATGAAAGGTTAGGAACATGACCTTCCCCAAGGGCATTGTGAGAATATCTGCGACCTGCTCATCAGTTCCTATATGATTGAGCCTTACGGCGCCTCGTTGTACCATATCCCGGATAAAGTGGTACCAACCATCAACATGTTTGGATCGTTCGTGGAACACAGGATTCTATGACAAACGAATCCCCCTCAGGTTATCACCAAGGATAGCGGTGGCATCTAGCACATGCTTGAACAGCTCACTGAAGAGCTTTCGCAACCAAGTGACTTCACAACAGACCATACATGTTATAATGTATTCGGCCTCAGTGATGCTCAAGGCTACCGACTTCAGTTTCTTGCCCGAAGCAGATCTACGTGTGAAGCAGCATCCAGATGTGCTCTTGGGATCCACCACACTGCCAGCCCAATTGGCATCAGTATATCCATGGAGTGTCATACTCCCGGCAGTGTATCTTAGCCCATGGTCTAACGTGCCCCAGAGATACCTCAAGATTTTCTTGGCACTAACCCAGTGAATGTTATGATCAACCATGTGTTGACTCAAAGTGTTCACTGCACAACATACGTCCGGACGGGTGTTCACAAAGAACATCAGGGCCCCTACGGGTTGACGATACTCAGTAGGATATGCTAACACGAGCCCATCAACACTGCCACTCAACTTCTTAAAGTTGAGCTCCATTGGTGTCGACATGGACTTGCAGTCCACCATACCAAATGTTTCCAAAAGCTTCACAATGTATTTTCCTTGAGAATAGAAAATCTCGCCAGGTCCCGACATGGATGTCCCGATCCTGGACTTTGAACCCCAGAGGTTGCTCTACATACACCTCTTCCTTTATCACACCATGCAGAAAAGCGATCTTCACATCCATCTAATGAAGACTCCATCCTTGCATAGCAGCAAGGGCTATGATAGATCGAATGGTGGTATATCGTGCCACAGGTGCGAATATTTCATCATAGTTGATGCCTTCCTTTTGAGAAACGCCACGGGCAATGAATCTTGCCTTGAACTTTTCAGCACTTCCATCAGATCCATGCTTGATCTTGCAGAGCCATTTCGAGGTGACAACTGGTTTGTCCTTCGGTCTTGGAACTACATCCCAAACAGGGCTTTCTTCAACCTACAGACATGGGTGTCCCGATCCTGGACTTTGAACCTCAGAGGTTGCTCTACATACACCTCTTCCTTTATTGCACCATGCAGAAAAGCGGTCTTCACATCCATCTGATGAAGACTCCATCCTTGCGTAGCAGCAAGGGCTATGATAGATCGAATGGTGGTATATCATGCCATAAGTGCAAGTATTTCATCATAGTCGATGCCTTCCTTTTGAGAGACGCCAAGGGCAATGAATCTTGCCTTGAACTTTGCAGCACTTCCATCAGATCCATGCTTGATCTTGTAGAGCCATTTCGAGGTGACAACTGGTTTGTCCTTCGGTCTTGGAACTACATCCCAAACATCATTCTTCATTATGGACTCATACTCTTCGTGCATAGCATCCTTCCAGACTTGATGCTTTACGGCTTCCTCAAAAGATCCAGGCTCAGATTGTACAATAGTACTCATGGCTGCTAGATACACTTGGTATCTACTCGGCTTCTTGCTTTCACGGAATGTCCCCCTTTGGGGCCGTATGTCCCTCAACATCCTGAGCCATGATGGTCTCTTTCCCAGTGAAGGAGGTGGATCAATCGCGTCCATCGGTCCTTCAACATTAGGCATCGTCTCATCCTTTGGCTCTTCTTGATTTCCAGGCCTTGCTTCATGATCTTCCTGGGATCTCGGAAGATTGATTACTTTCTTCAAGGAAGCATCTTAGTCAAAAGTGACATCGTGGCATATCTCCACTTCCCTTTGACCAGACACATAGACTCTATAGGCCTTCGAAGTTTCACTGTAGCCCACAAACATTCCTTTCTTCCCAAAAGCATCCAGCTTGCTCCTCTTTTCTTTCGGCACATGAAAATAAACAGGACATCCAAAAAGTCTAAAATGTGAGACATCAGGTTTCTTACCAGAGAAAACCTCTTCGGGAGTTTTCGAGTCTAGAGCGGAATGCGGGCATCGGTTTTGTATGTACACAACAATGTTTGCAGCTTCTCCCCACAGAAACTTCGGTAGACCTTGGTCACATAGCATGGCACAGGCAGCTTCCACAATGGTCATGTTCTTTCATTCAACAACACTATTTTGCTCAGGAGTATATATATAGTTGTGGTATCCCTCTTAATGCCAGCTTCTTTGCAACAGTTTTTGAACTTGTTCGTCTCATATTCAGTGCCATTATCGGTATGTTGGATAGCATCTCATGTCATTGCTCCCATTGGACTTCCTCCAACCTGGTAGAGCATATCAATTCTAGACCCAAACGTGATAACCTCCTTGAAGCTCTTCTTCCACATGCACACATTTCCATCCATGAATGCCACATTGAAACCTTTGTCTTCCATGGCCGATATAGACACAATGTTCTTCAAATTTGGTACATAGAGTACATCCAGAAAGCGGAGGACTTGACCTTGAGACAAGTGGAGGGTCACAGTCCCTGTCCCTTTCACGGGATATGTGGCATTATCTCCAAGGACAATTTTCAAATTAGTGTCCTTCTCAACCATATCAGAGAGTGTTTCTTTGAACCCAGTGATGTGCCTTGAGGCACCACTATCTATCAACCAGACATCCATAGTGTCGAGTGGAGATGCAACGGAGAGGGCAGATACAAGAATGTATTCATTTCTTTTATCAACAACATTTGATTCCTCATACCTCTAGTTGTTTTTGTCATCACCATCGAGAGAATCCTTCTTAAAAGGACATTCTCTAGCATAATGACCAGGCCTATGACAAGTGAAACACTTGCCCTTCTTTCCTTGGGCCCCTAGTTTTCCTTTGTTCTTTGGACCAGCAAAGTTCTTCTTTCTAGAATGAGCAGCGTAGGCAGCATTTGCTTCATTTTCATACTCCTTCATTCTTGATTCTTCTTGAACGCATCTCGACAGTACTTCATCAAACTCAGGTATCACATTATTATTTAGAATGGTAGTGTTGAACACATGTCATTCAGATGGGAGTCCTCCAAGTGCGGTGAGTACCATCTCTCGATCAGCTATTGTCTCCCCAATAGCCAGCAGATTGTTCCTGATCTCAGTCAGCTTCAGAAAATATGATTGAACAGACTCATCCCTGCCTTTCCTTAGATTCTTCAATTGATTCTTGTAGAATAGGACTTGATTCGCATTGTTGACCTTGAACATGTTGACCAACTTATCATACATCTCTTTGGATGAGCCCAGCTCAAAGATGTAGGCAATCAGACTCTTGTGAATTGAGTCCCTGATCATTAGCTTTGCTTTGATCTCCCCATTCTTGTACTTAGTTTTGGCGGATGTCGTTGCAGTGGATGGAGGCTCTTGGATTTTACCTACACATAGTCCATGACATCTTGGTCTTCCAAGATAAGATCCAATGTCATCTTCCAAGCATGGAAGTCATCCTTTCCAGTCAATTTGTCATCAGCCTTGAAGCCATTGTAGTTTGAGGAATCCATCCTCTTCTTCGGTGATTGCTACAAATTAGGACTTTGTCTTCACCTCAGCTCTGATACCATGTAAATTTATGTAGATGTTCTATGCTTGATGCAACTTTACTTTCACTACAGTAATCACATAAACAATCAAGTAAAGTGCTGATAGAACATACCAATAGATCAACAAAAGACAAACCAGAAACAGATAAATATGTTGGTGCATTACGACGGTCAACGGGATGCTTCAACCAGCAAAGTCTCCTTGGTCAGCCAACCTAGCTTGTGTCACAACAACCCTCAAAACAGCCACACGGTCAAACTCAAAGTTGACCCCAGAAAAGTCAACACAAAACAGCATCAAGCAGCAGCACCACCACCACCACCACCACCAACACCACCAACAGCAACAGCAGCAATAGCAGCAACAGCGATAGAATTCTCTTCGTCCTTCTTTCTCACGTGTGAACCGAAAACTGCCTCCAAGGAGCTCGAAACAATCAGAAGAGGACAGATGATGTGTGAGGATGAGATGAGTGAAATGCCCTCCAACGTTGACTCTATTTATATCAATCACTAAGGGTGTGTGACACATTTGCTAAGGGTGTAAAACCTTAAGGCCGACCTGCACATATTTTGAAAGTATTAAAAATAAATTCATAATAAATGTTCTGCTCATCGGATGAAGATGATCTTTAGATCAATCTTGCACCTCCTCGAAAGAGGAACCCAATAAAAATATTGGTGTCTTCATCTGAGCATCACAACATGGAGTTTGGACCTAGTTGTCCAATTTTAACAAGTTGTTGTGTTATTATCCCACATGTTGTTGTTGTTGTGCCCCATAGAAGCCCATTATTGTTATTGTTGTGCCCTTACATTATTATTGTTATAAAGCCTTTGATTATATTGTGACCCCTTATATTTTGTATCATCCAAGAATTGTTCATTTATGTAATGTAAAGGAGGTTTCCCCCTCAAAGTGGATAATTTTTAAGTCGTTGATGTATCTATTCTTCTGCTTTGTGTGTTAGCTGCATAACGCTCCTTGAATGGGCCTTGGAAATCATTTTACATCTCATCATTGATCCTATCATCCTAAGTGATCTCCTCCATATTGGGACTCCTCCCGTCGGTGAAAATCCGAGAAGAGAAGGGGACATAGGTTGTGGTCAAAATGGGCCTTTGTTCCAAATTGTTGTTGTTCCCTCTAGCTTTAGCCTATTAATTAAGTCTGCTAGTTTGTGCAGCAACAGGGTCTCAACACCATGCTCATAAATCTAACCCGATATTGGAACAATATCTTCCAAAAATCTTAATATAGGGTGCTTCTCAAAATAACACTTGAAGAAAAGTGAAAAAGTAGAGCATTTTAGCCCTTCCATAACATGGGGTCATTGTCTGACCTAGGTTAACATATCAAACCAAGTCAAGTATAATTGAGACTTCGTGGATATGTCCAAGTCAGGCATTAGAGAAATTTTGAAGTCTAAAATAGGCCTCCTAAGGAATATTATAAAATAATAATGGAAATAATAAAAAATAAGATTGGATTACTTCGTCAAATTTTAGAGGTTAAAAAAGAAAAAACTACTTTTTCAACTTATATTTTCAACTTATCTCCCTACGGTTTTACTCAAATTTCGAGTGAGAGCACTTGTTGGATGCGGAATTTAATTCCTCATCCAAGGAGTACTCATGTTGCATAATTTCAATGGACCCTGCTACACTATCTCTCAATTTTCGTGTAGCATGATCATTGAAAGTATGCAACATGGGTGCTCCTTGGATGAAGAATTAAATTCTGCATCCAATGAGTGCTCCCACTCGAAATGTGAGTAAAACTGTAGGGAGATAAGTTGAAAATATGAATCGAAAAAGTAGTTTTTTATTTTTTATTTTTTAATCTTTTTACTTTTTTACTCCAAAAATGGTAAATCGTCCCCCATGGTTGACATCATCATTTTGAATCCTATTGGTTCTTCTGATTTTGGTTGTACATTTTTGTTTAGACCCATTTTTTACCTCAAAATTTCTCTAATGTACAACCAGGTCAAACCAAGTCATCAAGGTCAATTTGGGTCTAGCCAAGTCTAATCTCTGAAATGACCTGTTTCGAGGATGGGTCGAGTGCACCAGACTTGAACCCCCTGTGATCATGAAAAAATACCAAAAAAATTGTGCTAATTGGTGGCATTACAAAATGTGAGATTCTAACTCATTGCTATTACAATTCCCCACATCACCAGAAACAATATGTTATAGATATTGTACAAAGCAATAAATATGGATAATACAACTCACCAAACTTACTCCACAATGCAGAAGTAAAGAGTCTCTGGGAAAATACGTGCGATTTAATCATTTTGAGCTGAAACAGGTTTAAATAGATGTACTTTTGGGGGCCACGGTCAACATTTTCCAGTCCAACAAACTATATCAAAATAGTGAAATCAGGCTTACACCCTAAATCTCACCGAAATCCAAGCTGCAGCAGCACAATCACTTTACCTATCAATTCAAAGTTTCAAGTTCGTGTTCATCCTATTCAGCTCAATCGTTTTTGTATCTTGGCAGTGGGTTTCTGCAGCTTGGCATCAAGTTCGAATAAATTTATCTAATTGTCAACCAAAGTAAAAAACTGGACACTGTTTCAGTGAAATTTCCTATTTTTAGCAGTCCATATTTGAAAAGAACCTCTACAAAATTGGAACTTTTTATGGTCCATCCTTCAATTGATTTTGAGCTGAAAAGATTCTGGGCAGAAACATAACTCCGTGCATATCAGTTGCCCATAAAAATGTGAAACAACAAATAGAGCCATGACACTGCTTCAGCAGATGCCTGAAATTCATAGCTTTGGATTTATTAGCTCATATTGAGGCAATTTGTCTATCTTGGTTGACAGTTAAGAGGAAAGAGAAACAAGCAAGTTGCAGGCAACGATTTTCACAGCAGAAGTGCTTCCCAGTTAGAATTTCTTTCCTTGTTTCTAGCCACTGATATGATCTGACAATTGACCAACCTGTCAGAACTAAAGCTGCCTTCCCCTGGACCCACCAGTCAGACAAACTGACATGTTTTGATGTAACAGCTTCCAATGACCAAGACAACATGTATTTAAAAATCCAAGAATAATTGGGTATGGTCTTCAACCTCCCATCCACTAATATAATTTATTATCTCCTTAATAAAATGTCTTCTTCAATATCTTGTGTCATCCATATAAGATCTACGACTTCACTCTCTACATAATCTACGAAAAAGAGCGACAGTATCCAACCTTTACACAAAATTTGATTGCGCTGTTAATAAGCAAAGGCAAACTAAACATGATGGGAAAATGACACCAGATCAAGATGGCAGGCAAGTCAAGATCAAAAGTTGTAGAAGTCAAAAATCACCATAAAATTTATGGAAAATAGAGAATCGTGGATGGCCCTTATCCAAGAGAAGTCATAGTTATTCATAGGAGGCCATGAGAAAATTTTCAAGTCCAACTTTGTAGAATTCACTAAACGGATAAATAAATAAGGCCAATTAAAGAGAGAAGACAGGATGATTGCAAAATAACTTAACATGAGCCACAACTAGACAGAGCTATTCAACCTTTGGCATTTAGAAGGTCAGCATAGGGAGAAGTAAGAAGACAATGTTACAATCAGAAAGCTATGGACTAGCTCTTGCACATTAAAAAGATGGTCAATGTGCATCAAAATGCTACACATCCAATTTGAACAGCATACATTGGGCTTTCCAAATTATATTCTCCCATATTCAGTTTAATGTTGTCGCATTTTCCCACACAATCAATACTCCCTCCATTGGCAAATAAAACTTGATAATTTGTCACTAGACATACAAAACAATGGAGGTACTGTAATAATCTTTTATCAATGAAGTTATGGGTACTACCTGAGTCAATAAGCAATTATGATTCTTTGCTTCTCAATGTAGCCAACACTCTTTAGGGTTTGAGGAGCTGAAAAACATACCAATGCATGAACAAATATCTCGCACCTATTTAAATCAATGAAGTGCGCAATTTCTGTCTCTAATCCATGCTCATTTCTTACTCAATTCTTTGTGTAGATGCTTGCATTTTCTCTTCGTCGTTATTTTCCAAGGTGAACAATTTTGTTTCTTGACATTTATGCCCTTGTGATCATTTGATGTTACAACCATAGCATAGTCCTTTTGCTCTTATGAACCCCAAACAATCTTCATTTCCTGTGTATGCTCCCAAGGCAGACTTGTGTGTAGCCTTATTCTTGGCTTGAATATCTTCCAAAACATTTTGCAATGTTTTAGGAAAAGATCATGTTTAATGACTTCTTCTAGTCAACCCATGTAAAATTCCAACTAATGTTCATCACTTATATTATCCACCCTTCTGGCCAAAACCTGAATCTCCAAACTGCCTAATTCTTGTCAATTAACTAAAGTAGTCATGTTCCCAAGTTTTGCCATATTGTGCTTCTAAGTATCTTGTAAATAACCCCCAAGTATAATGATAAGAATAGTGTTTCATTTTAACTACCCATTGATACCATTGATAGGGCTTTTATCAATGTTCCACCGAGACTCCAAGACAAGGGGACATGGGTGCAAGAAGATGAACAGTGGGGACGTGTAATTTGGAGGGGATGTTGGGGTACACACACACACACACACACACACACACATATATATGTTTTTATCAATGTTCCACCAAGACTCCTGGACAAGGGGACGTGGGTGCAAGGAGATGCACAGGGGGGGTGTGTGCCCTCAAATTTTAGGGGAATTTAGGGGGGACGTTGGGGCATATATATATATATATATATATATATATATATATATATTCCAAACTGATTTAAAATTTAAATTGATCATTCACCATTCTAGAATCTAATTAGTACTAAGAAAATAGACTAAAGTAGACACTGAAGTCTAAAGACTAGGATAGTAAATCGATATAACTAAAACTCAAAAATAGTAAAGGGTGACAAGTCAAAGAATCAATCTAAGGTCATCCATATCTAGAGTCAAGACTCGAAGGTTAAAACTGAAAATTAAAAATGGACAATGAACATTGAAGGAGTGCCACAAGGGAGATGAGGCAACAGTTAACTCGTAAGTCAAATAGTGTCGCGTTGTAATCCAAGAAGAGGTAAGCTTGATAAGTTGAATGAGTGAGTTAGGGATTGCAATTAGTTTAGGTTTTGATATTTATTATGTGTTTTTCTTTTTAGTTTTATTTTTTTTTGTATTTAAAGGGTTACTAGACAAAATTGAGTGGGACACGTCCCCTCTCAAAAGGAGTGCTTGTGGGCTTGGTGCTCTTGATTAAATGCTAGTTTTGGACCCTTATACATGATAGAATCCAATGGAAACATTGCAATCCTCGCAATCCTTAAAACTTGAAAACTATTAAGTCTAATGAATTTTGAGTGGGATCTAAAATTCTACTTTCTCCATACAAAATCCAATGAGGTCAAAGCACTCTCAAATATCCTATGTCAATTAATGGTAATATTAAAAATTGAAGTAAAAGGAGAATGTCACTTTTACTTTAAGAATTTAACATTACCATTAATTACATGGCATTAATAGGGCCCTCGGTTTGAATATTAAGCTTCCCCACTCATAAATTATTGTTTTCAAGCAAAATTAAGTGGGGACGCCTAGTCCTTTTTGAGGGAGGACCAATGTTACCAAACTCGGAATCGGCAATAAATCAGTGAGGCAAAAGAGCGAAGAGTTTGAATCAGATCAGGAAAAAATCAGCGAATTCAATAAACAAAGATATACACATTGAATTTAAAAATAAAATTATTAATAATAATAATAATTAAACAAAAACAAAAAACAAAAAAACAAAAACAAAAACAAAAAAAGACATTTTTCATTGATATTCAATAAAGCCATGTCTGAACAATGCATAATATCAATAGATGTCCAAAATATCATGAATGAATAAGTATCTCATATATGTTATGAGTCCAAACATGATCCAAAGTACTAAGTCCTAACTCCTAACCAGTGACTACATAGAACCAGAAGCATTTACTTCTAAAAGTTTACAAAATACTGCCAACAAAATCAGTAAAAAATCAATAACTATGAGTCTAAGACTCTAAGAGTGAGAACTAGAAGCGATTCCTCCCACTCCTTCGCTTGCTTGACTCTCTAAGTTCTCCAAGTCGAGTAGACTTAAAAGAGGAGGGTCCTCTAATTGGACCCAATCTGATGCATTTGTAGTTTGTAGATCTATCTCGTCAAGGTCAATTGGTGAATGATCCATTATCATGAGACATTGAAATGTAAATTAAAGTTTGAACTTTAAAGTTTAAACTTTAAAGTGCAAATCAGATTATGAAAACTTCAAATTCAGGCTCTCACCTAGTATTTGCTTGTTGCAAAGTCTTAGATTGCAATGGACAAATACAAGGTCATTTAAGCGCTATTGTGTCAATCGATTGCGCTTTTAGAATGTATTTCCTCAAACATGCTCCAATTACGCTCACAACCTAAAGCACTGCATGATTGGTTTAAGATTCGAATGGCTAATCTCTTCAAATTTGGGGTACCACTACCAAAGTTTTGCCATCAAAGACCTAGCAAGTGGTAAGTGTTTGTGAGTAGTAAGTACTAAATACTAAATAGTAAAAACTTAAAAAGAAAACAAATTTTAATAAAACATTTAACATACAAAATAAAGTTTAAACAAATTTAATGAATTGATGAAGCCTTTGAGCCTCAAAGGGTACCTGGCAACATCTTAGTCCTTTCTCGTATAGCACTAGTATAGGCAAATAAATTAGTTGGAGTCCTATAATCCTGTAGCTAGGTAAAGACACGGCGTTGAAATTCAGGATCAAGGAAGCACCTTTCAATGCATGTCATAAGTTGTAATGTTCTTTTTTCTGGTATTCCTTATGACATGGTTAGGATGGACTTTCAGAGTTGGGGGCAGACAAGTCACAAGTGCAGGTTGGTGTCATCGGCAGGCCCTGAGGGCTTTTGGAGGGGTTTTGAGAAGTTCTTATGAGATTTGATGGCATTCGCTGGGTATATTCCACCATCTGCACAGTTTGCCTTTCGTTTCGTCGCATTCTGACAACTTTCAGAAAATTGAGTTATTAATGGGCTTAACACAATTAATTACGCCTAAGGTGGCATTTCGAGAGGAATTCTTGGCAGAACACCTTAGTGTAATAGCTCATTGGAACCGGAATGAGAAGATCTACAAGATGGAATGGCTAGGAGTGATTTTCAGTGACTTGAGGAGGCATGGTGGCCAATTGACCATTTTCCCACATTAAAAAGAATATTTAATTAAGGGAAATGTGCTCAATGATAAAAATAATAATAAATAGGAGCTTCTAGAGGAGTCCATCAGATCTCTAAAAAGAGGAGGAAAGACCATTAGAGATCATCTTGGATTTGATATTGCTTCTTATATGTGAGATTCAGAACCTGGTTCTCTACTCCATTGGTAGCCCCAGGACGGAAACCCTCAGGTAATTTAGAGAGATTGGGCGAGCACCCATCTCCCCTTCGTGAATTCATCTAGAATTCACAAGAGAGCTCAGCAATGCAGTTCAGTTTGGAGGGCCTTCATAGTAGCGCAGCAGATCATCTTTGAGGCCAGCTTTCATCTCAGTTATTTTGGGTTGTATGTGCATGTAACCCCAGTTTATCCATTATAATAAAAGCTGAGAATTTTCCTGTTCATTGTGTTATTGGGCTGCAGTGCTCTATTTGTTTATTTTTACATGGCAATCTTTTGTTAAATGAATGATAATTTAATGGTGAAATTTTGGTTGAGTTAATTTTCCAACAAAATATGTAAAATATTTTGAAATGGATATTACATAAGTCCTCTACTAACCTCCCCGTCCTCATTAAATTTGCTCTTATCATAAAAATATTGTGGGTTTAAGAAGTACCCAGCAGCATGTAAGGGGGAATGCAATTGCCTATCCCAACGTGCATCAATAATATCCCAAAGAGGCAGATACTTTGCCTCCTAATCCCCATATCTTCTTTTGATGGCCTCCTTTGCGAGATCCATCGCCTCATAAATGTAACCCATAGCAGGTTTGTCACCATCAACCATCTTGAAATTTCAAGCTTTCAAATTTAATGAAATACAAAACTTTAAAAATAAAAAGAGGCTTGAAATGAAATTTAAAAAATGAAAAAGTTAAGAGACTTGAAGTACCTGAGAACTCTGACAAGGGACTCCGTCACAGCGATAATCTCTTCGACATCTTTCCAGAAACCGTCATTAAACACAAGTGCAACAATTTCAATGCCTTCAAGGGCCTTGGAATGTTTAAATGTCATCCACTCAGGTCCCAAGAACATCCTCTTCAGATTTATCTTTTTCTCAACCACATATTGCAAAGATATGAAATTTGTTGCAAATCTAGTCACTATAAGTCGAACAATTTCTTTACCTTCAGTGTATTTTCTGATGGTGTTTAGGACAATAGTGTGGTTGTACAGGTATTTGGTTATGGATTTTGCCTTCTCCACAACCTCATGTATCCAATGAAGCTTACCAATGTCCTCAAGCATTAAATCTATGCAATGAGCAGCACAAGAGGTCCAAAAAATAGTGGGGTGCCTAATCTCAAAAAGTCTACCAGCAGCCATATAATTAGCTGCATTATCGATGACAATTTGTACAACATGTTCTTCTCCCACTTCTTGAACGACTTCATCCATCATTTCACAAATAAGTTGGGCAGTCTTAACCTTGTCTGAGGCATCCACTGATTTGAAAAACATTGTGTCTGTTGGACAAGATACAAGGAAATTTATTAAAGTTCTATTCCTCTAATTTGTCCATCCATCGCTCATGATGGTGCACCCTATTTCTATCCATGTTGAGCGAAACTCAGATAGCACAAGCATGACATCTTCAACACTCTCTAACAACAAATTTGTCCTAAGACTCTTTGATGAAAGGGCTTTGAACCCTGGACCTGCAACAACAACTGCATCAATCATAACTTGCCAATAAGGACTTCTAACACAGTGGAAAGTTATGTCAGAATAGAACCAAAAGTTAGCAATGGCCTTCCTTCCCTGACTATGGATATTTTTTTTTTCCAACTAGTGCCATCCAAGGTATGTTGGGAACCGGTTTTTGTGCAGGGAGCAAAAAATGTGTTTATGTTTCCACCTCCAATGTTGAATGCAGGAGAATTCATTTGGCCTTGAGTTTGACTTGGACTTGGAGGCATGTGTGGGAAACTTGGGAACGACATTGAGGATTCAACAGAGGGAGATGACAAGGGGGTATTGGAAGAAGAATGATCAA
This sequence comes from Pinus albicaulis, assembly GCA_034641835.2. Classification (NCBI taxonomy): domain Eukaryota; kingdom Viridiplantae; phylum Streptophyta; class Pinopsida; order Pinales; family Pinaceae; genus Pinus; species Pinus albicaulis. Next base: position 267,530,905 of record CM076570.1, on the reverse strand, counting down.
CTCCAAGAGTTCCTATTTCTTTATTTTGCTTTGCTTTCTTGCCATTATGCTGACTCAAAATATCAAGGGCCAAGATTGCTTGGTGTTTGACATTTTCGTTAACATTCTCGCAGAGACCTATATCATGGTCAGGTATCTGTGCAAGGTGATACTTGAATCTACAAATGCCTACACTACATTTCGCTTTGCAAAATTTACAAAGGAGCCTAGATTCTCTAGGAATCTTCTCACAATAAGCCCAAGCAAAGTCCTTCTCCCTTAGCATTATTGGTGTTTGGCCTTGTGTTTAATTTGTGACTCCTGTAGGGCTATAATAGAGGAAAAAAAAAATTTAAAAATACAAAATGATACAAAATGAGTCGTGATTTCTGATAATTATTAATACCACATCATGATAATGCACAAAAAAACTCAAATTCCAAACTGTGTTTATGACATGTTAAACTATTTATCATAAAAATATTTATGATCTACAAAATAAATAAAATAAAATTCAGAACATCATATTTTATTACTAGAACATGTTGGTAATATGTGACAACGACTACAGTATGCTTTGTCCTAAATATTTATCGATAGGAAAACTCATTTATAAGCATACTAGAGTCTGTATCCTTGCAGCGACAGTGGGAGAATGAACTTCGAAGAAACAGCGGCAAGACCTGAAGTTTGAACGAACTTTGAAGCAACAGTAGCAGCAGCTGAAGTTTGAACAAACTTTGAAGCAACAACGGCAACGGATTCCTCAACAACAAGTGAAGCAATAGCGGCAGTGGCAATGGCAACAGAGTCCTTAGCAACAACCGACAACCCGACCTCCATCTCCAGCACAAGTCACGCCGGGCCTAATAACTCCAGCACCAATCATCGGGACAAGGGTTTGTTGTTTTAACATTGATTGCTGAACAATTGTCGAGACTAGTCAAGAGTTAGTTGTTGTTATAAACAGAGCGCGATTTATAAACAGAGCACGAGTTATTAAATAGAGTGTGGGTTATGAAACTGTCGTGGATTATTAAACAGACCCTAAATGTACTCGAGCAATCGCCAAATTGCCAAACTCGCGAGTCAAACTCACGTTGACCACGAGTCAAACTCGATCAATGCGAGTTTGACTCGCGAGACTGCGCTCGGATCTTTTCGTCGCCAATCCGATTGGGAATCGCGAGCGATCAGCAATCCATGTTTCACTGTGGGGGACATGCACAAGCACTCCTTTTGAGGAAACGCATCCCCCACACTGGGAAACATTTCCCCAAGCATCCCACCATCGCAGGTTTGTGGGAAGCGTGGGGTGCATGCACCCCACCAAGGGGGACGCATCCCCGTGGAACACTGGTTTTTATCACAATGTTCAAAGTTTTTATGTGAATCCTTTGCTTATCATCTGTTTGGAAAGCACCCAATTGGTTTTCATCCATACAATCTCTTGCCCTAGGTGTGCCCTAAGAGGAAAATCCTAGCTTGTATTTCCTTAACTTGGGGACTTCTTTGAGGGTTGTATGAGCTTAGTACTTGGTAAAGTAAATCATAAGAAGCCCTTTCTCCTCCTTGCCTTGATCTTGGGTGTACCTTTGTCCACGATAATTCAAGAAAGCCTAGATCTTGCACAAGTCTTTTCTAGGTCTCTTAGAAGGAGCAAAGAACCTTTAGAAGTGTCATATTATCACATAGAGCTTCCTTTGAGAGGTCCTACCTTATCACCTAGCACCATAAACCCTGGGAATATCTATCAAAAGGCGATTATCATCCTACTAGGACTCCTCCCATCGGTGAAATTCCATAAAGAGCAAGGGACATTGGTTGAGGTTATATTGGGCCATTGTCCCATTTTTGTCATTTAGTCTAGCTCTTGGTCTAGTAGGGTTTCCCTCTTCAAGGCCTACTAGATTTTGTGGTAACATGCCCATCCAACAAATTTCCAGGACCTTGGCAACCCTCCTAATCAAATTGGTAACATTTTTGTGCATCGTTGTTGGGGATAAGGTCAATAAATCCGACATTCAACAACATACCCTTGGTAAACTTTCATTTATTTGTACTTTGGTGAGATTGGTATTATTCTTGCTAACATGTAGGATCTCACCTAGCGACTCCACTTTGACAAAATCTAAAAAAGCACAACACACAAACCACTATCCAAGGTAAAGAACAAGGTAAGTAATGTATGTATTGGTGACTCCATTGTGGTATGTTTATTGGCATTTTCATCTCAAATTTTCATACTAGCCTTACTACCAAATTTTATAACTAACAAAAAGACGGAGCTTCCTGCATGGCTAGCAGAATGTTATGTCCTAGTTGATTTCTCAATATGTTGGGGTTTTCCCCATGAACATCCTTACATAGATTCAAAGACCATCCTAAGATTCAATGGATATGGTAATTTAGCCCAACAGCATTACCATGCATTTGATGAATTCATCAACAGCGATTCCCTCTTACACCAAGACACAATGATGGGATTTTTTGCCCTTGGTTTGGAGGGGCATGCAAGGGACGGGTTTAACATCCTTGGCAAAGGGATGTTCATGTCTTTTGCAGAATTTTTTATGCCATTTTTTACGTTGTAATTTTTATGATGGTTCCTATTGTCCAAGGTATGAGAAAATTATGTTTATGGCAAAAGCTCATGGTTGAAAGTGCTTATGCAAAAGAGGAAGCCCACCATGTGACAGAGCATGTTAATGAATATTTCAGCCCAAATGATCATATCTATGATGATGTGCATCTGAATAGCAAAGGATTTATAATGCAAAATTTTGATCATAATGATCTGGTCCAAATAGTAGAATTGAAAGAGGATACTTCTACGTGTACAGATAAAGAAGAATGTGCTTGTTTTCAAATCAAAGGCCAAGAAATAATTAAAGAACAAGAATACAAGGAGAGCCTTGATAACATGATAATTAAATAACCCACCCACCTCTAGATGAAAATGCTAGTTCAATCAATTACTTCCCTTTCGAAGCAATTGATCTTCATGATACGTCTATTAGTGACATGGAGGAGTAGGATTCAGTATATAAGCCTATTACTAAAGAGGATGGGGGGAACAAAGAACCCGAGTCTATGGATGCATTCCTTAAGGTTGACAGATGTAAATGGGACTTGAGTTATTTTCTCTTCAGAGGTGATCTTATGGCACAACACTAAGGGATGCCAAATTACAAAACTTTGGCCACGTAAACAACCAAGTTACCCATTGATTATGAGTAGACATATCAACTCATACAGTAGCAAACATATGTACAAGCTACAAAGGAGACTTTTCAATAGTGGATAACCTTGGCATGTGGTTATCAAGTGTACAAAGATCCATTTGACAAAGAGGACATGAACCTTACAATAATGGGCAAGATGCATCACACTCAACTTCAAACATATTTCATAAAGTCATAACTTCCCTTATCAAAACAACTAAATATAAGGGTGGTTTCCAATATATTTTTTTATTTTTGTAAACTTTCTCATCATTTGTGTGTGTGTCTGACTAGGGGCAGCCAAGGATGACATTGATCCTTCTGCAAGATCCAACTATAACTACAATCTAAGTCCTCCTTGCTTACTGAATTAACAAACAACAATGATAAAGAGTCCTATGCACATAATGAAAAATGTCAATATATTAATCTTTCCAATATGTGGATTGAAGAACCTTGTTGTAATACAAACAAATCTTGGCACTTCTTCGACTTTCTTCTACATGATGAGCATCCCACTGCAGGAGTCAACCAAGTCATGGATGAAGTTTCAACATATGGCATTCACATGTTTGATCTTTCAATGTTTTGGTTAGCAACCAAACACAGAGGAAAAATCCAAGGTAATGATAAATTCATCTGTTGGTTACATTGGTTAAATGATTTCACCTAACATGTACTTATTTTAAGCAGATTAGGATAGGATGAATAAGCTCTTAGGTAGCAGCATTAGATTAGCTTAAAAAATTTGTAGTTTCTAAGTTTGCTTGCATGATTTTCATTTCATTAGTGTGATGTTTTTACCTGCTTTAGTTTAGTTACACATTTTTCCTTGTCGTGTCATATTTCCATTTCTGCTATTTACTTTATTTCTGCTATTTCATTTCCTAGATTAGTTGTCATTTCATTTTAACTTTTGCCATGATAAGAAGGGATAGGATTTGGTCCAACTCACTTCATGTATTTGAGAATGTTAGTTTTCCTGCAGAACTAGCACCCTATATTTAATTCCTAGAATAGAACTTATTGAATAAACACACAACTAGGTTCCTAAGTACGACAAGAGATGATATTGTCTCATCATACTTTGAAAGGATATCTAGAATAAGAGATGAACTCCAAGCAATAGTTGAAGTTGTACCAGAGAAGGAGCTTGTAATTATTGCTCTTCTAGGTCTTCCAAAATTTTGGAGTGCTTTTGCATCAGGAATTAGCAGTTGGAAAGATACTCCAACATTCGAACAAATGTGGAATGCATGCAGTCAAGAAGAAGCCCGAATATCATTAGTAAACAACAAGAGGTAGGATGAAGAAAAAAACACCTCTGATGCTTATTTTGCTCATCACAAGAAGAAGGGAACCTTTAAGAAGTTCAAAGGACCAAAGGAGAAAGTTGACCTATCCAAAATTGAATGTTACAACTATCATACGATGGGTCATTACAAAAATCAATGTCCTGTGAATCCAAGGATCAAGAAGAGAGATATGTTGATTTTTGTAGCATTGTATGTGCTCTAGCCTCAAGATTTTGTAAAGAGGCTAAGGGACATGCATTCCACAATACCCAGAAAGCGTTTTGGGAAATTCCACCCGGAGAGGATTTAATTAAAATAATTAATCATTTTTAATGTATTCCTAGTATAAATTTAGGAAATGTGATTAATTAAAGTGTATTAATTAGATCGGGTGTGAATCTTCTAGATAAAGACACGGATCATCTCCCAGTTAATCTTAGCCTTTGATTATGTTTTAATCATGGTCGTTGTTATGTCAATGAGAGATTATAAGAAGGAGCTTGATGGGCATTTGGAAGACGTATCGAGTGAGAGATCTAGAGATCGAATTCGCAAGAGTGCAGCACAGCAGTTGTTGGAGGAAGATCGAAGTGATTTCTTGCAGTGAGGGGCAGGGATAGTTTACCAGAGGAAGTTTTTCCTAATCCGGGGAATATATTGCAGGAGGCAGAGAGAGGTTCAGAGAGGTTGCGCAACGCAGAGTTAGGGCAGCGCAAAGCCTCTGAGGAGATTCGTAGATCTATTGAGTAGCAGTCCAGATCTAGTGCTAGGAGCCGAGGTGTGAGACCGGAGCGCCGGAGATCTCAGTGTCCAGTTCAGCAAATAGATCAGCCAGAGGAGTGACATAGTTCCTAGAGGTTGTGACGCAGAGCCTACGCAAAGGTTGTGCAGAGGCAGTGTGGAGCTAGCCATTCAGAGGATGGATCAGTGTCAGATCACCAGTCACTGTGAGATAATTTCTCACTATACTTTTTCTAGTTTATTCTCTGTATTGGATTTCCAGTTTGGGCATCTCAAGATTTGTATTCAGAAACCACTGCATAAAAATTAAAACCCTCAACTACTGCACCAATTTTCCCGCATTGGATTTTTCCAGGGACATTGTCCAAAAACAACAGTGTATATGTGTGTGTTTATTTCTTCTTTGCTCAGTACTTGTTTCCGCAGTATTTTCTATGTTGTGAAGGTTGCAGTAGTATTTATTTCGATGCTTACTGCGTAACACCGTAAATAACTTGGTTCAGAATTAACAAGTAGAAGAAATAAAATCAAGTTGTTGCAGTAGGGATTCCAATGCTGGAATTTTCACAAAATAGAGATTAGGCAAATATTATCGATGAAGCTCCTCCTAAGAAGAACAAGACTGAAGAATCGGAAGTCAAGGACTTATACTGCTAAGTCTTCTCTTACATGTCCTTCTTAGTCTTGTATTGTTTTCCTTTATGTTTTGATTTCTAGAGTTTGTAGGTCCAATATGTCTTGTTAGAACATTTTTGAATTATTTTTATAAGTTGTAGGTATCCCTCAGAAAGATTGGATTAAGAGGGATCGTTCACCATATTACCAAAAGATAAGTATCTTATTCCTCGTTTCCTCTTTTATGTTTGGTTTCCCTCTCATACCAAGATTTGTTTATATTATATGCTAATAACCTTTTCTTTGCGTTTTCCTTGGTAGGAAAAGATTGCAGAATACATAAATGATGTCCTACAAGGTTTGTTAAAGAACATTTCAAGGTATGTCTTAGATTGTAAGTTTTGTTATAAAGCCCTCTTCATGTAAAAGGTATGATCATTCTTCTTTGCTTTACATTACTGCTATCGTTATGTCCAGGATTTTGAATCTTAAAAAGATTCTTGTTAGGGAGATTAATCATTAGATTGAATTTACCCTCATTTGATCATTCTTGTGTAACCCTAACCTTTATGGTTCACTATAAAACCATAGCCTCTTGTTGCTGAGGGTATGTCGTTGTTAAATAATGAAACCCTAATCTACTTGGGGGTTGTTGATAAAGTCTAGAACTTATGATGAAAAATCTATTATTTTGATGTTTAGGATTTTGATAATGATTATGGTATAAACCCTAGTGCTTTAGAGTTTGTTGTTAATGTCTAAATTAAACCCTATATTTTAGGGTTTGGTGATTTAGGATTCATGAACAAAACCTTTATAGTAAGATCCTACGAATGAAAGCCTAGGTTCTTCGTTTGTATGATCAAAACCCTAGTCTATATAAAATTGTTGTATATCTAACTTTGATGCATTGATGCTTGTGTCCTGGGTTTACCTAGTAGGTATGAATATTGATATGGGATGCTAGTACATGGTAATGAAACCCTAGATATGTATATGCCACTGTGTTATCTTGATAGTTGATGAAATCTAGTGTATATAGCGAAAACCCTAGTAGAGAATAATGTTCTAGGGCATGATGATATTGTTTTTAATTAGCGATATGATTTAGCTTTGATGATAAAATCCAGGGTTTGCAACAAACCCTAGTAGAAGTTTGACGTGTAAAAGAATATTGTTGAAACCTTAGATGTATAGTAGGAATGCTATTTGATGGAATTGTTGATATCCAAGGCTTTGTGTCTCAAAGATGGAGTCTAGGGTTTATGACAAAACCCTAGCAAGAAGTTGAAGTCTAGAATATAAAAAATACGACCCTTGTTGATTATGAACCTAACTAGATTTAGGTATTTGATGTATAAAAGCATGAATGAGTTGATGTTTCCATTGTAATGACATAGTTGACTTAATGCTTTTGTATATTTGTATTTGGTTGTACTTCTTGTTGAAGATTTGCAAGTACATAATCTTCAAAGGTATTCATAAGTTGAAGATGATAATGATGAGCATGATGAAGGAAGCTATAAGAATGATGATGATCAAGATGACCTTAATGCCATAAAAAAGAAATGAAGCCTTGAAAGAATAAAGTTTCTCCAAAGTTATGAGTTGTTGATCTCCCCAAATTGAGAGGGAGCTTGGATAGAAGAAAGGGTAATCTCCCCAGTTGAGAGGGAGGGCATATTATGACAGTGATTACCGTAAAGTATGAATGAAACCAAATGAATAAAAGTACTACACATGAATGTTCATGATTCAGGAAGTTTTTTTTTCCACAAAGAAAAAACTGCTTTCTATTATGAAGAATGAGAAAGTACATTTATTGGAGAAAGAGATTTTCAATCGCCAAGTGAACAAAGAAAATCCAAACAGTCAGTCCAGACATCATGGATCTAGAGTAAAAGAATCAAAAAAACCTACCAAGAGAAGATACAATTCAACATTGCCACGACAAAAAGGAAACCAGACAAAAGTCTTTACAGCCAAAAAAACCTGTAGAGGATCACTCCACAAATAAACAAGGGAGAGACAAAGTTCCTTGCGTACAAAAGGACCTTGTTAAATTGGGATGAAGCCTTCCCCTGTCTAAAAGCCAAAGTCAAACTGCTAGAAGATAATATGATCAGGAACGGAGCTGCAACCCATTTTTTAGAGGCAATCTACTTCACTTTTTTGGATCCTATAGATATGCACGATATAAACGTGATGGAATGAGAATCATTGAGGTTGTATTTGGTGTTGTTAAAGGTTGAATGTTTGAAGCATGCTTGGATTGGTGGGTATATTTAATTTAGTTGATAGGGAGAGAAAAAGCATCTTATGGCAAGATGCTTGGGAGGACATATGGTGTGCCTATGTGTTGATGTCTAGATCTCGAAGTAGGGTGGGTGGCGTTGGTCATGGAGCTCCGACCTTGGATAGGCACCTAGATTCCTGGGTTGATGGTAGAGTTAAAATCCTAATGATACCTAGAGTGGCTAAAGCTTGAGTCCATCTTAGTCCCACCCGATTAGAGTACCTTGGTCAAATATCTAATCTGTGGCATTGAGTGTGCTAGAACTCTTTGTAGTTCATTTCATTTTGAAATCTTCCATGTACTCTTACGTATGTAATTATGAATACCTCCCTAGTTAAGAGGGAGTGTTGAATAATGTAACTAGTTTCGGTCTTCACAATTGTACTTGTGAAAATAAAATTTATTATGAAAGAAAATGACTTATTAAAGCATGGGTTGTATGCTTGGGTCAATTTTTTCTAGGTCAAAGCCTCCATTGCAGGCTTCTAGGTTTTGTATTGAGTCATTAGAATCATTGTTAATTTTATTAGACCCTTCTTGGGCTTTTGTATCATGTAAAAAGTATTATTTTTGAGTCAAAAAGGTTATTCGACCCAGCACCAAGTTGGCCATGTTCCCATGAAGTTGGCCTACATTAGGGCAATTTGACCCAGCACAAAGGCTACATAAAGATAGGCAATTTGACCTATTTGGAGCATTCACTCAACAAGTTCGATCTTCAAGGAAGAGAGGCAGAAAAGAGAGCGAAGTAGCTGGAGAAGGAAGAAATTTGTTGGGAAGATCCAATTCGAGTTTTTGGGCTATCTGTCTCTCACACGTGCAAAGTTTATGGGCAATTGTTGGGGCCAAAATTTTGTGTCTATTGCAAGTCCGAAATTCTATCGTTGGGGGTCAAATTTCTGTTTTTGGGGGGGGGGCGGGGGGAGCAAAATTCTGGACTGAAGCTGTTGTTGGGGAGTTGTTAGTTGGAGACTTTGACATGGATCATCTATTGAAGGGAAGGGTTGACTTGGTGGCTGGAGGAGGTCTTTGTCTAGGTCTAAGAAGTTTGGAAGTGTCTCATCTTGATTTGAATCTACTGGAGGAAGAGTTCGACTGGGTTTTCCCCTTGTAGGGGTTTTGCCCTGGCTAAGCACTTACAGCTTGTGTCTATTGTTCTTATGATCTTCATATACATATAATTTGGTAATTGCTTGATGAAAGATAAACTAATAAATAAGTAAAAGAAACCAACATAATTCACAAGTAATTATCAAGAAAGAGGAATGAAACCCTAATTCCTATAAGCATTGATTTCTCAATAGAAACCCCCACAAACTTCCAAAAAAATAGCATTGCATGGTTACCAAAATTACACCAAACTTGAGCTTTCATGTTTTGCTTGAGAGATACAACCATTGAAACCGAAAGAAAAAGAACAATTATGACCCTATTTTGCAGACTGTACAATAATTTCACAACGTTCTCGTACATATTTCATACAACATTATACCATACATGCAATTGTACATAATTGTTTTGTATGCTCTACGAGACAAAACATTGCTCGTAAACACCTCTTTCTTGGTTGCCTATACCCTCTTACTCACTCTGTCACTCAATCTACTCAACTACTTGTGTGTCGAAATCCTCTATTATGTCATGTCTTCATACTTTTAACAAAGAATCTAATTTTAAGATTACTACTAGTCTAAGTTATGCAAGAGATACAATTTTAGACTCAACTATGATATTTTCATTGTTTTACTAAAGTGAATTACAAAATAAAATTACTTTTTGAAAATTTCTCAAACTACTTCTCGTACATTCACACTAAACCTATGCGAAAGCTCCTATCCAAACAATAATTCTCAACACTCCCTCTTCGCAAGGAAGGAATTCTATACCAATCCAAGTCTATTTTCGAAAGCCTCAAACTTCACTTTTTCCAAGGGCTTGGTTAGAATATTAGCGACCTATTGATCTATGGGAATATGTTGGGACTTCACTACTCCAATCTATAGCTTGTCTCATATGAAGTGATCTTTTCTCTCTACTGAGCTACGTGCCATAGAAGTATACTCCCTACTTAACTAGGATACTATCGTTGACCCTATGCTATAGTAGCACCTTAAGGTGCTCTTCCTATCTTGTTACACTACCTACCACTTCACAATCTCCAAGATATCTCAAGAGCATACTCCATTATGCCCCTCAATGTTTAAGTAAACCATTGAAGTCTCCTCACAGAAGTAGAAGGGCCTCTTGTCTCCCCTTCTTCACCTGAAGGTTGTTGTACTACCCTAGAAATCACTGATGACCCCAGCTCAACATGACATAAGACTAGCCTCTAAGACCAGCCAAGTGTTGTTGCAACCTATGAATGCCCCCTCCACCTCCCTTAATTTTTCTCTTCCAAAATTTGCAATGCATTTGATTATCAATCATCTCAACATATGCCCAAGCAGAGTTTTTCATTCTAGGAGCCATTTTGGACTGATATTTGGACTTGGAAATGAAAGGTCTAAATCTGAAAATGAAAACAAAAAACAACTCATTGAATGTTCATTTATTTTACAAAAAATTATGTTTTCAATTTCCAGATTTGCAAAACAAAAAACAAGCAAAGGCAAATTTTATAAGGGAAAAAAAATACCTCTAGGCTCTCGCCTCCTCAATGCTGCTCCAACAAACCAACTCCTGAAATGAGAGGGTTGGGTACCTTTTTATAGGCTTGGGAGAGGTTAGAGGGCATAACAAAACCCTAAAAGCCAACTAAAATCTAATTTGGGGTCCAAATTCGTCATTTTGATGGACCGCGGTCGAGTTTCACTGGCTCGACCAAGCCAAGTCAGACTCAACCGAGCTAGTCGGTTTGTTACGGAATTGGTCGAGTCAGTGATCGGCTCAACTAGTTCTGTAACAAACCAGCCTTTGGCCCAATTTTTGTACCAAGTCGGCCTTACCGGGGGGTTGGCTCATTCGACTCTGCCGAATCCGAGTCGGCTCGGGGAAATTTTAAAACACTACTTAATACGACCTTACTACCATTTGGTGTTCTAAATTTAATTTCCAACGCTTAGTAATCCATCGTATGTTTGCCCAATGAATATAACCATTGAACTACCAGTAAATGTTGAGGTCTGCAAGATCTATTACATAGAAATCATTTGAAAAGGTATAGTTACCCAGAGTTACACTCTAATTTGGGATCATTCGTGTGCAATCGAAGTTGTGTCCATCCATAACTATCACATCCAAGACCTCAAACTCTTCAGTGGGAAGTCCCCTTTTAGCTACTAGTGTTGCATCAATGAAGTTGTGTGTGGCTCCTCCATTAATTAGGGTTGTGATGTGTTGTCCCTTGACAACTCCTCTAACCCTGAAGGTGTAATACTGGGCCTTTCCTCTTGTGTTGATTCTCCTTTGGAGTTATCAAGCTTTTCTTCTTCCTTTGCTTGCTTCTGCAGTGGCTCTTCATTGGTATTTGGGGTGACCTCTTCTTCTTCTTCGTCATCAGAGAGTACTTTGATGTAGTGAATCTTCCCCTTTCCTAAAGAGCGATGACCATGTTCCCATGGTTCCCTGCAAGTAAAACATATTTTTTTCCTCCTCAGTTTGGTTTGAGTTTCCTCATTGAGTCTATCTCTTTTTGGCCCATCATGTTAGAAAGGCTTCTCCTTATCTTTTGGAGGGATGAAAGGCTTGGACAAAGCCTTCGCTTTAGCGGTTGCATTTCCCAAGTCTCGAATCTTCTTGATGGCTTCTTGAAGAGTGGTGGGATTGAATGCTTTAACCCATCCTTGTAGGGGCTCAGCTAATGCTTCAGTAAAAGGCATAACTAATCGCTCTTTGGATATATTTGTTACCATATCTGCGGTGCATTCAAATCCTGTAATAAACTCTTCATGTGACCTTGTTTGCTTAAGCAATGTCTTTCATGGAAAATTTTAGGGGCTAATATTTTGCAAGCGGGCTAATTTTCCATGCTTTTCAAAAAAAAAAAGATTCGCCAATTCCCATTTTTTTTAAAATTGATTCGCCCAAATTTTATAGTATAAAAATAATTTACCCTAAAAATCGCCAAAAATTTATATATGCTAATATAAAATGATTACAAAACTAAATATTTTTACAAAAACAACATTAAAAAATTCACAATTCACATATTGGGGACTACTAAGATTCGCCAAGTTTTTAAACTTTAAGATAAACATCCATCCTTAAAATTTTCCCTAAATTGTCCGTTCTCTAAAGTGGATTTATGGGTTCTTTCGGTCGAATCTTTCTATCAGTGTTTGTGTAAAATCTTCATAAGAGGTGACGTTGGCATGCCCCAGAGTTACTAGACCATGATACCACCACTCAGGTTCTTCCCCTTTTAAATGTAATGTGGCAAATTTAATTGTGTTTGTTTCAGGCATAGGATTGAGCCTAAAGTAGGTGTCCAATTTTTGCACCCAAGCCCTTGTTGTACATTTAGATGATCCATCAAATGAGGGAAGGGAGAGTTTACTTACCTTGTGCATTAGATCAGAATTAGGTTGTCCCCTAGGTCTATTTCTGAATCTGAAATTACTATATTCATTAAAGGTCATAGCAACTCGCGTGTTTTCTTCTAGCGCAACATATTCCTGAAAATATCCATCCAACAATCTGTTTGGTTCAACAATTTCTTAGTTTGTCGCAGCTTGATTATTCATGAATTGAGGAAGCAATGGTCGATGACTCCTTTTGTCGATTTCCCTGGTGTTAGGAGGACCAAGATTATGATCCTCGCTCCCTTCGATGTTAGTCTTTTTGTTACAAGCAACATTTTCATTACCTATAAGTTGAGTCATCAGTTGAGCAAGTTGCTGTTGACCCTAGGCCAAAGTGTGCATTATCTGTTGTCCTTGTTGCTGCCCCAACGGGCCCATAGCGAATAACCACAGATATATCTAATTCAACGAAAGTATTCATCTAGCATTATCTCAACCAAACATTAATTCATATCAAATTCCATAAAATTTGCGGACCTACAGTGGTCGCAAACATCAATAGATAAGCAAGGTATTACCCAGGACCGAAATTAGCGGTTCCAAAAGTCGCAATTGTCCAAAAATCAATGGAGTCCTCTAACTAGACGATTGATCATAATCTAACTAGACGACTGGAAAAAGTCGGGACTTCCTCAGCAATATTTAATCTCATCGGAACGGATAGTTTGTCAGAATCTCCCTGTGGCAAGATTCCAAGCTTCAAGGGGTGGTTCGCACCACAGGAAACCCTTCCGCCAACGCTTCTGGCTTACACAACAGCGATTCCGTCATACATTCTTCAATTCCACAATATGTTCGATGTCACAATTTGAAATGAATTTATATCCTCCTCGCTTCCAGCGCCAGACCAGACCTCAGTTCCACAATTAAATCTTTCAACGCTATACTTGATTCTTGCCTAGGCTATCCATCCCGCAACCCTTTATCCAACGCCAAGATGGCCGAGCCAATGTTTTATTCAGACAGAAATTCCTGTAACGTTAAGACAGAGCCAATAATTTTGTGATCTTTCAAGACGGTGTTCCAAATACCATATGACAATTTCTCAAAATTGTCCAAGAGATTCGTTGTCGTCTCGAGATTTCTCTGTGCCAGAACAAATTGGAAATAGGTTGGTGTCAATTAGGGACGAATCTTTCACCACCGAAATTGACGATAGAAATGAGTCTCAAGGCCTCAAAGCTAATGCTCAAGAAAACATAGAAGATGATCCTCGATGATGATCAAAATGAATCCAATCCTCCTTTATTTATAGTCTTTTTTTAGGGGATTCAACTTTATAAATGGTTTAGTAAATTTTACTCAAAACCCCAATTCTGGTTTTTTTCGCCCCAACAGCCTCAAAACTTTCCCAACAATGGGTATTTTTGGGGTTTTCCCCTTTTTTAGGTGGACCATAGCCTACAGGGATGGATAGGCTAATAAGTCCTATTTGTCCTCAATTTGTTGATGACATTACACATGATAATGTCAAACCATCATATAAACAGGCCTTATCTAGATAGGGAGGATGTGCTTTTGTTATGGTGATTAGAGAAGGAATGGTTGATGGGGAAATTTCCATCAGTACAGAAAAAGGTAGCATGCAAGTTTTAATGGAAACCTTGCTAGCAACCTGTTGTCGCTCCTAGAGACAGCCTTGAGTTGCGAAAGACCAGTGCCTAGGACATCTTATGATCAGAGGTTAAATATGAACAACTGTATAAATGCCTCTGACAAAAAATGGGTAAAGAGAATAATGGTTTCGGTGATTCAAGAATGGAGAATATCATTTGAGCCTGATTCATGTGAATTCCCTATACTGGTGAGAGGGCTCAAGAGGCTGTGAGGCTTGATAGCTTTTAAATGGGCCAAGTATAAAACAATGAGAAAAAACTTTTAAAATATGCAAAGGCATTGAGAAAGAACGAAGAAGGAACCCGCAAGAGACAGGCTTAAGAGGATTAAGAATATGCCCCTTATGAACTCAGAGGAAACGGATATGAATGAGATATGGATAACAACAGAGGTTCGTGGAGCGCGAATTAAGGTAGTGCAGCAAGATTAATACATGAGCGTTAACACCTGAGCATTATACAGACACGAATTCATGAATAAAATTGCAGACCACCGGTAGCTACATTACATAAAACCTTCAAAGCAGCATAGCATGAAAGATGATTACACATAAAAAGGAGATTACAAATAACAGAAGGAAACAGATACATACTATTCATTGCTCCATCTGGAATCCAAATAACAAATCTGTAAGATTAAGTTTAAACAACTCTCCCAAATATGTGTCTCAGAGCACAGCGAGCACAATCATACAAAACTACAGCAGATTTCTGCAAAATTCTAGAACCCTTCTTTCATCTTAGAACTCACTACATATAGAGTTCTCCTCGAGGGTTTACGACCGAATATTCTTTCATGATCGACCCACAAAGGTGAAAACCAAAATATATCCTAACAAACTATCAGAGCGTGCATGGAGCAATCACTCCTGCAACAGAAAAATCAAAACAGAATTGGGTAAAATCGAGATTTTACTAGCAAAACATCACTATATAATCAATAAAAAGAACAAAACAGTTGGCCAAGGAGGCCAAATTCCAAAATCTTCAAAGGAGTGGCGAGGAATGGCTGAGAACAGGTGAGCGGTCCAGCCTTCATCATATGATTTCACCTATTGTTTGAAGACCTCCACTCTCTAATGCTCATGATTTCCACTTCCCATTGTGGAATAGCCAGTTGTGTTGTGCGTGTTGAACTCTTTAGCAGAGGTTATCCTGTGGAAATTGAATAAACCATACTACAAGTTCCACCCAAAATCCCATGTTGTGTTTTAAATTGCAAATCAGAACTGGATTTCAGAGGGGACATGAATTGCGGAAGCGGAAATGAATTTAGCGGGACTTTTTATCACTGAAATGGGCAAAACACAGGCCACAAGAGGGCTATTGATGACGTGGCAAGGCGATGGGACCCACGCCCGCAAATCGTAGAGCGCAAGTTTTATGTGGGAGCAAGAGGGGGTTAAACGTTAAAACCTACGAAGTGCAAAGTGCAGGAGTGGGGAAGATGATGTGGCAAATGGAGGTGGGGCCTCGCATCGCAATTTAAACAAGATACTTTGCGGGCTCTTAAAAGGTAAGTTACAAACCGTGCGAAGCGCGAAAAGTTATAATCGTCGATCTGCAAAGTTTATATTTAGCGATGTGCAATGGATGATGGGGAAAAGGCGTCGTGTCAGGGAGAAATTTCCCCACTTTAATCGCAATCGGGGAATCGGGAAAGCAGATGATAAGGTTTAATGATTTTTAAGGGAAATGAAATGAAAGGAAGTGCAGCGGGTGAATGGGTCCCACTTCATCGCAATCAGGGAAAAGGTGTCGTGTCAGGGAGAAATTGCCCCACTTTAATCACAATCGGGGAATCGGGAAAGCGGATGGTAAGGTTTAATGATTTTTAAGGGAAATGAAATGAAAGGAAGTGCAGCGAGTGAATGGGTCCCCCGACCTCATTGCCGCCAGCGCCACGCACTACTGTTGTGCCACGTATATGGTTCTTAACATGTATGCAATGGCGCATAAATTTGAACTTTCAAATTGGTTGGGGTGGAAAACAAAAGGGGCTAGCATTAGGGCGGAAAACAAAAGGGGCTAGCCCCTTAGGGCTAACCCGACCCCACATGACCGAAAGCTAGAGACCAGGGCTAACCGCCCACCCGACGGTCACGGCAGCGGTTAGACCCCACCATGTGGTCGTTCAAACAAATGTTAAATGTAAACGGTTGGCGTTTGATTTAAAACATGTTTTGTTAAACGTTAACACCGCCGGGCTATACGGAGTTCTCATGTGACCACTCATACATTACACTAAATGCTAACCGCCTGACTATTTTGGAGCTCGTCTCCAAATTCAGCGGTCTTTGCCAAAATTGTCGGGCCTAACTCCAATTAGCCAAGTTTGGTGGAGTTTTTTTAGGCCAACTTGGACAAATCTTGTTTTGGTCATAACTTTTGATAGGTTGAACCTTTTGGAACGAAATTTTTTTTTATTTCAGGTATTCAGAGCATTCTAAATCCATTGGAACAGGTTGCAAAGCCATTGGAGTTGATCTTCAGTCCCTTTTGCTTCAGGGAAGCAATGAGAACCATGAGGGCCAAGAGGGAGTTGGAGCTGTGTTGAGCTATGCTTAACCATTTGAAGTGAACCAAAAGTCATTTTCGACTATTTTCAGCATTCCAAAGCCATTGGGACAGGTTCCAGTGGCAGTAGAGGTATTCTACAGCCATTTAGCTTCAAGGAAGGTTTTTGAGCCATCAGGACCATTTTGGTAATAGATATGTATTGGGTTGTACCTCTCTGTTTAAGGTGAACCAAAGATCATTTTCAGCTAATTTCGACCTTCTGAACCTAATGGAAGAGGTCTCAGACCTGTTTGAGGACTTCTACAGCCCGAAAAGCTACAGAGGAGTTCAAAGAGTCGTCAGGGTCTTATTGAAGAAATCATTGTTTATCGTAATTCTTCACTGTTTAGTGAATTTGGAAAGGCATTCTTAGCTTTTTCCCACCTTCTGAATCAGTATTTACATTCAGATTTGTCTATTGAGACACTTTTAAACTTGTATTAGCATTTCGGAGCTGAATGAGGGCGGTTAGCAATGAACGCGGTTAGAGTTGAACGGACAGGTCAGCAGTAAACGTGCGGTTGGTTGTGAACGAACGGGTCAGCAGTAAATGTGCAGTTGGTTGTGAATGGACGGGTCAGCATGGGCCACCCTCCAACACTTAATGCCACCTCCTAACCGTCTACCATTTTGGAGCGGATTCCACTATTTTTGGAAATTCTGCCTTTTTTGGAGGGGTTAACTTGAGTTCTGGACAATTAGGGGAGGTTTTCAAGGGCAGATTGGGGAAAAATGGTTTTTGCCATAACTTCTGATAGGGAAAACCTTTTGGAACGAAATGTTTTTTGATTTCGGGTATTCAAAGGATTCTAAATCCATTGGAACAGGTTTCAGAGCCATTGGAGTTGATCTTCAGTCCCTTTTGCTTCAGGGAAGCAATGAGAGCCATGAGGGCCAAGAGGGAGTTGGAGTTGTGTTGAGCTATAGTTAACCATTTGAGGTGAAAAAAGTCATTTTCGACTATTTTCAGCATTCCATCGCCATGAGAATAAGTATCACTTGTTCAAGGATGGAAAAGAGTACATTGTGAGAGCACATAAGAAGAAGCTAGAATCTTCTTTAGTCCATGTAGGGCAATTGAAAAGGCTAGTTAATGCCAGTCAAAATCTGACTTTGTTGATGTTTAAACAACAAGATTTTGTACATTTACCTTTTCATGATATTGTTGATGATATGTTTCAGCTTGATAACAGTTTGTCTTTGAAAGAAGATTACATTATGTTGCACAAGGTACCTTTGGTGTCGATCAGTGCAGAGAACGAAGTGTCGGTGCAAAGCAGTGCAAGAGTCCATGAGATGGAAAGGCATGCAAGCAAAGAGGGCAGACAGTTCAGCATGGGTCAATGTTGGTTTCATAGAAAGAGCCATATATTTGTGCCGAATCCCGACCAAGTTTTTCTCGCCATACCAATCTGCCATACTGAAACTAGCAATGACCCTTGCTGAACTTTGTGCCCTTTTTGCTTGCATGTCTTTCCATCCCATGGAATCTTGCACTGCTTGCACTGACACTTCGTTCCCTGTACCAATCGACACTAAAGGCACCTTGTGCAACATATGACATCAACAACAAGTTGACAATGAAATGTGCTATACAATTGACACACAAAATCTATAACAAGTGTGCACACAACCGACACAAGTCGATAAACATGTATGACACAATCGACACAAGTCGACAAACAGGTGTGACACAATCGACACAAGTCGATAAACATGTGTAACACATCCGACACAAGTCGACAAACAACAAGATACATCTTGACAAACACATGTGTATGTATCATGTACAATGAACTATATATGATAGCTGTTGAAAAGATAGTTGTTGTTAGCTAAGTCTTGGAAAGGAAAAAAGAGTTGTAGGCTATTTCCTTATCCCAAAGTACCTCAAGATTATCTTTGGAAAACAAACTCACTTGATTAGTGTTTGTTTCAAGCTATTGGAGTTTGTGTTTTATGGCTGCTTGAATAAGAAGGGGTCTTTACTGACATTCGGTTAAAAGCTTGTCATTTGTTTGAAAGCTTTGAGAACTTTTCTTTGGAAGTTCCTTTTGTTAATTTGACCATTTACATAATGTCAACTTCTTCTACAAGTGAAATTTCCTCCTTCACGAGATTCTTCAATGATGACATGAAGAAGGAGTTCATTAAGGTGAAGGACATGGTGCATATTCTCATTGAGGATCAAAGGGAAAGTGTTAAGCTTCATGCACAATTGTTAGCCATGTAGGAAGAGAAGGAAACAATTCTCCAAAGGTTGCATGACATGGAGAAACATTTCCTTCAAGCTCAAGAAGCTTTTTCCATGAAAATTCCTGAGGAAGAGGTAAATCATTCCAACTTGTCTTCAATTTCCTCTATTGAAAAGTGTGTTGGTTCTTTTGAAAAACATACGGCATCAGGTCCAAAATAATATTTAAGATGGGCTATCATGAAGGAAAAGGTTTGGGTAAGCATGCACAAGGCATGGTTGACCCTATTTCTGTTGTGGAGCAACCCAAGAATGTTGGTCTTGGATATGCGCAGTTTAATGGCGAAGACTCCAAATCCTTGAATGCATGTGATGCAAATTTAACGAGAACCTTTATTCCAAGTTCTTCTATGCATCTATGTAAAATTTGTTTTAAGGATGATTTCCATTGTTTTAAGCCATCATTGCAGCAAGTAGAGGGTAAACATGTCGCTTATGGCGAGCCTTCAAGTTCAATCAGTTTTCAAGACAAGAATTGTGATGGAAGTCTAAAAAGGAAAGTTGTCTCCTCTACTAGTTCATCGTCCTTCGAAGACAAAAAGGATGGACATTCCATGCAGCAAAAGAGGTATAATTATTCACATGATCAATTTGATTTTGTTTCAGGTTGTTCAAATGAAAGAAAGTTTTTTTGCACATTTTGTGGTGGATTTAACCATGTTGCTTCAAGTTGCTGGTTGAGAAATAAAGCACACAGGAAGCAGAAGAGGCAAAGAGAACTTTCTCAGAAAGTGCTTAAGAGTTGCACATTTTGTCAAAGGAAGGCACATGATGTCTCTCAGTGTTGGACTTTGCATCCAACAAATCGTCCAAAGCACATGCAGCTAGAGGACAAAAAGCTTGGCGTAAGTGGATCTATGGAGTCCATTATCAATGTGGAAATGGAAGATTCCAATGAAGGTGTATTGCATATACAAAAGACGCCATGGATTTGTCTTGGTAGGAAGTGGATTAACTTCTTATTGCAGTAAGTCATACTCATTTTGTACATGAAAATTTCATATCTATAAGCATGTATTTTAGTTGAAACGTTGATGCAAGATTGCATGTAAAAGCAGTTTCAGCTGAAGGAATTTCTTTGTTGTTGCAAAAATTTCACCATGGAGGTGTAAAAGATGAGTATGATATTCACTTATGTTGCAGCAAGGTCTTTTAGTTTCATCTCTTATTCACCCACATGTTTTTGGGATGATGTACTTGTTGGCATTTGAAAAGAAGAGTTGAAGTTGCACATGTACATAGAGGTTGTATGTGTAATTAGCAAAATGTATATAGTTCATTGTACATGATACATACACATGTGTTTATCAAGATGTATCTTGTTTTTTGTCGATTGTGTTACACATGATTATCGACTTGTGTCTATTTTTTCACACCTATATATTGACTTGTGTCGATTATGTCACACATGTTTATCGACTTGTGTCAATTGTGTCATACATGTTTATCGACTTGTGTCGGTTGTGTGCACACTTGTTATAGATTTTGTGTGTCAATTGTATAGCACATTTCATTGTCAACTTGTTGTTGATGTCATATGTTGCACAAGGTGCCTTTAGTTTCGATTGGTGCATAGAACGAAGTGTCAGTGCAAAGCAGTGCAAGATTCCATGAGTTGGAAAGGCATGCAGGCAAAATGGGCACAATTTTCAGCAAGGGTCATTTCCGGTTTCAGTATCGCAGATTGGTATGGTGAGAAAAATTGGTCGGGATTCGACACAAGTACAACTCATTCGAACAAATCGCCATGTGAACAGTTGGCAATTCAGGAAAATTTTTGGAAGCTGAAGAGAAGAGGATGTTGTTATTCTCTCATTTTTTGTACTACAGTTCAATTTCTTCATTTCAGTGAGTTTTTGGGGTCCAAAATCTTCTCATTTGGGAGGTGTGAACAAGAGCTCAAGTCCAAGCCATGGAAAAAGCTCAAAATTGAAAGTGTTCAAAATCACTTGCAACCTGAACGACTGGATAGGCATGAGTGATACGATCTTGACGGTGTGAACAGTAATCAAATCCGACACTGTATGTGAAATTTATTCAAGTTTGAAAATTCACAATTTCAGGCAAAAGTCCAGTTTGACTAGGTTTGACTTCCAAATTTGAAAAATTAAAAAAATGAATATTCCCTGGAATATTCCTCAAAATATTCCACCTGGGCCAATTAAATTTGGACACTTGGCAATCTGTGTTTGGAAGTTTGTTTGACTTTTGTTTTTATGGGCCAATGGAAATCTGCCACGTGGCAAGCCCGAAGGCTGCCATGTGGCCCAGAGCACGTTATATAAAATTTTGTGGAGGCCAAGGAATTTGAACCCCCGACCTCATTGCCGCCAGTGCCACGCACTACCGTTGTGCCACGAATATGGTTCTTAACATGTATGCGGTGGCGTGTAAATTTGAACTTTCAAATTGGTTGGGGCGGAAAACAAAAGGGGCTAGCCCGACCCCACATGACCGGAAGCTGGAGACCAAGGCTAACCTCCCGCCCGACGATCACGACGACGGTTAGACCCCACCATGTGGCCGTTCAAACAAATGTTAGATGTAAACAGTTGGCGTTTGTTTTAAAACATGTTTTGTTAAACGTTTAAAACATGTTTTGTTAAACGTTAACACCGGCGGGCTATACGGAGTTCTCATGCTAACAGTTAGCTAACTGCCCGGCTATTTTGGAGCGCACCTCCAAATTCGACGGTCTTTGCCAGAATTGTCGGGCCTAACTCCAGTTAGCCAAGTTTGGTGGAGTTTTTTTAGGCCAACTTGGACAAATCTTGTTTTGGTCATAACTTTTGATAGGCTGAACCTTTTGGAATGAATTTTTTTTTTCAGGTATTCAGAGCATTCTGAATCCATTGGAACAGGTTGCAGAGCCATTGGAGTTGATCTTCAATCCCTTTTACTTCAGGGAAGCAATGAGAGACATGAAGGCCAAGAGGGAGTTGGAGCTGTGTTGAGCTATGCTTAACCATTTGAAGTGAACCAAAAGTCATTTTCGACTATTTTCAGCATTCCAGAGCCATTGGGACAGGTTCCAGAGGCAGTAGAGGTGTTTCACAGCCATTTTAGCTTCAGGGAAGCTTTTTGAGCCATCAGGGCCATTTTGGGGTTGGAGCTGTTTTGAGTTGTACCTTTCTGTTTGAGGTGAACCAAAAATCATTTTCAGCTAATTCCTACCTTCTGAACCTAATGAAAGAGGTTTCATACCAGTTTGAGGACTTCTACAGCCCGAAAAGATACAGAGGAGTTCAAAGAAACGTCAGGGCCTTATTGAAAAAATCACTGTTTATGGTAATTCTTCACTGTTTAGTGAATTTGGAAAGGCATTCTTAGCTTTTTCATGTCTTCTGAATCAGTATTTGCATTCATATTTGTCTATTGAGACACTTTTAAACTTGTATTAGCATTTGAAAGCATTTTAATACAAGAGGACAAGCTCATTTTGGGAGGCTTGATCCAGCAGACGTAGCCCAGGAGGGGTGAACTGCTCACCAAACATCTGTGTCATGCTATGCTGAAGTTATCTTGTTGAACATTTCTGATTTAATATGTTAAACAGAAAATTAAATTAACTTGCCTTCACACATAAACTCATCAACAGTTTCCATAAACACTTTGTTTCAATTGCAAGACATGAATAATAGTTGGCACATATAATTTGATGGAAATTGTGAGTGTTAACTTCTACAAGTTCTAAAGACAGAGTCTGTAAAGGGCCAGGTAGCCTCTGGATCTCATCCTTTATTAAAGGTGACATATCCAGTAAATGCCCCTATAGTCAATCTCTGGATTAGATCCAAGTAGTTGTTTTATGCAACAAGACATGGAGAATTTTGCACACATTTAATTTAATAGAAATGGATACCTTGCACACATTTTCAAGTACTTCCATTTACAGATCAGAATGGGTCCCACTTCATCGCATATCGCATTTCGAAAGGTTTGTAGGAGACAACAATTAAAGGATTTTGGGATTTGGCCGATGCGAAAAGCAATTTGAGTGTGCGATCATGAAATAAAAGGGAATGACTTGGGGAAAATAAAAATGAAAAGGGATAAATTGTATTTAGAGCATTGGAGTTCAGAATTAGTACAAATGAAGGGTAGGAAGGGGGGTAGATGGAATGAATGAGGGCAGTAAGGATTTCGCTCACCATCGCACTTAATCAGCGACACTTTCCTCTTTCAACTGAATTAAAAGGCAGATAGATTCATTTGAAGCTCTTTGACAGTTAGGATTTCCCTTCCTTTTTCCTTCTCCACTTTGTGTGCGGTCACAGGCCAACATTGGCTCCATCTGGGGACAACGTGTTGTTCTCAGTGCGTTAATAACCTGGAGACCTGAATGCCTGTGCTTTATTGGGCTCATGGAGTCGCAAATGCATACCGTAAGCCTAAATCGAAACTACAACTGAGCTGTGCACTGCCACCTATCAAAACGGAAATCGCTGCCACACCCTGAAAATCTTGAATGCTGAAATCTGAACTATGCTGAAACTGGAAAGATGCTTATAGTACTGAGCTCATTGGCACTCCTACCTACACCTAGTATGATAAAAAACTATCCCATCAAATAATAATCAAACTTCCAATGTAACCAGTCAAGAAAATGAGTGCTTAACTTAAATTAGCATCCCATTCCTATAGGTAGAGAAATGGGTTTAAAACGTGGCAACTTATCTCTTCCACTGAATTTCATAGCTCCATTGATGAACCTGGCAAATTCTTCCTTCCCTGATGGCTGCAATATACTACCCAAAGGATCATGGTAAACATGCAACATGAGTTTTTCTGAAGGATTTGTAACAAGAAAACAAACCTCATTCCAAATTGCTACTTTGCTTGTGCGTTGCCACTAATTGTCTTCAGGCAGCAAGGATGACTCTTGTTTCCTCTCCTTTTCCATTATAATCAACTGCTTTGTGTGTTCTTCATCATTTCCTTTGTCATACAGAGGCTTGCAGGGGAGCTGCAAACTCTCAATCATTTCGGGTAAAGGATCTCGATTAATAACAACCAATGTGGAAAAAGTCGAAGTCGAGATTAAATCGGCAAGGATCCAAAAGTTGAAAAACTCGATAAACTCGAAAGTTTTTTCAAAAAGTCGGCAAAAAGTCAGCAAAACTAAAAAAATACAAAATATTCATTTTTGGAAAAAATCCTGATTTTTTCAAAAAAATTAAAAATTACTAAAGAAACTACCTCACTCACGATTTTTTCGAAAAAGTCGGGACTTCGAGGATAAAATCACGACTTTTTCAGGGATGAAAAAATCGGCAAAAAGTCAGCTGATAAAGTCGGCTCCGAGAAAATTCGGGGTTTTTTCAAAAAGTCGAGACTTTTTGCCGACTTTTTCCATGTTGATAACAACATACTGTGTTTCCTCAACATCCCACGAAGAACTTAATGATGAAGAACTTTTATGAAGGTCTGCACACTCAAAAAGAATATTTGAGTGATCTTCAATCAGCAAACCTGATTGGTCTTCTTTTGGCAATTTTTCTTAGCTTTCACTGGGCACACTCGATTGGTGTTCAATCTCTAAATACAACACTACTGGCTAAAGGTGCTCTTGTGGATCTAGACAATTAAGCTCTGCTGCCTCTATTTCCGAATCACTAGACTATTGTTGATTTTTAGTGTTGTCCTCTGGGAAATGCTTTAGCTCTTCCCCTTCTTCAGGGAGGGTAAGCTCACCTTCCTCTTCTTCAGCACAGGCTAGAAAATGTGTTAAAATTGGACAACTAGGTTCAAACTCCGAGTTGTGCTGCTCAGATGACGATCCCAATATTTTTATTGGATTCCTCTTTCGAAGAGGTGTAAGATTGATCTAAAGATCATCTCGATCGAATGAGCAGAACATGTACTTTGAATTTATTCCACTTACGTGCTAGGTCGGCCTAGAATATAATATAGACTTAAATGTCTTAAAGAGCGTGTCACACACCCCCAAAGATGCCTATATAATGGAGAGACTTGGAGTTCATTATACACACAATGTGTGGAGGATTTTCTTCTCTCTTGATGGCGTTGGAGTTGTGTTCTTGGTGCTGCGTATTTGTGGAGTGTTCCTTTGTTTGGGTTGTACTGGGGTTATGTGTGACACGCTTAGCTAAATGACCTATTGGAGACTTTGCTGGTAGAAGCATCCTGCTGATCGCCGTAACGCCACCATTCATTATCTCTGTTTTGGCTTGTCTTCTATCGATCTATTGCTATGTTCTATCTGCTTCAGTATTTTGTGCCCTAATCTGAAATGGCATAGAACATGTTCTAAACTTAACAAAATGGTTTTCTACATTCGGCCCAAAAACCACCATGGGTTGTTGTTCTTGGAGATTGAAGGGCGTGGGCCCTTTTTCTATAATGGCTTCTTTGAACTGCTCTTTAGGAGGGTCAGGCGGTTTCAAGGGTATAGATGTGGGCTTCTTATCCTTGGGAGGATCAGCTCCTTGCTTTGTGGAAGTGGATGCAGTGGCCTCATGTGGAACTGACTCTTTTAACAGCTTCTCCCCTTTACTAGCAGGACTAGGAGGGCTTTGTTCTCTTGATATCGACTCTTCATTTTGTTCTTGCCCTCGGGTTCTCTTTCTAGAGGACCTGAGGTCATACTTCTTGTGGAGTTAAGCCTACATGAAATCCACGAATTGTCTGCAGTAACTGTCAATCTCTTGATCCTCTGGAGGGACCTCTTCTTCTTCTTGTTCCCCTTTCATAATAGATTCACCCTCCTCATCATTAGAGTAGGTGAGGAATTGATCTTCTTGGTTGTCTGTGACTTCCACGGCCTGTTGTAACAGCTGCAGAGGGGGCCTCCGATATTGAGGATTAAACCCCCAGTTAGGAATCATTTGGTTGGAACGAGGAGGGGAATTATGGGACTTTAATTCAAGCTTAACCAGCTTATTTGAGAGGTTCTTGATTAGCTTATTCATTTCTTCAAGTCTATACTCTTGCGATTCCCTCTCCTAATTTGAGGTAGAAGCCTCCTCCCCCTTCTTTCTTCTAGCTTCATGTTCTGTCTTCCCTTTGAATTTACCAATAGAAGCAAAGTTTGCTTCTACCTCCAATGCATTGGTTTGGATCTGATCCAGAGATGTGGATCTTCTTTCTATTAAGGTGAACCCAAAATCAGGCTAGAAAGCTCTTGCGAAAACCACCTTAGCAGCTGCTTGGGGAGGCTTTATTTTAGCGGGGAGGTTATTATAGAGCTTATTGAACCTCTTTATAAATTATGTTACATCCTCATTGTGTCTCTTCTTGAGAGCATTGAACTCTGTGAGGACATACCCATGGTCCCTCTTTGCTCCACATTTCTTCCCAAGTGTGGATTGTGTTGTTGGCTAGAGACTTGAACCAGTTTCGGGCTTCTCCCTCCAAGGATTGGACGAAAAGCCTTAATACCACATCTAAGTGCTCTACATTTACATTCTCAGCAAAAGCGTAGAAGTTTTCAATATGTTTCTGCACAGAATTACTATCTTCCCCGATGAACCGAGGCAACCGCTCTAGAGAGTCTTGCGGCATATCATTTAGAGGCTGAGGGAGGACCAAGGGGGCATACTTGTTCAAAAGGAAACTCGACACAGCCACCTGATTTAGAGTTGGAGGTAAATGGTGGATCTGAATCTGGTGTGAGGCATAATGAAAGCCAGGATTACTTCTGATTAGGACTATTTTACAGTGGAGTCGCCAAGGTGAGGAATGTGCAACTCTCAACCCTCCGTGCTCACCTAATTGAAGGGTGAAGATAATGTCGTATCCCAGGGAAAGGTTTTCTAATTCGTTCCCCGGCAACGATGCCAAAAGATGTTATCGCTCCTAAAGACAGCCTTGAGTTGTGAAAGACCAGTGCCTAGGACATCTTATGATCATAGGTTAAATACGAACAATTGTATAAATGCCTCTGACAGAAAATGGGTCAAGAGAATAATGCTTTCAGCGATTCAAGAATGGAGAAGATCATTTGAGCTTGATTCATGTGAATTCCCTATACTTGTGAGAGGGCTCAGGAGGTTGTGAGGCTTGATAGCTTTTAAATGGGCCAAGTATAAAACAATGAGCAGAAACTTTTAAAATATGTAGAGTTGTTGAGAAAGAACGGAGAAGGAACCCGCAAGAGACAGGCTTAAGAGGATTAAGAATCTGTTCCTTATGAACTCAGAGGAAACGGATATGAATGAGATATGGATAACAACAGAGGTTTGTGGAGTGTGAATTAAGGTAGTGTAGCAAGCTTAATACATGAGCGTTAACACCTGAGTGTTATACAGACACGAATTCATGAATAAAATTGCAGACCATCGGCAACTACATTACACAAAACCTTCAAAGCAGCATAGCATGAAATATGATTACACATAAAAAGGAGATTACTAATAACAGAAGGAAACAGATACATACTACTCATTGCTCCATCTGGAATCCAAATAACAGCTCTGTATCATATTAAATTTAAACAACTCTCCCAAATATGTGTCTCAGAGCACAGGGAGCATAATCATACGAAACTACAATAGATTTCTGGAAAATTCTAGAACCCTTCTTTCATCTTAGTGTGAAAATTCTACTGCGGTATATTGGTTTATTTCCTCCCACTTGATTTAATTTATACAAGCTATTTTCAGAAATTAGAAAATATTTTAAATAAACACAACTACAGCCTACACATGCAGATCATTTACTGAATAATTCACTCATGCAACAAAGTAACACATGGATTTTTGGACATAAGTCCCCGGAAAAACCCAAAGCGGGAAAACCGGTTCAGCAAATATGAAGGTTTTATTATTAAGTAGTTCTAAGTACAACAAATATGGGTTCCAACCTTGGAAAACCCAACAGAGGATAAAAGATATAAAATCTATAGCTAACTTGAAGATCCAGTGCCAAATATCTGATTGATCCACACCCTCAAACGGGATTTACAGGACTCAGCCCGGATCTGACCCTAAAAACCCTCAGCGCTGCTTCTAAAGCCCCAGCATTGCCCTGGAGGGGCTACGTCAACCTCTGCGTGACTCTAGGAGGGCCTGCGTCACCCTAGGAGGGTCTACATTGCCCTTGTGCTGCCTCTACTTGGCCAGCGTCAGCCCAACGTGGCCCTAGCTGCCTCTACACTATCCCTGCTGCTCTGCGTGGCTCTAAAGCCTCTTTGCGTTGTCCTTGTGGCTGCTCCTCTTGTCTCTTGTTGTCTCTTGGCTCTTGGAATCAAATCATTCCCTCAACCAATACTACCCCTCACTGTAAGAAATTCCTCCGGAAATTCTTAGCAAATCCGCCCTAGAATTCCAGATCTATTCCTTAGTTCTCCAAAAATTGTGTCTTCAACTGACCCTCAAGTCTTTCTCTTATACTTTTTCGTTGAACCCTTCAACAGCTGAGATTAAATCATCCATCAACGACTGAGATTAAAAAATTGCTTGATCCATGTGACTTAAGACAATTTCAGCACGTGTTAATTAATTCACTTTAATTATTTTATTTTTCTAAGTTAGACTTAGGAAATCCATTAAAAATAATTAATTATTTTAATAATTTGAACACAACTTGAAATTTCTCAAATCCATTTCTGGGTCTTGTAGATCAAGTGTACTCTAATCCCTCCACAAAATTTGGGACCTAGATCACAACTGATGCTACCCCAAATACACAAATTCTCAACACTCCCTCTTAGCATTAGAAGTGTGCTCTAGCAATACATCACACCATGTATCACAAGATCTTGAGTACTTGGTTTGTGTTGTTGATGCTTGGCTTGTTGCCCTCCATCTACTGCATTGTTGCTCTCTGTACTGTTGCCCCTGCCACTACCACTGACATTGCCACATCTGTACTGCAGCTCCCTCTCAAATTGCTGCATCATGCTTCCCATAGCACTGCCACTGCTAACTGTTGCACTGCAACTCAGTTGTTGAGAAGTAAGCAACTCAATAACTCTGCCCAATTGTTTGACAGATAAGTCAAGTTTCCCTCCACCATTGAAGCTCCCTCAATGTTGAATCACGTTGTCCCCTTGGAGACATTGTCATGCTGCAACACTGCACTGCATGAGCCCAGCTTCTTTGCGCTACTGAAGTCCCATCAGCCTCCCTGCATTGCTGCCTCCACGATGTGTTGCCTCTGCATCGCACTGCTCATTCTTCAGCTCTTCAGCTCCCTCTTGCTCTTCAATGTGGTCATCTGCAACCATCTCTCGACTCATCCCACTACCGTCTTAAGGCTCCTGTAGCTCGTATGTCATCCAAGAGTAGGGCTGACTCAAGGATTCCGCCAGTCGTCTATGGATACTCTATATATCCATGTCACCCCACCTCTTCTCTCGAGGTGCATGAGCACTCATGGCTGCATCGTCATCAGAGCCATCTTCATTTGTTGCTGTAGCCTTGGAATCAGAAGCTCCTTTGTCCTTTTTCTTAGGACAACTGCTAGCAAAATGACCAAGATCACCACAGTTAAAGCACCGGACCTTGGAGAGGTCCTTCTTCTTCCCTTGCTTCTTTTCCCTTGATGCAAGGGTTGCATCCTCCTCCTCTTCTTTCTTCACTCTAGCTGATCCACTTCCTCCACTGATAGACTGTTTCTTGGTGATCCTCTTGATCTCCTCTTGGCAGAGAATAGCCCACATATCTGCCCATGATGGTAACGCTGCCCTTCCCAGAATGCTCTGGACAAACGTTTCCCATTCTTCGGAGACAGTATTCAGGGTTGTCCTCACTAGGATCCCTTCATCTGGAGTAGCACCCATGCCAATCAGCTAATCACAGATAGCTTGGAGTCTGAAGAGAAATGGATCTATCTCTTCGCCCTTCACCATTTGGAACATTCGCATCTGATTCTCAGGAAGCATTCTTCTTTGCACAGATCCTCCTTAGTACATCACCTCCAAAGCCTTCCACATAACATTTGTTGTTTTCTTATCAGCAATATGCAGAATCACGTGGTCCTTGACTCTGTCTATGATCAACCGCTTTGTCCGTGCTTGATTTTCTTCATACTTCCTGAGTGGATTTGCATCAGTTGGTACAGCAAGTGTCTGCTCTGCATGATCTTTGAGACCATACTCATCCAGAACTGAGAGGATTTTGGCCTTCCAGATGACATAGTTGGACATGCCATCCAATCTGTCTTGATCCCTCAATCCATATCGAGCCATCTTTGCTCAGATTTGAATAAACTGACTTTCCTCCTGGAAGTCTTCCACCAAATTTCAAACAGATAGTATTCTTTGATCCTCTTGATCGAATCTCAGATCTGTTTGGCTCAAATCTGATGAAGAAATGTCTTCCTCCCACCTTTGTTGCCTTAGCTAGGCACAATTCTGCACCATGCAAAATCTCTACCCCACCAGCAGTGCTGAAGATCTGAAGCATTGCTTCCAGAACTTGGCTGAATTCTTTTGCAACAACAGAAGTGACTAGATAGCGCCCTCCTGGTTGGCCTAACACAGTCCCAGCGTGGCTCAGAAGTGGACTGTGTAACCCCAGACTGGGTGACACAATCCTTACGCTACCCTAGGAAGGGTCTGCGTAAGCCCAAAGGCCTTCTACAGCTTCAGCGTTGTCTCCTAGATCTGCTTTCCCTTGCTGTCAAGATGCCCTTTCCAGATCTGCTGCTTCTTCCGCCACGCTACAGAAAAAAAATATTTCTTCAACCGATTTGCTGGAGATTCAGCTTGATCTGCTATCCCTCTGATACCATGTGAAAATTCTACTACAGTATATTGGTTTATTTCCTCCCACTTTATTTAATTTATACAAGTTATTTTCAAAAATTAGATTTAGAAAATATTGAAAATAAACACAACTACAGCCTACACATGCAGATCATTTACTGAATAATTCACTCATGCAACAAAGTGACACATGGATTTTTGGACATAAGTCCCTAGAAAAACCCAAAGCGGGAAAACCGGTTCAGCAAATATGAGGGTTTTATTATTAAGTAGTCCTGAGTACAGCAAATCTGGGTTCCAATCTTGGAAAACCGGACAGAGAATAAAAGATATAAAATCTGCAGCTAACCTGAAGATCTAGTGCCAAATATCTGACTGATCCACACCCTCAAACGGGATTTACAGGACTCAGCCCGGATCTGACTCTAGAAACCCTCAGTGCTGCTTTTGAAGCCCCAACGTTGCCCTGGAGGGACTACGTCAACCTTTGCGTAGCTCTTGGAGGGCCTGCGTCACCCTAGGAGGGTCTACGCTACCCCTGCACAACCTCTACTTGGCCAGCATCAGCCTAGCGTGGCCGTAGCTGCCTCTGCGTTGTCCCTGCTGCTCTGCATGGCTCTGAAGCCTCTTTGTGTTGTCCTTGTGGCTGCTCCTCTTGTCTCTTGCTGTCTCTTGGCTCTTGAAAAAAGATCATTCCCTCAACCAATACCACCCCTCACTGCAGGAAATTCCTCCAGA
This sequence comes from Pinus albicaulis, assembly GCA_034641835.2. NCBI lineage: Eukaryota > Viridiplantae > Streptophyta > Pinopsida > Pinales > Pinaceae > Pinus > Pinus albicaulis. Next base: position 267,499,397 of record CM076570.1, on the reverse strand, counting down.
AATTCTTAGCAAACCCACCCTAGAATTTTAGATCTATTCCTCAGTTCTCCAAAAATTGTGTGTCTTCCACTGACCCTCAAGTCTTTCTCTTATACTTTTTCATTGAGCCCTTCAACGGCCGAGATTAAATCATCCATCAACGGCTGAGATTAAAAGACTGCTTGATCCATGTGACTTAAGACAATTTCAGCACATGTGTTAATTAATTCACTTTAATTATTTTATTTTCCTAAGTTAGACTTGAGAAATCCATTAAAATAATTAATTATTTGAATAACTTGAACAAAACTTGAAATTTCTCAAATCCATTTCTGGGTCTTGTAGATCAAGTGTACTCTAGTCCCTCCACAAAATTTGGGACCTAGAGCACCACTGATGCTACCCCAAATACACAAAATCTCAACACTTAGAACTCACTACACATAGACTTCTCCTCTAGGGTTTACGACCGAATATTCTGTCATGATCGACCCACACAGGGGAAAACCAAAATATCCTAACAAACTATCAGAGCGTGCATCGAGCAATCACTCCTGCAACAGAAAAATCAAAACAGAATTGGGTAAAATCGGGATTTTACCAGCAAAACATCACTATCTAATCAGTAAAAAGAAGGCTTTTGTTATGGCGATTAGAGAAGGAATGGTTGATGGAGAAATTTCCATTAGTACAGAAAAAGGTAGCGTGCAAGTTTTAATGGAAACCTTGCTGGCAACCTTTGCCACAAGATTTATTGTATGTAGGTTGAATGACTTATGTTACAGATGTAATGATGCCTTGTGGATGACGTGTATTGGTCATAATTCCCAAAACCAGGACTGAAATAATTGAAGCAACTAGGCTAGTTAACTAGTTTTCTGTGATGTAACCTACTTGGTTCTTACAAAAAAGTGTGGAGAAAATTTGCAGATGCATACCATGACGATCACTATTTTCGTTATAAACTTACAAAAGCAAATATTTAGAGAGAACTTAAAACAGAAGCAACAAACAAAAACAAGTGAGCATGGGTTTAGCAGTTCATTTTTCTGGTACTAGAGAAGAAGAAGGGAGTGCATTGACCATGAACGAAGTAACAGGAATAAATAAGAAAGAATTCTTACCTCCCATGATGCCAGATCCCTTAACCATGATGGTGTTTTGTCATATTCAGCTTTGCTAACTGGTAATATAGAATCTCCAGCAGTTCCTTCTCTAGTTTTCTCCACTTCTTGTAAATCCTCTGCTACCAAAATCCGTATCATGGTCTCAGCCAATTGTCATGCCAAATGGCAGCCCAGTTGCTACGGAATAATTGAATATTAGGTTCGTAGTGAGCTTTTGCCAAAATAATTTCAGCAGACACCTAAAAGGATACCCAGAATTCTAATAACTTGAGAGTTCTGGCAGATATTACTTGAAGGATGTGATTTGGACAGGAAATCCGGGTAATTCAGGTGATCAGAAGGCAGCTCCTTGTCCTGATATTTGCTCTTGTGACTACATGCATAGAAAAATAGGGTTCAAAAATAATGCAGTGCTTTATTTTGTCTATTATGAGTACAGAGAATGTCCGTACAACATTTCTATGTATTCGATTGAACATTATACAAGTCTGTATACCTTGATAGCATTGACGGAGGAGGAGGAAACTCAGAACTATACTTTCCTTTGTTGGCTGTAGAGCACATTTTAAATGAATGAGATTAGTGCTCAAAATTGAGAAAATGAAATCTCAAGCAGGTCAAAGAGAGGGAAAATGAGAAATCAATCACAAACCTTCACCAGCCAAAGTGGCCAGGCATGCATCTGAAAGACCAAGGTCCTGTAAGCTTACAGAATCCTCAAACCTAAGGATGTTAAGGATTCATATAATATCTAAATTTACTAGATAACTGTTTGCAGCTATGCCAGATTACATTTTCTTCCGTCAGAAATCCTTTCAAGTCTTCAATCAACAATGTTATTTTTGCAAACACATGAAACATATCATTTCAGAACTGAAAAATGAATAGTGAAAATAGCAAACTTTAAAGGTTGACAAAAAGCGGTAATTAAAGGAAAACTTATTTTAAACACTCAAAGCATATATAGATATAGATATATGTGGGCATGCCTGACATAACTTTCACTAAAATATCAATTTTGTTGGTATAAGAAGTTAGACCTAAATGCCATTGATATTTAGTGGTAATACAAAATTCAGTGAATTATCCATTCTGTACAGATAATGTACATTCAACTTACTTCTGATTGTCTTTGATAATAGTCCTAATATATTTGACAGTGAATACATGTTGGCTCATAAACCCAAAAGACAAACAACCCAAAAACCTAAAAAAATTAACAATTTTCTTTTAAACACCTATATATTTAAAGTAATGGCAACAATTTTCAACCAATTTTTTTTTTCTGACTTGTGTTCTTGAAGCTGAAATTCTTCTAAAATTTAAAATAAAATGCATATATCCGTATCTGTGAGATGTATACTTCCATATCAAGTAATCGAATTAGCATTCAAATGTTGTTACTATGCTAAATACCGTATAGTAATATATCAGTGCTTGAGGTTCAAGGGAACTTATTCTCAATACCAAAATAACAGTAGTCCTTCGTAATGCAGTTCCAACAAGACGCCAAATTGGCAGAATTTCAAGAGCATTTGATCATGAAGAGGTTGTGGATATTTTGCCCTCGGAAAGAAGGTTTTGGCTGAGATTTTAGTCCCAATAAGAAGGGCATAATTCAAAGAAGTTCGGGACTCCTGAGTTGTTTGATAATTGATTACCACAGGCTACTTTAAGAAGAGATCTCGCAACTAGCAAGATACAATACAGAGAGGAATCCACATAAAGAAACAATCCTGAAGTTCTGAACAGTTTATAGGAAGGAATTCAATGGATGCGAGGAGATATAAATTAATAGCTTTAAAACAAATCAAAAATAATTGTTGAATTTTTAGAACATGATACCCCAATGGGTGTGAGCGAACCAAGAAGTACAGGGGAGGCAGTGGACGCCAGCCACCTATATGGGCTTGATGGCATTTAACAAGTTGGTGTCGTGGCACCTACCTCGCATGCAGAAGTGTGTGAACTGTGAAGGTATATGTGCAGAGTGTGAATACATTGGTCTTTTTAATGGTGCCTTTAATTTTGATGGAGAGCCTAGCGTCCTTGTGCTATGGTGATTCTGTTAGCCAGTGCAAGGTTCTGCAGTCTGGTATGGGATGGCTTAGAGCGAGAAATCGCTGAATTGACGTAGTATTCATGGTGGCGAGTTTGGGAAGCAGTAGCTGGTATGTGTTTATGGGGTCAACTGGTGACGTGCTCTAGAGTGGCAGAGGGGGAGAACTGCCAGCCCAGATGGTCAACATTTGGGATCCCGAGATAGCAACCCACAAGCAAGATTCTTCAGCATGCTTCACTAGTCAGCGATCATGTGACAACCTTGGCAGCTCGGTGGTGCGTGCACACTCTGGGTGTTGGGGCTCTCCCGCTAGCATCAAGGTAACTCTACAAGAACAGTCCCTGTTATTGTTTTTCTTCAATTCAAATCCGGGTAGTGGTGGTGGCATTGTCTTGGCAGATTGGTCCTGGGCTGAGGTTCTGGAAGGCAGTAGTTGGGTGGGTGGTGGTGGTGTGAGGACTCTAGTGTGGAGGCTAGAGGAGGTGGTGTGGGGTAATTCCACCAAGTGAAGCTCTCGGCCCACCCTGAATCATTCATCAGTATATGTTGTCGAGGCCCTTTAGCCTCTTCTGGGACAGAGTGTTGGACCAGCTGGTTGGTTTCATTTATGTGTTGTGGTGTTTGGAGGTATTGCGTGTCATGGTTCTAGGGGACGGAGCATTGGCAAGGCTTCTCTCTTGGGAAGCAGGCCATGCTCTACCAGAGGGGTCGTGTGAGGAGAGGAGTGGGCCGGCGGGGCTAGTTGGACGGCCACGCTAGTAGGGAGCGTGGCCTTGGGGAAGTCGTGGACCCCAACCACAAGGCATTTTCGGGTTCTATTGAGTTGTTGCCTCCCCTGGACCATTTTGAGGGGCAGTCAACACAAGTAATTACCTTGCTCGAGCGACTCAGTGATGATCGACATGAGGATAGGAACATTGTCATAGAATTCAAGAATGTGTTGCAAACTCATCAATGGAGGATGATGGATAGTTTGGACACCCTAGTTTGGAGGCAAAAAAGACTTATGGAAAAACTAGATCGAGTGGAAGCTCATCTGGAGCACATGGAAACTCATGCACGTTGCTCATTCAACCCGCCCTCCTCGCCTGGAAATGTACCTGAGAATCCTGCTCCCATTCACTTCTTAGATCCTAGATGATAATCGGTTGTTTCTTGGTGTTATCGGTTAACTGGTCATATTGGCCTCTTGCACCTTTCATGTTTCGGTTGTATAGGGATTTTGACATATGTTTTGGTTTCTTTCTCCTAGCCAACAAATCCGGTAGGAACGAGGCAAGAAGAATTTTGCAAAGATGTACCCAACAATGTAATTTTTTCCTGAATTAATAGAAGCATTTAGACTTATAAAAAGAAACTTACAACATAATTGATTTAGACAACTATATCCTCAGCCAATGCTATTAGAACTAAAACCAAATACTAGTAAGAAACCTAGAAGTTCAATTCCATTACACGGAGCATTAAATCTAAATAATGTAGATCTAATAATAAAGGATACATAAAATCATCTTGAAGAACATTTCTGCTGCAATCCCTCACAGATACTGGTGTAGAACACAAAAAAGATGCAGTTCCTGCTCCTGTGCTGTAATTGAATGCTTGAGACGTGGTTTGAATAGAAAGGGAATTATTCAAAAATGACTCTAGCTCTGAAACTTTATCTGCTCTTGGACTGCTTAAGTCGGAAGGTGAAGGCTCATCACCACTATCATTTTCCCCTGATGACAAGAGATACCCAATTACATATACAGTGTTGGATTTCAAAATTTGCTGTAAATGCATAGAATATTGTAAATTCGCAACCATGAAAATCCTGAGAAAATTCAGGTTTGAACTTATCCATTCATGTAAGTAGAACTGAGTTTCAAAATGCAATACAGAATGCATACAGCAGCAAGGGCCCAGAACCATAAAATCCTATGAAACTGTGGGTTTAAGCCAATCTAGTTGTATAAACATTCAATGTACTCAAATGGATGTAGACAATATTCTAAACCCATGATCATAAAATTCTAAGAATTCCCAATAGACATTGGTTCACAAGCCGTCCACCAAGGTTCTGTTCTCACTGTGGCCTGCCCCACCCGCATGGCAAAAATTTCAAACAAATGAGGCTAGGTACAAGTCCTAGGCATTTTTTTGATGGAATAGATTCTCCTCGGACCTTGCACCTAAGACAAAGAAAGCCTGCCCTTTCAGGTGCAGCCCATCAGGGCATGTTCCTTAAAGCACTTTCAAAAACACGAGGCCAAAAAGATTATTGAGTTTCGGCAATATCCAAAGAGTAAATTACTGATTGCATATGCAATTTTGCCAATGGATCGTTAGGATTCAGTTCTTGTTGCAGTGTGCCACATTGACATGTCATAAGTTTTAAATGGATTGGGAAATGAAGCCAGGCGCAAATTCCAAGCAATTTTGGCGAAATAGATACCTTTCTGATCTGAGCATAAACTGAAGAAAGTTTGATCTTAGCAGTGCAATCCCTCGAGGAAATTAAAAAAATTAAGAAAGCTGAAAGATATGGGCTTTATCCTGCCCAATTAATATCTTGCACACACGATTATATATTTCACAGTATTTCTGTAAAATGTAGAGAACATTGTAGAGCCCAAGGACATAAAACAATAATAGACTACTGGTTTTTGCTTACACATTTCCATGGGTTTTGACAAGTAAATGCATGAGATTATCATAAACCCTATAGCATTGACCTTACCTGGTTCATAGCCATATTCTTTGAGCCGATCTTCAAGAACGGCAACGGCAACCTCGTTCTGTTTGTAGATCTGGTTGCAGTGGCCAAGAAGCTCCTGAAAGGAGATCGTGTCGATGGTCATCGACTCCAGGGCTTCTACTTGCTGATTTGTTGATTGTAAACGACGGTTCAATCCCTCCAGGGATGAATTTAATGATGAACCTGAAACAGTATAAGAACGAATAGGTGAAAATGAATAAATTCATTCAATGGAGCCGATAAATGGTGAATGAAAATAATTACGCTACCGAGTGGAATTGGGGGCCGCTGCATGGAAGCCTTGAGATCATTGCACATTGACTGAAGATGATCGCAGAAGCTGCGAAGCTGGTTGCAGAATATGGACGATGGGTCCTGCATTGCAATGCCTAGCTTTTCAGTGGCTTGCTGCTGATGTGGTTGTGCTTCAATGTCTGTTGCTGCTGTAGATGATTTTCTTATGTAAAAAACGAATGTGTTGAAGCCGAGGTTCTCTTAATGTCATTTAAATCTATTGGCGGGAGGGAACGCTCCGAGAGTTCTTACAAAGGCGTTTCAGTTACCTCATTATAACTATTACAACGAGTGTAATCTTCGTACTGGCTACTACACTTTATAATTGCATTTTAAAATTCCGTGGAATAAGTCAGAAAGATGAGCGGGATTTAATTGAGACCATACATGTAGCTAAATGTGCAATAGTGGCCCGTGGGATATTTGTTATTAATGCAACAACGGGGTTACCATGGTGATAAAAAGAAAGAGGGGGTATTTGTTAAGTCACAAGTGTGTGATTTTTTTATAATTTATTGTTTTTTAAACTAATTAAAATAAAATAAAATAAAAGGGGTTTGTTATTGTTTTATTCATGGTTTATTTGTTTGTATTGGTTTAGTATTTAAGTGTGCTTGAGTTAAAGGAGTTTTGGGAAGTCCTAGTTACCGAGTGCAAGCCCCGGAAGTGATGATTGATACTATGTGATTCATTTCACTAGTTTCAATCCCACTTCTTCACCCTTGTGAGCATTACTCGATGCATTGAGCACTAAGTGGACTATTCAAAAATCATGAGAAATTAGTCAGTTACGACTACGTCTCATGGAAATGGTCATAGATGAATGACTTACTTAACGCAGTTGAATCCCAAAATGATATCTAATATTTATAATGTATTAATATAGAATTTTTAATGATGATTAATTAGATTTTAACGTAATCATTTTCAATATTTTAAATTAATTGTAAATTTTGAATCTTAAAAAATATTAATATTATAATTTTAAATTTTAAAAAATATCGATATTTATATAGAAGGTGTTCCTATTATGCGTTTGGTTGGGCAGATTCAGCCAATCAAAGAGGCTCATTTTCGTCTTCTTTAGTCCAACAATTTTTGAACACGTGTAATTGTCGACTACATTTGCATAATTAAGAAAACATTTTATAGAACACATCAAATTCCCGCCCCTACTCGACATTCATTGTTGAGTGTAATATGTATGCCAGAGTTGTCATTGAGAAATCGAAAGTGAGCCTTGTGTAGAAATTATACAAACAATATGTATTTCAATGGATTCAATCTGATCATGCAATATACTAAAGCAAAATATTGAATCCTTTTACAATTAATTTTGCGGAAGTTAAACATGATAGCACAATCACATCAAGTAAAAGAAAGAAGCAAATCAATCCACAACACAGATATTTTTCCTGGGGAAAACAACCTGCTCAAAACCCCTCTATCTATATTGTATAATGAACCAAGGAATCATGAAACAATTACAATGCACTCTTCTCACAAGAGTCTCCTGCACTCTATTAATTGTCTCACACTAATCCAGACAAAATCGGGCCAACACTTAGCTAATTCTTAGCTTGTCTTCAACCTGCCTTGCTCACGCAATCCCTGTGGAATGCAATCCCTATTCCTTAGGAATTCCAGCCTTCCTTGACTGCGCAAGTATCATGGGCTATCCTGTGGTGTTTTAACTGCATCCGGGCAGTTTTCTAATAATACAACTGATAGTCAACTGCCCTTTAGCCTTTGTCTCAACTGGGTCTCCACTGGAACTGACATGCATGCAACTATTAATAGAAAATCATCAGTTACATAACAGATACTGCATGTGAATTAAATCTGATTTAATTCACTTGATCTCTCACTAGTGCAACAATCAGTTACAACTAGTTAAACTGACTTTAACTCACTTAACTGAGTTAACTGATTTCTCATGCATTAAACTAATGCACTAACTGCAACTTGAGCTCTAAAACACATAGAATTACTCTACATGCCTCACCAACCACCCTCAACTCGAAATTCATGAGCTAACTGAGTCTATCATACTCAATTAACTATTACAAGTGTTTATGAGATAAGATTACAATTTATTGTCCAATTTAATTAAGGGATAATTAAATTAGACACATTTCCAATTTATTAAATAAATTGACTTGCACACTAATGTATCGCTAGGACCCATCACTACATGACCTGTGGTCCCACACTAGTGTGTGTGTTGTCGTGTTGTTTCTAGATGCTAATTTCATTGTTTCTTCTTGCAAATTTCAACGCTCCCTCTCAACAAGAAAGGAATCAATTTGTCTCAATCCGGTACCTTTGGAATGTTCTTACATGCACACATGCAACACTTCTCTATTGTTGTTCACACGTGCAACTCTTCCATGCGACACTTCTCTAGTGTTGTTCGCACATGAAACTCTTGCATGCAACACTTCTCTAATGTTGTTCGCACATGCAAATCTTGCATACAGCACTTCTGAAACTGAATAGCCTCCAAATAGTTGAATTAGTATATAATGCATCTGTCATCACAGTCTTCTAACTACTGCTAGCTACTGCACATGTCTACTGGACTCCCTGCGTTGTTGACATTTGTATCCATGCACACTGCACTACTGCCAACTCTGATCTGCGCTCCAATATTCGACACCTGTCACTCTAATTTTTGTCCTCCTGACATCTGACTGCATCAATCTAACTAATCCTTCCTGCTATTGTTGTACTATGGGCTCCTCGTAGCCAGGTTCAATCCATGAGACACATCATCTCAATGAACCCTGCCCAAAATTCTTCTTGGGATTAATTCTACACATCGCCCCACCTCACACTTGGAGGTATAGCTACATGTACTCCCTCTACCCTTCTAGCTCGAAATTTCCCCCTCTTGGAGGTCTCTTCTTGAGTGGAATCTTCCACTTGGTCTCCTCTATGCATCTCCAATTGTGGCTTCTCCACAACCTTCTGAGATTGCTTCTGAGGCTGCATGTTGAGAGATAATTTCTCACTCTCAACCACCAAGTCACTAACCACTGTTTTGCTCCTCGAAGCTTTGCATGCATCCTTAACCTTGAGATCATACACGTTCTTGACTCTTACACCGATATTCTTCATTTGTCCCATGGCTATGTGTTTAAGGAACACCTTTCCTTTTCTAAACATTACTTCATAACCACGTTCTTCCAATACCGCTACGAAGACAAGATTCTTCCTTAGGCCTGGAACATGCAAAACATCTACTAGTCTGAGATGTGAGCCATTCTCCCTCTGAAAGGTAACTGTAACTATGCCAGTAGCGTTATACCTGTCGTCATCTCCAAACTCTATGCTCTGTTGGAGGTCCTTCTCCTCCAAGTCACTAAAGAGATCTATATTCCTCGTCATATGGAACGAGGCACCATTGTCTAAGTACCACATACAACCCATTACAATGCTTTCCATGCATGCAATGAGTGTAAAGTCTAGCTCAAACTGTGAAGCCAATGCTTCACCTGTTGCAATTGTAGGCTCCTTCTTACTTTTCTTCTGTGGACAATTTGTAGCATAGTGCCCATGCTCGTGACAGTGAAAGCATTTGATCTTGGACAAGTCTTTCCTTGGGATTTCTTTCCCTTGGCCTTTTTTTCCTTACTGGCCAAGGCACAATCTTCCTCGTCATTAATCTTGGATGAGGATCCATCCCTGGTATTCCGACTGAATTCTTCTTGTACCAAATCCGACCAAAGTCGCTCCCAATCTGGTAACTTCTCCCTCCCATTGACAGAGTCTTGATAACTATGCCATCTCTTGGGAAGGCCTAGAAGTGCTAGGCCCACCAAGTCCATCATCTGCTACGGTCACACCAACACTTCCAAGCTCATCTCCACATTGAGTGAACTTCGCCAAGTATGTTGGTACCATCTCGCCCTCTTCCTTCTTGATTTTCCTGAGCTTGTATTTCAGTGCCAACTTCCTTTGGTCGCTAATGTTCTGAAACATATCTGTCAACACCTTTCACATTGCATGTGGAGTCGCCTTGCCATGAAGACTTGAGATAATGTGGTCTCGTACTCCCTCCAATAAGATCCTCCTTGCCCTTGCTACCTTCTTTTGCCAAGCATCAAGAACAGCGGCGTCTGCTACTACAGGCTTGGGAATATCATTATCAATTAATTCTTTCAACCCATTGTCCTTTAGCATTGCCTCCATTCTGTCTTTCCATGTAATATAATTGGAACTTCCCTCGAGTGCATATTCTAATCTTAAGCCATTGAAAGCCATCTTGATCTGCTTGTCGCACCAACGAAAGTATCTGCAAGTTTGAATATAGTTCAACACAAACTCAATTTCTTCTACACTATTGTGATTTCTGGCGCTCTGATACCATGTATAAATTATACAAACAATTATTTCAATGGATTCAATCTGATCATGCAATATACTAAAGAAAAATACTAAATCCTTCTACAATTAATTATGCGGAAATTAAACACGATCTCACAATCACACCGAGTAAAAGAAATAAACAAATCAATCCACAACACAGATATTTTTCCTAGCGAAAGAAACCTGCTCAAAACCCCTCTATCTATATTGTATAATGAACCAAGGAATCATGAAACAATTACAATGCACTCTTCTCACAAGAGTCTCCTGCACTCTACTAATCGTCTCACATTGATCCAGACAAAATCAGGCCAACACTTAGCCAATTCTCAGCCTGTCTTCAGCCTGCCTTGCTCACACAATCCCTGTGGAATGCAATCCCTATTCCTTGGGAATTTCAGCCTTCCTTGACTGCGCAAGTATCATGGGCTATCCAACGGTGTTTTAACTACATCCACACAGTTTGCTAATAATACAATTGATAGTCAATTGCCCTTTAACCTTTGTCTCAACTGGGTCTCCACTAGAACTGACAAGCATGCAACTATTAATAGTAAATCATCAGTTACATGAGAGATATTGCATGTGAATCAAATCTGATTTAATTCACTTGACATCTCACTTGTGCAACAATCAGTTACAACTAGTTAAATTGACTTTAACTCACTTAATTGAGTTAACTGATTTCTCATGCATTAAGCTAATGCACTAATTGCAACTTGAACTCTAAAACACATAGAATTACTCTACATGCCTCACTAACCACCCTCAACTCGAAATTCATGAGCTAACTGAGTCTATCACACTCAGTTAACTATTACAAGTGTTTATGAGATAAGATTACAATTTATTGTCCAATTTAATTAAGGGATAATTAAATTAGACACATTTCCAATTTATTAAATAAATTGGTTTGCACACTAATGTATCACTAGGACCCATCACTACATGACTTGTGGTCCCACGCTAGTGTGTGTGCTGTCATGTTGTTTCTGGATGCCAATTTCATTGTTTCTTGTTGCAAATTTCAACACCTGGAACTATTGGGTTTGTGATTCGAAATATAGATTGACCCATGGCGAGTTTCTTGTGGGACCTAAAATTTATTGAATTCACAGTTAGGTTTGGAGAGGATAGGATTACATGTTCTCTAATTTGATTATAGTGATGATACGATTGCAGTTAGATTTAGGTATTCCAAGCGTTAGAATGCAACAACTCAATCTGGATAAAGTACATTTTAATCATATACAGTATATATGTTCTCCTCAATCGTGATCGTCTCCTTTAGTATTCATTTTTCATTTTGGTTAAGAGAATTTGAGAAATCCATGGAATTTTCAAAGATATTTGGACGTGGAAAGGGAGCCAAGGGTTTGGGAAAGGGTGAGGCCAAGAGACACAGGAAGGTGCTCCGAGATAACGTTTAGGGCATCACCAAGCCCGCCATTAGGCGTCTCGCCAAGAGAGGATGCATCAAGCGCATAAGCAACCTCATCTATGAAGAGATCAGAGGCGTTTTGAAGATCTTCTTGGAGAATGTCATCAAATATCTTGTGGGTTTGTGTGTATTCCCTATTTTAATCGTGGATTGTAGGCTTGTCATAATTTTCCTAAAGGGGATTTTTGAGTTGCATTTCATTTTTTACTCTTCAATCCGTTTTTTTTTCTCTTTAGGGTTTTGAATTGGTGTCGTCAGGGTAGAGCTCTTGTATTTCCCAACGGAAATGTTTGTTGATTTATCATGTGTAGTACACGGAAAATGAGAGTTTTTGGTTGTTCTCTTTTAAAAAGTTTCAAAAGGGATAAGGTTGAGTGTTGTTGGGAGGTGAAGTGGGCTAGGGTCGAGTCATGTTCGAAGGGAAGGCGGTTGTAAAGGGGTTTGGGATTTGGGTTTTTGTGTTGTATATCCATTGTGAGATTTTGTTGGATCTGTACAAGGGTGAACTAGTGAAGGGTACATGGCAACATGAGTGGATCTTTTATACTTTACAATAACAAGTATCTTGGTATTCTACTATTTGGATATCATGGGATGTTGTATTTTTACATTGTTTTAAATGGTGCACATACTTGTTTGATTGGGTGAGGTTATGTTAATATTTTAATCTGTTTTGCAAGGGCGTGAGTTGAGATCCTTGAATCTCTCTAACGATGTGTTAGGCGAGAAGGGTGTTCGGGGTTTTGGGTCTCTCCTAAAATCTCAGAAAGTGTTGGAAGAATTATATTTCATGAATAATGGTATCTCTAGGGATGTTGCTAGAGTTATTTGTGAGCTTCTTCTTTTTGTTGAAAAGTTTCAATATTTTTCATTTCCATAACAACATGATGAGAGATGATGGAGTAGAGGCCCTTTTTCCAACTTGTTAGAATTTGCTCTGTATTGGAGGATTTTAAATGCTTCTACACCAGAGTATGTACATATGGTGCTATAACTTTAGCGGGACCTCTTGCAACAGGCACCCGTTTGAAAAAATTGGATTTGAGGGATAACATGTTTGGTCAAAAGGTTAGGGTTGCTTTGACTGAAGCTCTTTCAAGGCATTCGGGTCTCACGTAAGCTTATTTGAGCTACCTAGGTTTGTGGGGTAAGGGGACAATGGATTTTTCCAACAGCCTTGGGGAAGGCACTTCTTTTGTCAAAGTTTTAGAGATTGCACGAAATGAAAATACCAAGAAAGCAACTCAAGCTTTGGCAGAGTGTCTTGCTTCTATTTTTTTTTTACAAAATTTGTTGCGTCAGAGAAAAAAATCAAGGGGTTTGTTGTAGTATGGACTCTGTATATCCCTTATGGATGGTCATGAATGCCTGAATGAACTTGATCTGAGTGCAAATATTTAGCTGTCAAATATCACAACTTCAAGTCCTATATCTTTCATTCCACATGTGCTTTTGTTCCAATCAGAGTATATATGAATTTATCATCACATCTCGTGATAATTTATTTGGAACTCATAATAATTTATTTAGAGATAATTTTGAAAGAAGTGTCTTTCTATTGATCTGCGAAGGATTCAAAGATCTCTCAAATTTTTCCATTGAATCTGGAACTGGAGGTTGTGAATGCGATGAAGAGGATGGGGACCAAGAAGCAGAGGAACTAGAAGAGAGAGTAAAAGTAAGAGATGATGGAGAGGGTGAAGGATATTTTGAACTAAATTTAAAATTCAATATTACATTAATTATGTGCGTGACATTAATATTTATAGCACAAGGGACTGCTCACTGCTCCTTACCTCCATATTAGAGTAGCATTTTCCCTACTCGCCCATTACCTAACGATCCACCTCCATCCCCTCCACCCTTGCCTGCATCCTCACCTCCACCACCGCCCAGTTCTCCCCCCTCCTCTGCCAACTTCTTCCATTATTTTCCCACCACCCTTGCCCCAATCATATGCTACACCTTTAAATGTAAGTGTTTACTTTGCTCATGCATTTTATGTTAAGTTCATGAAGTATGAAATTAAGTGCTTTTGTAATTTGTATTTCATCAAAGATGATGGTTGCTTGTGGTTGTGAACAGGACTCTGAACTTCATCCCTTATCTAGAAATACTCAACAGTCTCGACAAGTTGTCAATAATGTAATAGTGTTTGATTCTTATAGTTCTATAAATAATGGGTCTGATTGTAAGTCCCAATTTTGCCTTGATTTTTACTTTTGTGAAGATAACAACCATACAAGAAACTATACATTAGATTTACATAAATCCATCCAGAAAAAGGGCTTTGTCTATTGCCATTTTCTTCACTACATTGCCTAGCTCTTGTTTCAATCTATCTTTTATGTCTTATCCCAATTGAATAGTAGTTTTAAATAAAGTGTTGGTTGTGTTGATCACATTTATAATTGGTTGCCAACCTTTTTTCAATTTCAAGACACAAACAACCTCAATAAAAATCCATTTATGTTTGGTTCCTTGATAGACTAGTAATACACATAAATCCAATAAGTGTATTTAGACGGCTTCTTGAGTGTGAAATGATAATAAACAATATTGACAGATAAATTCATTAGGGTTTGACCGTATACTCTGAGTGAATTTTGAAGTAATATTAATATATGTGTAATACAAGGACTCGAGTGATCAAAAGAAAAAACTTGCAGTTCAAAATGATTGTTTGGCTTGCCTGAACGTTTTATCTACTTTATTGAATGTTCTCTCCTTTCAAGCAAGAGCACGATAGAATTTTTAGCTACAAATATTTCCAGTGTACCTCATTGTGATTGGAATGGATGAATAAGGCCTGCACAAACCACCTTTCACCCAAAGACCGGTCGTACTATCCTCTCTTCCCTCAAAGTGTTGGAGATTGCAGGAAATGAAATTATTGAGAAAGCAACCCAAGCTCTAGAAGAGTGTCTTGCCTCTAATCTACAAAATTTGTTGCATCAGAGAATGAACTCAAGAATGAGGGGTTTGTTATAGATTGGACTCTGCAGAGCCCTTGTGGAAGGTCATGAATACATGAAAGAACTTGATTTGAGTGTAAATGGCTAGTTGTCAACTATCACAACTTCAAGTTCTATCTCTTTTATTGTGCATGTGCTTTTGTTCCAGTTAGAGTATATATGAATTTATGATCATATCTCGTGATAATTTATTTGGAACTCAGAGTCTTCGTTTAAAAGTTTTGGCTTCACGGTTATTTAATTTAATTAAGCTTCTTTGCAAGAGGTAAAGGGTGATTTACTAACATCTGATATTTTATGCTAAGAATCTATATCTGCATGCAATATTATGTTTTGTTATTCGGGTTTATATGCTTGTCTACATCAGCTAGATATTCTTGATTTGAGAATGATAAAGCTATAATGAAATATTTAATTTATTTTAATTAATATTCACTAATTTATTATAGTTGGTAAAATATTTGTTTTTTTTTAAAATTAATATTTAGTAAATCATTATACGTTGTGAAATATCACCACATATTTGTTTATTTTGATTAAAAATCACTATTTTTTGTTTATATTTACTTTGGTTTTTCAAGATGCCTTTTCCAAATCTTCTATTCCTTTGTCTACCTTCACACCTTTAGAAATCATTGCTAGTATATATATATATATATATATATATATATATATTGTAAGTAAAGTTGATTCTATTAAAAAGCATATAGTACAAAATAGAGTTACATCAAGAGAAACTGGAAAGCTGGGAAGCCAGAAATGATAAACTATCAACCTCGGTCCCGAAAAGTACACGAGAGAGAAACATAGAGGACAATGAAGAGAAACATGGGAACAACAAGAGACAAATACAAGAATTTACCCAGAATGGGATATATCCTCAATACAGCCTTTCTTTCCTTTCTTTCTTGTTACTTTAACCCAACTGTCATGGAGCGGGTGGGCTAAAACCACTTGAAGACTGTTGTTGACTAAAGGAAGAGTCTCCTTATCCGAGTCGGAGGAGGAGGACTCATGTGCTCGCTTCTGAGCACTCAAAAAAACATTGGGCCCCTAGGATCAGGATCTGTCGAGGGCGTATCCTTCTCCTGCTTTGCTACATCCACATCTGCTTCAATCTCATCCTCATCCGAACTGAAGAACTCAATGTCATCCATGGGAGGTGGATCACAGGGTTTCCAGCTTTGGGAGTTGGATTTGCAATTGCTTCTCTTCTTTTGGGCGAGGAACATAATACAAGAGTTCTGAAGATGCCCTGTTTGATGGCAGTGACGACATCTGAAAGCAGTAGTCTCATAGTCCAGGGACTGTTTCCAATGGAAATCACCAACTTTGAGATTGATTTGATCGGGCATACCTTTACTTATTTCAATTTCGGCACAGATTCTATCATAAGTGTAAATGCCCTTCTCTCTCCTAGAAGGATCCGTTGCCAGAAAGCGACCCAGAGAGTTTCCAATTCCTTGAAAGACCGAAACGTGCCATAAGTGAGCAGGTAAATTTGGAAGCCTGACCCAAATAGGTAGCTTGGTAATGATTGTCGTAGAAGGGTTGAAGTATGGGAACCAGGGGGTGAGGAATAACCCTCCCTTTCCCCAAAACCATGGGCCACTAGTTAAGGCTTTTTGATAATCTCCATTGAAAGCAAACACCACTATAAAGAAACCCTTTGAGCAGAAAATAACCTTGCAGTTATTGTTCCATCTTTGAGCAGAAAATAACCTTGCAGTTATTGTTCCATGTGGAGTCAATCCATTGGTAGAGATCTACGGTGCGAGGCCATAATCCATTGAATCTGTAGATAATGGCAGATTCTGCATAAATTTGAAGCTGGTTTTCAAGTGTTGGGTGGAAAATTTCTACATAAGGTACATCCTCCAATTTATCAACCAGAAAAGGCTTGGGAGCCTCAGAGGGTTGAGCAGCTTTCTTGGGAGGTTGTGCATGGACAACATCCTTGTAAGAGAAAGCATGAGCGGAAGATGGCTGACCTACTACCCCTCCTCGAAGACGAAGGGTTAGAACCACAATAGCATCTTTTTCAATATTATAAAATGAGAGCAAAAAATAATCCTCTAGCTGTTTACCTCCATAGAGAAATCGCTGAAGGGCAGATGGAATCCCCAATCTGAGTGCAAGGGCATACGACAGGTTTTCCACCAAATCCGTAGAGCGAACCCGTAGAAGCATGGTTTTCCCAGAGGGAAGAGTGATCTGTATCTGAAAAGAGGGGGTTATAAGATCTGGGGACGATGGGGTCTCCACATTCGGGCTCCCACTGAACCATCCATCCCCCGTTATAGCCTTGCAAACGGGCCAGAATGGGGAAACATGCCTCTGTTTCATCAACTGACCTTTAACCAAATCTGTTGTGCCTGTCTGCTCTGCGAACCGATCTACAAGTAAAAACAGATTTAGTGGCCATGGGGTTAAGACCCATGAAAGCCTCGCATTTTTATCCTCGATCAGAATGGCGAACGAAGAGAGATCCATTTTCCATGGTTTTGGCAGCTCTGCAGTCCCCTCGTCCCACTCAACGATAGGCTCCACATATGGACAAAATCCATGATGTACAAACCCACGATCTACCAGATCCATGAAAGAGAATGACGGCTCTGCAACAAAATTGAAAAATAAAAACTTTTTAAATTTATGCAAGGTTAGATATGGATCTGTTAGGGAGGGATCTGACCTCCACAACTTTGTGACCCAAAAAAATCCCTCCTCGCTTCCTATAGTGACGGTGACGGTGCAGGCCATCACACAGCGTGGAAACATCCATGTCTTATCCAGAATCACTTTTGAGCAATCACAGTCCAAACCATTCACTCGCCGAAACTGCTTGTCGCCTAAATTGAGACAAATCTGTGCGTCAAAGATGAGTTGAAACGCGATGGCGACGGGAACAAAATTCCTTGCAGATGAAAACCCTAGTCATTCTTCAATCTCTCGTTATATATATATATATATATATATATATATATATATATATATATATATATATATAATGAACCATTAAAATAGACAATTTTAACATCATATTTAATTATATTTATATATTTTTAACATGTTTAAATATTTGTCATTCATTGTTAAAAATAATGAATTCAAACTCTAGTTAATACACTATAAATACAAAGAAAAAACAAAAGAGAAATTTATATCGTAAAAAGAAAAAGAAAGATAAATTAATTAATTATATATTGCACTTTTTTTCTCTTGTTGCGCCAAGAGGTGCAATCTACAACCTAGTATGACCCTAATATCAAGTATGTCATGTCCTCAAATAATAATAAATTTTGTTTTTGCTAATGTGGGCCCAAGCATTGACCTAATCTTTAATTTTATATAACTTGAATATTTAGATTATATATAACTTTTTTAACTTATTAATGGGCTGAGATTAATTACTAAAATACAACTATGTATTATTTATATAATTTGAATGGATAGTAAATTATCTCACCCATTTAATAATTGCTTTATTATATAAGTGAATTTGAATGAATCATAAATTTATGATTAACAAAAAAAATTACCACATTGAATTTCCAAATTAAGTAAAATTTTAAAGATCTTTACTCTTTACTACTGTCAATACCATTTCTTAAATCAAAGGAAAAGAGTTAATTCTACACAAACAATCAAAATCCTAAATATTTTAATATTTATTTTAATTAAATATTTGTAAAATGAATCTTTAAAAAGAAAACCCATGTTGTACGGATAAATTAAAATCTTTAAAGATATAAATATTTCCCTATCAAAATTGCAATATTTCAAAATTTAAATAAATAAAAATCTAAATAGAGGTATGGTAAATAAATAAACCCTATTTTTATACTTACTCCAGAACTATGGTAAATAAATAAAATAATATATAAACTATATGTATGGTAAATAAATAAAAATTTATTTTTACGCTGTAAAGCGTCTTTATATGAGAATAACTTTCCTGGTATTACTCTGGCAATGCGATGGTCGTGCAATCTTTGTGTTAGATGATTAAACTATTTATAATCGTTGGTTGTCTTGCTGCACCATTCTGCATACACTTGTGTATGCACCTGTCTCTTGTCTACCCACCTGTCTACCAAAATAACAGAAATGCGGTTCCATTTTTTATGTTTCTTGGGTTCGCATGATAACTGAATAGCAGGTCTTCCGTATGCTCGAGGGTGGGGGAAACTGTCTTTGAACGGATGTAAAGGAATAACGTTACGTAGGTGGATGGACTTGGTTCGTGAGTCTCACCAATGCAATTCAATCGAAGGAACCTTCCGTGACTCCCCTCGGCAACTTCCGCGAATATAACATTGCTCTCTTCCACTAATTTTCGCCACCATTACTGTTTATATATTCACTACCTTCATCCCTATATGCTTCATCGGAGACACTGCAATTTGACATCTCTACAGATGTAAAATGGTTTGAATGCCTAAGTGACAGAGGAAATGGCGGGCAAACCCAGTGTGGACTTTCAATTTGAGGACTATCTGCATGTGATGGCGGAGAAATTGGGGGAGGAAGGGCCCATGAAAAGTTCTGTACAAGATTGAGTTAGCTCTCAAAAGCCTTCCAAAGAATTGGGAAGTCTTTTATTTTGAAATATGTTGATTTCTTTATGTTTATCTAACTGTTGTTGGCCGGGCTGAGGAGGTGCCGGACCGTTTATTGCAGCACAACCCAGGTTTGAAACCTCTAAATGTTTTTATTTCGATGAAAACAGTGTATGCACAGGGTTAGTTTATAACAAGTAAGCCAATGCCAAAAGCTTACTTCATCTCCAAGTTAGTGTTGGTTGGTTGACGTTGCTCCTTGTCATTCACCTACTAACTTTGTTTTCTTCTTTGTTTTAAATATATATCATATTTTATTTATTTTTTAAACATTTTATGGAAATTGAATTTATATTCATTATAATATTATATCTAATTATTTATTTATGGTTTTTTTTGGTTTTACTCACATAGATTTGAACACTAAATGAACACTAAATCTTATAGTTTATATAGCACTTCGTAAGGGTTATTTCCAATTGAACTTCTACAATAAAATTTATAAAAAGTTATTATTATTTTAAAAAATTCAAGACTTAAATGATTATTTAAAAAAATTTAAGACTTAAATGTCATCAACAAGGGTTCGTTAAATTTCGTAAGGCGATTTCCAATTGAACTTTTCCAATAAACTTTATAAAAAATAATTATTATTTACAAAAATTCAAGACTTTAATGATTATTTACAAAAATTCAAGACTTAAATTTCATCAACCCATTAAGTATTTCTTAGTACACATTATTTTATATTTAAAGATGTCTTTCATTCTCATTTAAAAATAATAATTTTAAAAAGATTATTATTTATGAGGATTAATTTCCATTATAATTAATATGATCTAATTAGTAAATTACATGATCTAATTAGTCTATCATACTTTAAAATTAATTATTTATTTATATTTACGCTGTAAAGAGTCTTTATATGAGAATAATTTTCCTGGTATTACTTTGGCAATGCGATGGTTGTGCGATCTTTGTGTTAGACAATTAAACTATTTCTGATCGTTGGTTGTCTTGCTGCACCATTCTGCATACACCTGTGTATGCACCTGTCTCCAGTCTCCCCACTTGTCTACCGAAATAACAAAAATGCGGTTCCATTCTTCTGTTTCTTGGGTTCGCATGATAATTGAATAGCAGGTCTTCCGTATGCTCGAGGGTGGGGGAAACTATTTTTGAATGGATGCACCGGTAAATTACGGTAAACTATCATATGAATCTATCAAAGCAGCTTATGCAGAAAGGAACAAATCACAAGGTTTTTCATATGATGCAATTGCACCATATGTTGCAAAAGAAATGTTGTAAGGAAATAGCATAGGAAAGAGTAACCTAGAAGAAATAAGTTGTTATTGATTATAAGAGTTATCAGCCAGAAAATTTTGTTATAGATATTGAAATAGGCAATTGTGGGTGAAAACATATATGTAAACCAACATACTGAAATAAGTTGTTGCCGAGAAGGAGCCATCGTGAAGGAATGAAATTTGAAATATTGACCTATATGTCCAACACTATGTCATTTGAAGCATTTAATTTTTGTACATGAATGATTTCTTTATCCAAACAATTCTCCAAACCTATAATTTGTTTTTAAATAAAATAATTCGTAGTTATAAGTTAATATTCAATTAAATAACATAACATATCACATATTTTTTCCTCTATACTACTCTTTCTTATGTTATTGCATGTCTCATGTCTCCCCACTTGTCTACCGAAATAACATAAATGCGGTTCCATTCTTCTATTTCTTAGGTTCGCATGATAACTGAATAGCAGGTCTTTTGTATGCTCGAGGGTGGGGGAAATTGTTTTTGAACGGATGCACCGGTAAATTACGGTAAACTATCATATGAATCTATCAAAGCAGCTTATCGAGAAAGGAACAAATCACAAGGTTTTTCATATGATGCAATTGCACCATATGTTGCAAAAGAAATGCCGTAAGGAAATAGCATAGGAAAGAGTAACCTAGAATAAATAAGTTGTTGCAAAGAAGGAGCCATCATGAAGGAATGAAAGGAAAATTTTGCTTACATGGAAGCAGGTCGTGGAGGTTTCAAATATATTGATTATAAGAGTTACCAGCCAGAAAATGTTGTTTTAGATATTGAAATAGGCAATTGTGGGTGAAAACATATATGTAAACCAACATAGTAAAATAAGTTGTTGCCGAGAAGGAGCCATCGTGAAGGAATAAAATTTGAAATATTGACCTATATGTCCAACACTATGTCATTTGAAGCATTTAATTTTGTACATGAATGATTTCTTTATCCAAACAATTCTCCAAACCTATATTTTTTTTTAAATAAAATAATTCGTAGTTATAAGTTAATATTCAATTAAATCACATAACATATCACATATTTTATCCTCTATACTACTCTTTCTTATGTTACTTCTTGTCTCTTGTCTCCCCACCTGTCTACCGAAATAACATAAATGCGGTTCCATTCTTCTGTTTCTTGGGTTCGAAAGATAACTGAATAGCAGGTCTTCCGTATGCTTGAGGGTGGGGGAAACTGTTTTTGAACGGATGCACCGGTAAATTACGGTAAACTATCATATGAATCTATCAAAACAGATTATCGAGAAAGGAACAAACCACAAGGTTTTTCATATGATGCAATTGCACCATATGTTGCAAAAGAAATGCCGTAAGGAAAAAGCATAGGAAAGAGTAACCTAGAAGAAATAATTTGTTGCAGAGAAGGAGCCATCATGAAGGAATGAAAGGAAAATTTTGCTTACATGGAAGCAGGTCGTGGAGGTTTCAAATATATTGATTATAAGAGTTATCAGTCAGAAAAAATTGTTATAGATATTGAAATAGGAAATTGTGGGTGAAAACATATATGTAAACCAACATACCGAAATAAGTTGTTGCCGAGAAGGAGCCATCGTGAAGGAATGAAATTTGAAATATTGACCTATATGTCCAACATTATGTCATTTGAAGCATTTAATTTTGTACATGAATGATTTCTTTATCCAAACAATTATCCAAACCTATAATTTTTTTTAAATCAAATAATTCGTAGTTATAAGTTAATATTCAATTAAATCACATAACATATCACGTATTTTTTCCTCTATACTACTCTTTCTTATGTTACTGCCTGTCTCCTGTCTCCCCACTTGTCTACCGAAATAACAGAAATGCAGTTCCATTCTTCTGTTTCTTGGGTTCGCATGATAACTGAATAATAGGTCTTCTGTATGCTCGAGGGTGGGGGAAACTGTTTTTGAACGGATGCACCGGTAAATTACGATAAACTATCATATGAATCTATCAAAGCAGCTTATCGAGAAAGGAACAAATCACAAGGTTTTTCATATGATGCAATTGCACCATATGTTGCAAAAGAAATGCCGTAAGGAAATAGCATAGGAAAGAGTAACCTAGAAGAAATAAGTTGTTGCAGAGAAGGAGCCATCATGAAGTAATGAAAGGAAAATTTTGCTTACATGGAAGGAGGTCGTGGAGGTTTCAAATATATTGATTATAAGAGTTATCAGCCAGAAAATTTTGTCATAGATATTGAAATAGGCAATTGTGGGTGAAAACATATATGTAAACCAACATACTGAAACAAGTTGTTGTCGAGAAGGAGCCATCGTGAAGGAATGAAATTTGAAATATTGACCTATATGTCCAACACTATGTCATTTGAAGCATTTAATTTTGTACATGAATGATTTCTTTATCCAAACAATTCTCCAAACCTATATATATTTTTTAAATAAAATAATTCGTAGTTATAAGTTAATATTCAATTAAATCACATAACATATCACATATTTTATCCTCTATACTACTCTTTCTTATGTTACTGCCTGTCTCCTGTCTCCCCACCTGTCTACCGAAATAGCAGAAATACGATTCCATTCTTCTGTTTCTTGGGTTCGCATGATAACTGAATAGCAGGTCTTTCGTATGCTCGAGGGTAGGGGAAACTGTTTTTGAACGGATGCACCAGTAAATTATAGTAAAATATCATATGAATGTATCAAATCAGCTTATCGAGAAAGGAACAAGTCACAAGGTTTTTCATATGATGCAATTGCACCATATGTTGCAAAAGAAATTTCGTAAGGAAATAGCATAGGAAAGAGTAACCTAGAAGAAATAAGTTGTTGCAGAGAAGGAGCCATCATGAAGGAATGAAAGGAAAATTTTGCTTACATGGAAGCAGGTCGTGGAGGTTTCAAATATATTGATTATAGGAGTTATCAGACAGAAAATTTTGTTATAGATATTGAAATAGGCAATTGTGGGTGAAAACATATATGTAAACCAACATACTGAAATAAGTTGTTGCCGAGAAGGAGCCATCGTGAAGGAATGAAATTTGAAATATTGACCTATATGTCCAACACTATGTCATTTGAAGCATTTAATTTTGTACATGAATGATTTCTTTATCCAAAAAATTCTCCAAACCTATAATTTTTTTTAAATAAAATAATTCGTAGTTATAAGTTAATATTCAATTAAATCACATAACATATCACATATTTTTTCCTCTATACTACTCTTTCTTATGTTATTGCCTGTCTCCTGTCTCCCCACTTGTCTACCGAAATAACAAAAATGAAGTTCCATTCTTCTATTTCTTGGGTTCGCATGATAACTGAATAGCAGGTCTTCCGTATGCTCGAGGGTGGGGGAAACTGTTTTTGAACGGATGCACTGGTAAATTACGGTAACCTATCATATGAATCTATCAAAGCAGCTTATCGAGAAAGGAACAAATCATAAAGTTTTTCATATGATGCAATTGCACCATATGTTGCAAAAGAAATGCCGTAAGGAAATAGCATAGGAAAGAGTAACCTAGAAGAAATAAGTTGTTGCAGAGAAGGAGCCATCATGAAGGAATGAAAGGAAAATTTTGCTTACATGGAAGCAGGTCGTGGAGGTTTCAAATATATTGATTATAAGAGTTATCAGGCAGAAAATTTTGTTATAGATATTGAAATAGGCAATTGTGGGTGAAAACATATATGTAAACCAACATACTGAAATAAGCTGTTGCCGAGAAGGAGCCATCGTGAAGGAATGAAATTTGAAATATTGACCTATATGTCCAACACTATGTCATTTGAAGCATTTAATTTTGTACATGAATGATTTCTTTATCCAAACAATTCTCCAAACCTATAATTTTTTTTTAAAATAAAATAATTCGTAGTTATAAGTTAATATTCAATTAAATCACATAACATATCACATATTTTATCCTCTGTACTACTCTTTCTTATGTTACTGCCTGTCTCCTGTCTCCCCACCTGTCTACTGAAATAACAGAAATGCGGTTCCATTCTTCTGTTTCTTGGGTTCGCATGATAACTGAATAGTAGGTCTTCCGTATGCTCGAGGGTGGGGGAAACTGTTTTTGAACGGATGCACCGGTAAATTACGGTAAACTATCATATGAATCTATCAAAGCAGCTTGTCGAGAAAGGAACAAATCACAAGGTTTTTCATATGATGCAATTGCACCATATGTTGCAAAAGAAATGCCGTAAGGAAATAGCATAGGAAAGAGTAACCTAGAAGAAATAAATTGTTGCAGAGAAGGAGCCATCATGAAGGAATGAAAGGAAAATTTTGCTTACATGGAAGGAGGCCGTGGAGGTTTCAAATATATTGATTATAAGAGTTATCAGCCAAATTTTTTTGTTATAGATATTGAAATAGGCAATTGTGGTTGAAAACATATATGTAAACCAACATACTAAAATAAGTTGTTGTCGAGAAGGAGCCATCGTGAAGGAATGAAATTTGAAATATTGACCTATATGTCCAACACTATGTCATTTGAAGCATTTAATTTTGTACATGAATGATTTCTTTATCCAAACAATTTTCCAAACCTATAATTTTTTTTTTAAATAAAATAATTCATAGTTATAAGTTAATATTCAATTAAATCACATAACATATCACATATTTTATCCTCTATACCACTCTTTCTTATCACATCGTTTCCTTTGCAACATATGGTGCAATTGCTAGTTATATTTACTCCATAAACCTTTTTATTATGCCGTAAAACGTTCTTATTTGAAAACAACTTCCTAGCTGCCAATGTGTCCATGTATGAGTCATTGGATCAAATGTTAGACGATTGAAATGTTTTAGGCCATTAGATCCACAAGTAAATAGTTTTGTTTTGTTTTTGTTTGTATGTTTGTTTTTTTTTAAATAAGTTTTTTTTTTTAAGGTGTATAATAGAAATGTTGTAATGTCTTGTTTAACATTTTGACTATGTCAAATTACATAAAAATAAAAATAAAAGTAAATTAAAAAAACAAAAATAATAAAATAAAATAATAATAAACTATAAAAACAACCCATGGTATTGACCTTATTTGAAAACAACTTCCCTAGCTGCCAATTTGTCTATATGTCTGAGCCATTGGATCAAATGTTAAACGATTGAAATGTTTTAGGCCAGATTCACAAGTAAATAGTTATATATATATATATGTTATTTTTCTTTTTCTTTTTAATAAGTTAGATTGATTTTAGGTGTATAATAGAAATGTTGTAATGCCATGTTTAACATTATGACTATGTCAAATTACACAAAAATAAAAATAAAACTAAATTAAATAAAAAGATTGACATAATATAATGAACATTTTTACTAGGTCAAAATACAAGAAAAAAACAAAAATAATAAAATAAAATAATAATAAACTATAAAATCAACCCATGGTATTGACCCATGGTATTCACGTGGAATATAGTTTATTAAATTATTTCAAAGGACGTGATTTATCTTGAGCATTTATTAAATAATACTAAATTTACCTTTAATTACTTAATTGTAATAGTTTATAACTACATAACAGTTTGTAACTACATACATGCTCTTTCCAATATTTTTGTTGTTAATGAATATCAAATTTCTTCTATTAAAAAAAAAACTATATACATATCTTTAATTACCTAATTGTAGCTAAAAAATATTACATGTATTTTACTTTATAATCATAAACAAATTTCATATTATATGATGTCAAACTTACTCAACTTTTTACTCTGAAATTTTAAACAAAGTTTTTCACTACATAATTTTAGTGTTTATAATTTTTAAAGAAAAAACTCACTCAGTCCTTACTATAGATTATAGTTTTACAAAATTGGCACTATGTGATTAACAATAGAGTAAGTTGACATAACCCTAAGGGGTTATTTTACAAGTTTTATCATAACCTTTCCCTTCATCCAATATATATTGTAGAGTCTTCTGAAGAGAGAGTGTATTCTAGTTTATAACCTGATCCACAATAATAATAAAAATGGCTAGGGATTTCACAAAGTATTAGTTTGTAACCTAATCCACAATCAAAGAAAATGGCCATGGATGTCACAAGTTATCATTCACATAATGATCTATTCACGTTCTTAGTTGAAATGGATCCTATTAGATGCATGGTGGCTAGAGACACTAAAAATTCAAAATAGATATCTATTATGACATCCATATTCTCTCCAAACCATCCAAATTTCCCATCTTATACAACAATTTCTAACAATAACTGCTCAATTTACTCTCCAATTTTTGAAACCCGCACCCATGCTGGGCATATCAAAGTGTAAAATCAAATGTTCTTAAGGGTTCATAAACAAAACAGACAATGAGAAAGTCAATAGTGTGGTATAATAACTGAATCATTGTGACAAACAAAACATCACATGAGCTCACAAAATATATCTAATGCTATAAGGATCTGAAATGATAACAATGTTTTGAATCATGATAACTAGGTGACATCCAAAATTAAGTTTTAGCCACAAGAAAAAAAATCACGACAACTCACAGAATATATCGAAGGTTGCAATGAACCCTATACATAGTGATGGACATCATGGGAATTTTAGTGAACATAGAACGCCACCCTAAAAATTCTATACTCTTGATCAATTTAGAATAACATAAGATGTCTGGATTGGATGCAGAGGTGGGTGGTACAATAATTGAGGATGCTTCTTAAAGGGTAAGGGAATTTAGATACTCTATCCTTCCACCAAAGCTATAAAAAGTGAGTCTTGTAGATTATATTTTTACAAAATTGATACTATGTGATTAAGAATAAGTTACAAACATTAGGTATTTTAAAATGTATGGTAATTAATGTTATTCTTTGTACTATTTATTATTTAAAATAGTAATTTGTATTTGTATTTTTTTAAATGAATATTGTTAAATGTGTTGTAATATTTTTTACTTAAAATAATAATTTATATTTATATTTTTTTAAATGAATAGTTCTAAGTAAAATTATTAAATTGATATTCTAATTTTTAAGATATTTATTTATTTAAAAAATTCAAAGTATGGTGAGTTTTGTTCTATTAAGCTTTGAGTCTAGATGTGCAGAGAATGAATCTGTCTCAAGTCTCAAAAAAGATTCTCATGTCCCAAACAATATTCTTCTTTCTCTTCTTATTCTAGCGAATGAATCTATCTCAAGTCCCAAACAAGATTCTCATGTCCCAAACAAGATTCTTCTTTCTCTTCTTATTCTAGCTTGCACCTTGACATTCCTCCTCCTTGCAAAAATTTAAACTATGAGACACAAGGTAGTTGTTTCATATAGGAACATTTAGATATGATAAGAAAAATGTGATACTCTATTGTAATTTTCTCTACAAATGTGATGGCAAGTGTGCTCTAAATGTTGACAATTTCATGGTTAATGTAGTATAAGATACATGCAAATTTACAGTCTTGTATACAAGATCAAAAAAGCTATGCCCAATATCCAACACCATAGAGCAAGACATGTTCACCAATTCAACAGTTGCCTATGCCCAATATCCAACACCATAGAGAAACACATGTTCACCAATTTCAACAGTTGCCTATGCCCAATATCCAACACCATAGAGCAACACATGTTCACCAATTTCAACAGTTGCCTCCAAATCTCTCTCAGTGCTAGAGTTGTTTTCTCAGTATACTTGTTTTTACTGCTCTTCAAGTGATGAAAGTCATCATTGTTTCATATAGGAGCATTTATTTCTCATAAGAAAGTTTCCTATGCCCAATATCCAACACCATAGAGAAATACATGTTCACCAATTCAACAGTTGCTTTCGATCTCTCTGAGTGCTAGAGTTGTTTTCTCAATTAACTTGTTTTTACTTCTCTTGAAGTGATGAAAGCCATCATTGTTTCATATAGGAGCATTTAGTTCTCATAAGAAAATTGTGATACTGTCTATTATAGCTTTTTAGTTCTTTATTGATTCAATTAAGATTAACATTTGTATGTTTTCATGAGGAGATTTTTTATTTTTCATGTCAATTACCTTTTTATAAATCTAGGAGGTTCTTAATATTGCCTTTGTTTTTAATTAATGGAACTCAATTATATATTTAAAAATATGATTAGGTAAGAGAATTTTAGGATTATGTTTTTTTTCCAAGTTGACAATGTGAATGTTTATTTACCTAAAGTTCGATCCATGTTTAATACCTCCCCATGGGGTTTGAGGATAATAAGTAAGAGAGAAAAGGAGAGATAGGAAGGACCAGAGAGAGGACTTGAGAGAGGGAGGGATAGAGAGAAGTTGGAGGGGGAGAGAGGGAGGGAAGAATAAATATATAGAGAGAGAGAAGTGGAGAGAGAGAGAGGGAGTGGCAAGGGAGAGGTGGAGAGAGAGTGTGTATGTTTAGGGGTGAGAAAAGATACAAAGTAGGATGTATGGAGAGAAGGGGGGAGAGAAGGAGAGAGGGAGGGATATAGTAATGTAGTTGGAGGGAGAGAGGGGTGGAGAGAGAGAGAGAGAGAGAGAGAGGGAGAGAGAGGGGAAGGATGAGAAAGAGGATTTGAGAGAGAGGAGGAGAATGATGGGGGAAAAGAGAGTATTGGAGGGAAGAGAGAGAGAGAGGTAGGAGAGAAAGGGAGAGAGAGGGAGGTAGGAGAGAAAGGGAGAGAGAGGAAGGACGAGAGAGAGGACTTGAGAGAGAGGAGGAGAGAGGGATCGATAGAGAGATGGAGTTGTAGGGGGAGAGAGGTAGGAAATAAGAAATATAGAGAGTGAGAAGTGGAGAGAGAGAAGGATTAACAAGGGAGAGACAAAGAGAAAGCGAGTATGTTTGGGGGTGAGATAAAGAGAAAAATCAGGATAGATGGAGATGGGGGGGGGGGGGGGAGAATGAGAGATAAGGAGAGAGGGAGGGATATAGTAACATAGTTTGGTGGGTGAAGAGAGAGAGAGAGAGAGAGGGAGAGAGAGAGATGGGAGAGAAAGGGAAAGAGCGGAAGGAAGAGAGAGGATGTGAAAGAGTAGAGAGAGGGAGGGAAAGAGAGATGGACTTGGAGGGGGAGAGAGAGGGAGGTAAGAAGAAAGACATAAAGAGATAAAGGGGGAGAGAGAGGGAATTAAGAAGAAAGACATAAAGAGAGAGAGAGAGAGAGAGAGAGAGAGAGAGATAAGGAAGATGGAGAGAGAGGGAGAGAGGACATAAGGAGGAAAGAGAGATATTAGCAGGGAAGAGGGAGAGAAGGGGAAAATAGAGATATAGATGGAAGGCGAAGAGATGAAAGAAGAGAGAGATGGGGAGGGGGAGGAAGTGACAAAGAGATTGATAGATATGGAGTGCGAGAGCATGTGTGTTTAGGGGGGTGAGATAGAGAGACAAAAAAGAAGATATGAAGGGGGATATAGATATGGATGGAGAGTGGAGAGAGGGAAGAATATTTCTTGCACTAGATGGATTGATTTAAGTGGAGATGGTGATTTCTAATCCTATTTTATTGTTTGCACTTGTTGGCCAGATAAATCGATCTTGCGGACAAGACCGATCTCCCTAGTGTCAGAAGACAATCTAGAAACAAACAAACAACTAAGTTTGTCTTTCTCTAAATATATTTGTTTTGCAATTAAATGCTATGAAGGTATCGATCCTACCTTAGATCCAAATGCTTATTTGCGGTCGTAGTGCTTCCGTCGCAACAAGAGGTCTTTCGTCGCAACAATAATCCTTTCGTCGCAACAAGAGTTCTTTCGTCACAAGAAAGTTTCGTCTTTTGTCGACCTACAATCAAAAACAAGAAAATATTAAATAGCACCTGTATAACAAATAATCATAAAACATACCTATCATAGTGATCAAGGAATCTATGAAATAAACGATCAAACGATAGCTTATTGAAATAAACAATCGAACGACAATTTATTGATAAAAACAAAACTTTATTGTATTAATCTTAAAATATACAGAAGAACCTTACAACCTTAGCCTTGATGTTTTAAAGGCCTTCCCGGGGTCCGAAGCAGGAGTCTCCTCTACTTTGATAAGTCTTGCACTCTTCCTCTAGGAGCACAAAGAGGTATGTGATCTTTCCTCTCAAAATCTCAGCAGAAAGAAGTCTAAATCTCAACAGCACTTCAACTCAATCACACATAAAGCTTGAACTCCAATTCTCAATCTCCAAAATCTAACCTTTTGAGGCTACCCAATGCCTCCTTTTATAGAGCAGATGAGGAGGTTAGGATTCCACTTTTTAAGCGATAGAAGCCTCCTTCAAAGGCATATACTCCTCACATCAAGGGATTAGTTCCTTAAGGTGAGGGATACATGCACCTTATCAAAGTGTACTCATCCCCAAAAATTCTCATCTAGAACCTTCTAGAATTGACCTCAAACCAACTTTTTAACTTTACTTTCTCGCCTTTTTTAGTTTGGAGGGGGTACGCAGGCATTATTAAGGAAAACTGCGTTCTAGAATGCAGGTAAGCCATGCATTACCTACGTACCCAAGCCAGGAACGCAGGCATGCTTCATGTTACTTGTGTACCCATTCTTTCAGAGGTTTTTAGGGTTTTTCTTCTTATTTCAGGGCTTGACATGAGGAGTAAAGGTTGTAAGACTTGCAGAGGAGGTATGTATGAGTGTTAATGATCTCATACAGTTAGAAGAATGTCAAGGTGACAGATTTTAGTGTAACAACACTAGATTCATCAATTTTAGTGTAGATATTTATTTTTAATGATATTTGATTACTTGCACTAGAGGCATTGATTTCAGTGTAGGTGGTGATTTCTAATACTATTTGATTGCTTGCACTTGATGTGTTGATTTCAATGTAGATGTTGATTTATAATTATATTTGATTGCTTGCACTAGATGCATTGATTTCAATGTAGATGATTCCTAATCCTATTTGATTGTTTGCACTAAATGCATTGATTTCAGTGTAGAAGTTATTTTCTAATCTTATTTTATTGCTTGAGTTAAATGCATTGATTTCAATGTAGAAGTTGATTTCTGATTTGATGTAATTGGATATATGATGGTACATTAATTTTAAAGTGATTGGATTAACAATATGCATTGATTTTAGTGTAAGCACAAAACGGTATTGACAATGCACATTGAGTTTTGTGTTATAGTAATTTAACCAATTAATATTGGAGAACAAGAGAGACAAGTATCATGTTTACTACAACAGCTCGAGCTAAAGATTTAAATTTTCTTTTTCATATAATCGATATGAAAAGATGACAAAACTAACAAGGGTGACAATAATAATAGTATAAGATAATAGTTTGAGATTGATCACAATGAAGACTATTTGTAACATGAGTACATTCTTATTATTCACATTTTCTACCTTTCAACATTATTATTGTCACTTTGCATTCAAAAAATTCATTTCATCATTGTTCATCATTAAAGTTATTAACAATATTTATCATCTCAACAAACTGAGGTAACTAAGAAAATTTAAAATTAAAATGACCAAGTTAATCTCAGAAATATTTAGCATATTTAAAATGATTATATTAATATTTGATATATTTACATATTATTGATAAAATTAATCATATCTTCGATAGATTTTCATTGGCAGCACACCACTGAAACTAGCCTAGATCCATCTTAACTCCAGATCTATCATGCGCCGAGAGGGATCAAATCTCTCGAGGTGCAAACCTTTCCTCAAGTTTTTCACTCAAAAAAGAGGTTTTCACCTCGAGATATTTGATCCCTCTCAGCACTTGATAGATCCGGAGTTAAGATAGTTTCCCAAGTATATCCATTTACCACATTTGGTGACCATGAAATTCTCTCACTTTTATAGGTGGGGTCTTTCCTTCCAATATCACATTTCTTTTAGTTCTTTGGATAATGAAGGAACATGAGCTCTTTCAGAACACGAAAAGAACCACTCCATTAGATTTTAATATGCACATGGTAAGTGCACAAACAATAAGGAAAAATTCTTGGGGTTATCGTCCATTATAGAAGTGTTAAATTGTAGGCTTTTATAATAGAAATAGAAATAATATAAATCCACACTAAAAAAATCTATTGAAATATTTAATGAGACATTTATGTTCCAAACATCTCTTACTATATTTAATGAGACATTTATGTTCCAAACATCTCTTACTTAAATAGTGAGAAAATTACAAACGAGCTATAAATTTGAGAATAAATCAAACTTTAAACTTATAAATACAAATACACACTAAAGCCTTTTACAAAGCACTTACATTCCATTTAATAAGCAAGCATGCTTAAATGGAAAACAAAAACAAACAACTATTCATTCACTATACCCAAGCCTCTCAAATGCCATGTAATAAACTTCTTCATGGGAATTTAGATGGTAGTGATATGAACAATAATTTTAGGTAAATGTTCACTCCAAAATCATTATTTATAATGGTTGTTTATTGTAATTATGGTGGTCTTTTATAATGTATATTTAAGTTATTTATAAAGCATGTGTTTTAAATGTTAAGAGTTAAAAGAAAAGTATTTTGTATAAAGTTTTATTTACACTTGAAACTTAAAATTTTGGTTTCAAAAAGATGACGCTGGCCTTATCAAGAGTAAAAGTTGGCTCAGTTGAAGGATGCACCCATTCAACTCATTGAAACACTATAAATAAGAGGCATTTCATCCTCCCTCCCTCATGATACAATTTGGTTTTGTTTAAGAGAAGTCCAGACTCGTGAGGAAAAAGTCGAGCTTATGATCTAAGGTATGTTCTTTTGTGTGGCCACATGAAGAAGGAAAGTGACTTGAATATATGAGGCAACTTATATATAATCTTTGAGGAATATCACTTATCTATTATAAGGCTAGTGAATGACTAACTCTAAGGTGGTAAAGAAATTCATCATTGTGACTATAAAAAGTTTGTTCTAAGGCAACGAAGTGCGACCCATGAGGACTAGTAAAACAATTTATGAGACAAGATCAAAGCATGTTTCCTAGGCCAAATTGACTTGACTAGGAGGATGGACCGTGGACCAGGTTTGACCTACTTATTGACTTAGATGTATCTATATTTAATTGAAGAATTCTCTATTGAAAAGGTTGTTGTGTTTTTCCAGATGTTGGTTTTTCCAAGGTAAATATATTTATGATCCTACTATCTTATTTGTGATATGGTTGATGTCTTATGTGTAATTTGCTTAATGATGAAATCATGCATAAGAGTGTACAAAATAATTAAGTCATAAAAAAAATATTATTAGTATAGAAGACTCCTTAAAAATCAACAGGGGATCAAAGCCTTAGGCGAAAGAGAAACCGTAGAAAGGAAGTAATCATTGTTTCAAAAACCCTAATTTGTGCCTTTAGAAGTCCTTATATGAATATTTGTTTAAGGTTAGAATTTCATCTTATTCATTGTTGAAAGGGACCATGATGTGAAGGCCGAAATCCTAATCCAATGTTGAAAAACTTAAAAATCTCAAACCAATAATTATCCAAGGTTTGGAGTGTGTTATAGAAGATAGGGATAGTCTAAAATTCCCAGATACATTATGGTTCCTCAAACCATATCTCAACAAGGATGAATTTCGTGTTGACAAGAAATAAGAATATCGTTTGAGGTATCTTTTGCTCCAAGCCTCGAGACCTATTGAAGAAGCCTTTGTTAAAATATTAAGAGAAAAAAATTCTCATGTTTGAAAAGGTCGAACTACCTCAATCCCATCAAGTCCGAAAATCTCAGAGTTTATGGGTCGAATGGTATTAGGACTATAGGTGGGACAAAATATCGATATAAGAAAAAGAAATCCAATAGAAACATGCATTCAAGAATGAATACATTCATGGTATTGTCATTCTTATTTTTTTGTCTCAATTAACATCTTTGAGCCAGTCTAGAGTGCTCAGGTCAAAAGTTAGAAGGAAAAATGAAAACCCTCGGGAATAAGTTAGGACTTTCATGTTTTATCATATCATATTTATATGGATTCTAATCCAACAAAGGTCTGAAAGTCAAGAAAGTTTCAGGACCGAGAAAACTATAAATAGGTCGCAAGTTTCTTAATTGTCACAAGGTGATCTAAAAGTTTCATATTTGATCGAGTACAAAGGTTAAAGGTTATCTTAAAGAGTTCAAGGAAAGAGAATGAGTAATTTCAGAGGAGCCTATATCACCTCAGTCTCCATGAGCTTGAAATCTTGTGACTGAAGAGCAAGACTTATGAAGGAGTTGAATCCTTAAATCAATTCAAAAGTTAATTTAGTATTTGTTATATACATAAAAGAAGGACGAAATGCATTACAAGGAGTCGACCTCACTAATATTGGTCAGATATCCACGTTGCAATAAAATATGAAGTTTGGCATGCAAGGTGTGTGTTGTTGTAAATTCCAAATCTTAATGATCATTTTGAAAGCATTGTATTGACATGCCTTATGCAGGATTTCTATCTCTTAAGGATAGAAAGGAATAATTGCACTAGTGACAAACCCTTGAGGACAGACAAGGAGGAGTCTGAAATTTATTTCTTGTAATTAAAGTTTTTCTGGCGCTTGTTTTCACATTGGGAAAGGCACTAAAATTTTTGATATCAAAAAATAAGTTTCTTAGAACCTATGAAATGTGGGATACATTATATAGGATTGTCATGCACACATATATTGATGACTGATATGATATGAATCGTGTATAAAGTTCTGAAAATGCAAATTCTAGATGTTGAGGCTCCAAAGATTAAAAGGCATCAACATTTTTTGTCATGAAATCTGTTGTACATCAAGGGAAGAGGATGAATTTATAGTAAGTCTGGTTACAATAGAAAAAATATTGAACTCCTCTTTGGAATTAACTTTTGAAGTCATCTCAAGGAAGATGCATGTGCTTAGACCTCCTAGGTTGAAAGGCTCGAGTTCAATATTTGAATTGGCAATGTTGAAGAATTAATCAATTATAATTGGACAATGGAAATTAGAAGATAATGTTCAGCTCTGAATGATGAAACTTAAACCATGCACATTGATGTTTTGTAGGAACCAAACTACTTGGTTTAGAATAATCTAGGGTCTTTGAAAAATTAAATATCTAGGGACTGTAACCCTACCAAGCAACAAGGTTTGGATTAAAAAATCCCTAGGGTTTAGGGACAAAAACCTAGGATTGAACGTTTCCACTAAAGGAAGAAACCCTAGTTCGTGCAAAGTAAGGATGACACCATGATGGTGATATGGAAAAAATTGATTTTCAAGTTGGATGCAAGATCTATAGGGAGTTGGCATGTCCTCAAAAGATGAGTATTTTATATCTCTCTCATTTGATTAAATACTATTGTTGTTAATTTTACTAGTAGTTAGTCTCTTGTCCTTGAATTCTTTGTTTGGCTGTGATTGTTCTTCCTTAGCCTCCTAGTGAGGATTACATGTACATAATGAAGGTTCCCAAATATTTGGTAGTAGATGGAAGAACAAAGAAAAGTTATGACAAGAGGACATTCTTAGAAATAGGGATTTTTGTTGAGAGATATTGTACTAGTTGGGATCTGAGTATGCCTTGATACATGATGGAAAGAAGTCAGTGGTGATTGCCAAGAAAAAGCATGATTGGATGGAAAAAAGTATAAAGTAAAGGATTACCTCAGTAAGAGGGAGAAAGATTATGAAATAACATCTTACCAGGTACACTTTTGTCAATATTTATTTATGATTTTTGTTGAAAGCTACATCAAATGGATGTAGAGATAATCTATCTTGGTGAAAGCAGAAGTGTACGTAAGTACTACCTCAAGATTATTAGGTATATTAAGAAGTCTTGTGCTTGTAAAGAAATTATTTGTACAAACTATTCTTGGATTGATAGATCAAGGTTGACCATGTATGATTTGTTTTCTCATGAAAGTAGAAGAGCTTATGTGCTAGCAGGAGTCGCATTGACCAAAAGATTTGATCTAGAGGGAGAAGTCAAGACTTCTCCAGGAGCCCTTGTTTCTAGCTTCAGAGGGATTTGACCTCAGAATTCAAGATGAAGGATCTTGACTTGATAGCTGACAACATCAGTGGTAGAGGGAGAAAATCAAGGTTTCCATGACAAGATTAATATGCATAATAGAGTTCGCATACTATCGAATAAGAAATCTCGCACATTATATGAAAAATTGTTGAATTGAAATAGATTATGATGCCTTAGTATTGCATCTATATTAGGGCATTCTATAGCAATAAAATGATTCTCCATTGATGCTTTAGCAATCACTCTTCAAACATGCTTGTTCATGTTTGCTCACCAGGGACCAAGTTCAGCAAAAGTTTCCTCATCTCATGGAGGAACTCACCGCAATGGGGATCATTGCTCCCTAAGGGGGGAGGAATGATCTAGGTGGATATTGGTGGCCACCCACCTATTCCACTTGGGGCCTCACCATTGTCTCTTTCAGTTTTTCAGTTTCGGCACAACATATTATTTTTGGCAGTTTTTTGTGTCCTGAACTTCCAGAGCTGTTTTGACGCCCTAAACGACGTTTTTTGGGAAAACCGAGAGCGGCATGGCTTATATTTTGCACATCAAAATTTGTATTCCTTGGATAGATCTTTCTAACGAGGTATGGTGCATGTCAAATGAAGATCGTATTCCAAAGTTACGTCCCTGGGAAGTTGAAACATCAATTTACCCAAACGGGGCCCATAGTTTTGGCACTTCATCTCCTAGGGTTTGGGTTTTGGATGTTTAGGGTTTTCCATTGTTTCTAAATAAAAAATAGGCCCTCGAGCCTAATTGTAACTCAGTTCAGAGGCCTAAAGCCACCACATCTCTTCTTAGAGATAAGCTACCAGCGCCTTAGCTAGTTTATTTCTATTCTGTCTGTAAGGAAATTCCGGTTCTTTGATATTAATGAAATGAAGTGTTATTTCCTCTGCATATTTGTATTTATGGTTACATGTGTATTCTGTTGCGTTCCTGCATAAATATGGATCAATTTCACTATTAAATATCATTCAATGACAAAAACAACATAAACAATGTATAAGAAAACAAGTAAAATGATATAAACACAGCTGATTCATATAAAACTATTTTCCTTGGACAAGATATACATCCACAAAGCAAATGATCTAAAAATTACCTAATACAAATACCGTAAAACATGTATCTATTTTTGAAAAAAAACATTGTGTACAATTCTTACGCTAACAAGCAAAACGTATAATTCTCATAAACAAATACCAATTCCGATAACTAGGGTAAAAACATTCGTAATAACTAGCCTCTCCTCCTAGAGCTATGAAATATACCAATCTACATTAGGAACATGCATCCAAAAATATATATATATTGCATGATCAACACTTCACCAATGCAACTAACGACACATTACATGCTAAAATTATGCCATAAGAGCTTTATAAAACTTAAAAAATTTGACATATAATAATAAAATAATAATAATAATAATTAACAATATGTCACAAAATCCTCATAAAATTTAGACCCTTTGATTTATGATTTACTCCAAAGAATCAAGATCGGAATAACAAACACAAATTTTCCATCACAAAGTTTTGTACTTCTGCATTCACTTTCCTCCTGAACAATTCTCCAGCACATAAACACAAATTGGAGATTTCATTTAGACTCAATTGAAAATTTAGAATTTATTTCGCAATATATCATAAATCTGGAAAACAACCAACGTTCGATCAACCATGGTTTTTGCTCCTCGCAAAAAGAAAATTGTCTGCACAAGCATTTGCCAATAGTTGTATGATCCTCACAAAGAAAAACTTGATTGCGTAAGCATTTACCAAAAGATATACGAAAACACAACTCCTTCACACACTAGGAAAAAGCCAGAAAGTATGTATGGAAAAAACAGAAGTGCACACTTTTTCCTTTGTAATCTAGCATTAGCAAAAAAAACAAAAGGATAATTGGAGTGTTGAAAATGCAAAACTTATAGATTTATGGTTACATTTTTAATTGCCTAATCATTATCTAGATACCTTGTTATTTATATTTTTAATCGTCTCAATGTATTCAATGCAATATTGATGATTTACAACAAATAAGCTTCACGAAATCAAACGTTAAATATTATGAATAGTTTCTATGTTATTTAGAATTAAATAGTGATGTTTATATTTTAATATTTGTGTATCCCCAATTAAACCTTATTATGCGGAAGGTATGTGATTGTGCGGAGTGAAAGCTTGAAGATTTCCTCCTCATAGATTCCACACATGCATTTGTTCTTCGCATAACCTCCACATACACACAACCATCTTCGCACAACTACTTTCGCACTCAATAGCACCCTTAGTCATTGACATTCATAACTTATTTTAATTAACAATTATATTTTGTGAAATATGTCCCTAAATAAGAATTGAAAAATAGATTTTTATATTTATTAACTTAGTAAACTTTGCACAAAACTTTTGCATAACATCCGCCCACACACAACAATCTCTGCACAATTCATCCACACAGCTACTTCCGCTATGGAGCGGGATTCTAGACTTGCAGAGCAAGAGTTCAATGCTTATTTACTTATGATATCAAGGATATGTAGTAATTTACATAACAGTTACTTTGTTTTTTTTCCCCTGTTAATAAAGAAAATAAGTTTATAATAGCTTCATGTCAATCCTTCTTCAAATTTTTTAACATTAGAACAAGGAATCGTGTCTGGATTCGAAAATGACAACTAATTTCCATGCATGACATCTATCTGTATTTCTATAAATTGACACACATATACCATCTTCCACACAGTCAAAGCTCTGCACAATGAAAATAATAATAACAATAGTTTAACATTAATTTCTCTTTCCTCCCGAATAATTTTTCCAAGATATATGCAGAATGAAATGTCCCAAAAATATCCCGTTCAGAGTAATAACATAGTTAGAGCACCCACGAAACCCCATGTTTTCCTGCACATAACTTATTTTTCGGGTTTTTATATCGCCAATAGAAAACACACATGCTTCCAATATAACACAAATGCATACGTGCTACATTTCACAACATATTTAACAATAATTTCCATATGCACCACCAATTCTGACACTAATGCTTAGAGAAATAAGACACTGCCAAAGCACTCATGAAATCCCCCATTCTCCCGCACATACAATTTCATTTCATAGCAAATCCACTGTGCAAAAAAAATCCAATATATTAAAATTAGTAGTTTTACAATGCCCTATGCACCACACCACACAATGGAAATTAACAATACTAATCAAAAGCTCTACACAACTTCTCTCCCGCACGTACTTCGTACTCCACACAGTGAAAGCTCCACACAACGAAACACAATAATATTGCCCATCCTCCTGCACATACCCTGTCCTTTGTAAACATTCATTTGAGATTGGCCAGCCCCAACCACTCTAATAGAGCTTCGCAACTTTCTGGGTCTTGCTAATTTCTACCGTAGGTTCGTGTTGGGATTCTCTCATATCACTTGGCCCCTGGGTCAAGTCACCAAGGGAGGAGCGAGAGCAAAATTATTTTGGTTGGAATCTCAACAAAAGGCATTCACAGAATTGAAACATCGCCTCTATTCTGCCCCAGTGCTCACATTACCAGACTTGCAACGACCATTTGAGATCGAGACAGATGCCTCTGACTATGCTATTGGGGCAGTTCTTACTCAATAGGGGCATCCGGTGGCATATCACAGTGAGACATTGTCAGACACAGTTCCAAAGTATCCCACTTATGACAAATAAATGTATTCCATTGT
Organism: Pinus albicaulis; assembly: GCA_034641835.2. NCBI lineage: Eukaryota > Viridiplantae > Streptophyta > Pinopsida > Pinales > Pinaceae > Pinus > Pinus albicaulis. The sequence continues at coordinate 267,458,840 of CM076570.1, read as the reverse complement.
GCAGGCTTGTCGACAATGGAAGCATTACATTTTGGGGAAGGAAAAAATCATCCACACAGACCACCGACCCCTGCAGTTCATACAGACACAAGGGAATTTGCAGAACGATCACCATCAGAAGCGGTCCACATATCTGCAACAATTTCATTTTAACATCGAGTACACGAATGGTAGCACCAATAATGTTGTAGAATTCCTTAGCTAACCACCGATCATGGCACTAACCAACTTTCTCAACTCTTGTGGGCATGAGACTTATGATTGGCCGCTTCTCTACAAGAGCGATCGAGAATTCAGCCACACATACAAGGAACTCTTGGGGGGTACACAAGTTCCAAATTTTCACCTCCAATATGCACTGTTATGTCACATGGGACACCTTTGTGTTCCTTCAAGCAAGCATGTGAAGATGATATGGGAAGAACACTACAGTCGAGTCGCTGGGAATTTCATGTTCGAGAAAATAGTGGCAGTACTGCAGAAGTATTTCTATTGGCCAAACCTTCGACAGGATGTCGAGAAGTACATCATATCCTGCACTGCTTGCGCCATTGCCAAACTAGCCATCAAGAAGCAAGGCCTCTATACTCCGCTACCTACCCCTATTCAACCTTGGGAATCCATCTCCATGGATTACATGTCAGGCCTTCCTTCTACTAATCATGGAAGCGACTGTGTTTCCGTGGTCGTCGACAGATTCTCTAAGATGGCCATTATGGAGGCGTGCAAGAAGAATATCACAGCATAAGCCATTGCTAAAATATTCTTTGAATGAGTGTGGGTGCACTTTGGTATCCCACAGTATATCATACCAGATCATGACAACAGGTTCCTCAACACATTTTGGTCCAACTTCTGGTCAATGTTGGACACCAAGCTCACCAAGTCCACAACTTTCCATCCCCAAACTGATGGCCAGACAAAGGTCGTCAACAAGATGATTGTACACATTCTGCGCATGTACAATTAAAAGCATCCACACACATGGGATGAGAGCCTCCCATATGTAAAAAACAGTTATAATCGGGCTCTCCACAACTCAACCGAATACAACCCCTTTCAGGTGGCCTTGGGATTCCAGCCACTATGTCCCATTGACGTAGCCATGCCATTTGCTGCTACTCATGCCGATTCAGCTCATGTCCAGTCTGACGCTGACAAAGCGAACAACTTCATCTAGTGCATTTAGCACATCTGCCAACAAGTTCATGACATATTGGACAGAGCCAATGCTAAGTACAAGTAACGACATTATCAACATCGGGTACCACACAACTTCCAGGTGGGCGACAAAGTATGGCTACATTTGCATATGGAGCGCCTCATTGGACCCCAAAACAAGCTTTGCCCGCTCTAATATGGGTCGTACACCATCACCAAGGTGGTAGGGAATAATGCCTTCGAGCTTAGTATTCCACCATTCCTTGGTCTGCACCTAGTATTCAATGTGGACCGCCTTCATCCCTACTTCCCACCTCTACTGGACACCTCTGACATTGCATAACAACTCACAACAACAGAGTTAAACCCAGATTTCATGGAATAGGCCACCACTGAGTGTATCATGGACATGCAAATCAAGAACACTCGCCAACAAAAGATCTAGCTGTATCGGGTTGTCAAAGCTAGCCAACTCCTGCACCAAGGCAAGTGGATCACCAGGGACCAAGTTCAGTAGAAGTTTCCTCATCTCATGGAGGAAATCAACGCAATGGGGACCATTGCTTCCTAAGGGGGGAGGAATGATCCAGGTGGATATTGGTGGCCACCCACCTATTCCACTTAGGGCCCCACCATTATCTCTTTCAGATTTTCAGTTTCGGCACAACTTACTATTTTTGGTAGTTTTTCGGGTCCTGAACTTCCAGAGCCATTTTGAGGCCCTAAACAATGTTTTTTGGGAAAAATAAGAGCAACATCTACTATATTTTTGACATCCATATTTGTAGTCCTCGGATAGATCTTTCTAACGAGGTATGGTGCATGTCAAAGGAATATCGTATGCCAAAGTTACGTCCCTGGGAAGTTGAAACACCAATTTACCCAAACGGGGCCCATAGTTTTGGATTTTCATCTCTTAGGGTTAGGGTTTTGGATGTTTAGGGTTTTCCATTGTTTCTATATAATAAATAGGCCCTCGAGCCTCATTGTAACTCAATTCAGAGGCCTGTAGCCGCCACATCTCTTCTCAGAGATAAGCTACCAGCTCCCTAGCTAGTTTATTTCTATTCTCTCTATAAGCAAATTTCAGTTCTTTGATATTAATGAAATGAAGTGTTATTTCCGCTGCATATTTGTATTTATGGTTACATGTGTATTTTTTTGCGTTCCTGCATAAATCTAGATCACTGGTATCAGAGCGATATGCTTTTTCTCGATCCTTCTTTGCATGTCCCCAACGAGGTCGGGGTATAAGGAGTTGGGGCTTGATCTGGTTGAACCTTTGCAAGATCAGCCTCGCAAAACTCAACGACCGCCCATGGGGTACGAAAAGAAAGATGAGGGAGCAAGAGATCCTATCAAAATATTGCTCTAGGAGGCCCTCGAAAAACAAAGGCAACACGATGATGGATAAATTTTCCCAGATCCTTCAACGACTGCCTACCGGCGGCGCATCTGCATCCAACAACTACTCTGGAGGCGCGACTCCCTTTAAGGTACAAGTAAACTTTGACATTCCCATATTTGAGGGTCAAATAGATGCATATGTCGTAGATAGATGGTTGAATATATTAGAAGGATATTTCTGGGTTTATGACTTTTCCGACCGGGAGAAGATTATTTTTTCACTCCTCACAGCTACCCCCCATGTCAAGGACTGGTGGAAAACCTCATGTGAGAAAAAGGATGAGACAAAACCCTCTCTATTCTTAGCCATAACCACTTGGAATTCTTTCTGAGATGCCATCAAGGAACAATACTATCCCGTGGGGAACTATGAGGAAAAGTACATACAATGGACTACGTTGCGGCAACAAAGGGATCAAGATGTGCATGAGCTGACGAATCTGTTCCATACCCTGCGCACAAAGTTGGGTATCAAACATTCGGAGAAACATTTGGTGCTAAAGTATTGCAGTTGTCTACACAGATACATTCAAGAGGAAATGGAGTTCCTCGACATCTCCTCGCTTAGTACGACATACCGATATGCTGCCAAGATTGAGCATAAATTCAAGCAGAAGAAGCGAGACTTTGGATTTGGGAATCAAAAGTAAGGGAAAGGTGCCCCCAAATTACAGAACAAAGGACAAAGCCAAGGAATGGTGGCCCAAGACAACCTGCTAAAGCCGCAAGAAAATAACAACACCGCGAAGGCAAATAAGGACACGAGAAAGTGGTGTGAGTTCCATAAGAGCTCCACTCGCAACACAAGTGAGTGTTGGGCCAAGATGTCGCTCATGGCCGAGATGAGGGCTTCTAAATCAGATGCATGCTCTGGTTCTGAATCAAAACCTGACAAGGGTAATGACAAAGGGAAACATATTATTGATGCAGAGCCCAATGCCATTGTTGCCACTGCGAAGATCCAGAAGGAGGAACCAGAAGATCCAGAGGAGGCAGAACTTATCTTTTACTCCTAGATGTGGGCAAAGGGCTCCCTGCTACAGTTCATTGTCGACAATGGGAGCCAAAAGAACCTCATTTCAGTAGATGTCGTGAAGCAGTTGGGCTTGTCGACCACAACGCACCCACAACCATACACCATTGGGTGGCTTCACCAAGGACGGGATCTCCTTGTCAGCCAACAGTGCCACCTTCCCTATAGCATCAAGCCCTTCACGGATGAGGTATTATGTGACATTGCTCCTATTGATGTTTCTGATGTATTATTAGGCCAACCATACTTTTGGAAACGACATGCTGTGTATGAGTCACGACCTCACGCTGTTATTGTTACCTTGGGAAATAAGCTGTACAAGATACCAAAGGTACCACCGCCTACCACTATCTCTTTAGTTACTACAAAACAATGCAGTAAGCTCATTTCCCAAACTAGGAAATTTTTTTTCTTGATGATCTGCCCCCAGGGCAAGAAGAAGACTGTGGCCACGACCTCCAGACATGGCTCCTCTGCACGACAACAACAAATGGACAAGGTTGTGGAGGAGTACGGGGACATTTTCACCTCAACCATAGGGGTGCCTCTGCACTGTCAGGTCAAGCACCCCATTGATCTGACCCCAGGTGCGCTGCTACCAAACAGACTTATCTGTCAGCGCTATGTTCTGGAGAACGATGAAATCAAGAGGCAGATTTAGGAGCTGTTGTAGAAAGGTCACATCCGGCCAAGTTCATCGCCCTGTGGGAGCCCGATCATGTTAGTAAAGAAGAAGGATGGGACTTGGAGACTTTGTATTGACTATCGGGCGCTGAACAAGATCACTATCTGGAAAAGGTACCCAATCCCACAGATTAATGACCTTCTGGACCAACTCAAAGCGGCAAAATATTTCAGCAAGATCGACTTGAAGTCTGGGTATCACCAGGTACCCATCGAACCCTCCGATGTGTGGAAGATTGCCTTCAAAGTCAAGGAGGGACTTTTCGAATGGTTGGTCATGCATTTTGGGTTGATGAATGCTCCCGCAACCTTCATGAGGTTGATGGACGACATCTTGAGGCCATTCACCAACTCATTTGTAGTAGTGTACTTGGATGACATTCTGATCTTTAGTCTGACTTGGGAAGAGCACCTCCACCACATTCGACAAGTCCTCCAAACACTATGGCAACAAAAGTTGTGTGCCAATTTGGAGAAGTGCACTTTTGGCATGACCCAGGTTCAATATCTGGGATACATTATTGATGAAATGGGGGTGCATGTGGATCTAACCAAGATCCAATTCATTCGAGATTGGCCAGCCCCAACCACTCTAACAAAGCTTCACAGCTTTTTGGGTCTTGTTAATTTCTACCGCAGGTTCATGTTGGAATTCTCTCATATCACTTGGCCCTTAAGTCAAGTCACCAAGGGAGGAGCAAGAGAAAAATTATTTGATTTGAATCTCAACAAAGGCATTCACAGAATTGAAACATCACCTCTGTTTGATTGCTTGCATTAAATGCATTGATTTCAATGTAGATGTTGATTTCTAATTTGATGTAATTGGATATATGATGGTGCATTAATTTTAAAGTGATTGGATTAACAATATGCATTGATTTTAGTGTAAGCACAAAACGGTATTGACAATGCACATTGAGTTTTGTGTTATAGTAATTTAACCAATTAATATTGGAGAGCAAGAGAGACAAGTATCATATTTACTAAAACATCTCGAGCTAAAGATTTAAATTATTTACGATTTAAATTTTCTTTTTCATATAATTGATATGAAAAGATGGCAAAACTAACAGGGGTGACAATAAGAATAGTAGAAGAGAATAGTTTGAGATTGATCACAATGAAAACTATTTGTAACATGAGTACATTCTTATTATTCACATTTTTTATCTTTCAACATTATTATTGTCACATTGCATTCAAAAAAATTATTTCATCATTAAAGTTATTAACAATATTTATCATCTCAACAAATTGAGGTAACTAAGAAAATTTAAAATTAAAATGACCAAGTTAATCTTAGAAATATTTAGCATATTTAAAATGATTATATTAATATTTGATATATTTACATATTATTGATAAAATTAATCATATCTTCCATAAATTTTCCTTTGAAGTACACGAATGAAACTAGCTTAGATCCATCTTAACTCCGGATCTATCATGCGCCGAGAGGGATCAAATCTCTTGAGGTGCAAACCTTTCCTCAAGTTTTGCACTCATAAAAGAGGTTTGCACCTCGAGATATTTTATCCCTCTCGGCGCTTGATAGATCCGGAGTTAAGATGGTTTCCCAAGTATATCCATTTACCACATTTGGTGACCATGAAATTCTCTCAATTTTATAGGTGGGGTCTTTCCTTCCAATATCACATTTCTTTTAGTTCTTTGGATAATGAAGGAACATGAGCTCTTTCAGAACACAAAAAGAACCACTCTGTTAGAGTTTAATATGTACATGGTAAGTGCACAAACAATAAGGCAAAATTCTTGGGGTTAATCGTCCATTCTAAAAAGTGTTAAATTGTAGGCTTTTATAATAGAAATAGAAATAATATAAATCCACACTAAAAAAATCTATTGAAATATTTAATTCTTTATGAGAATTTAGATGGTAGTGATATGAATAATAATTTTAGGTAAATGTTCACTCCAAAATCATTATTTATAATGGTCGTCTATTGTAATTATGGCGGGTTTTTATAATGTATATTTAAGTTATTTATAAAGCATGTGTTTTAAATGTTAAAGAGTTAAAAGAAAAATATTTTGTATAAAGTTTCATTTGGACTTGAAACTCAAAATTTTGGTTTCAAAAATATGATGTTGGCCTCATCAAGAGTACAAGTTGGCTCAGTTGAAGGATGCACCCATTCAACTCATTGAAACACTATAAATAAGAGGCATTTCATCCTCCCTCCCTCATGATACAATTTGGTTTTGTTTAAGAGAAATTCAAACTCGTGAGGAAAAAGTCGAGTTTATGATCTGAGGTATGTTCTTTTGTGTGGGCACATGAAGAAGGAAAGTGACTTTAATATGTGAGGAAACTTATATATAATATTTGAGGAATATCACTTATCTATTCTAAGGCTAGTGAATGACTAACTCTAAGGCGGTAAAGAAATTCATCATTGTGACTAGCAAAAGTTTGTTCTAAGGCAACGAAGTGCGACCCATGAGGACTAGTAAAACAATTTATGAGACAAGATCAAAGCATGTTTCCTAGGCCAAATTGACTTGACTGGGAGGATGGACCATGGACCAGGTTTGACCTAGTTGTTGAATTAGATGTATCTCTATTGAATTGAAGAACTCTCTATTGAAAAAGTTCTTGTGTTTTTCCAGATGTTGGTTTTTCCAAGGTAAATATCTTTATGATCCTACTATCTTATTTGTGATATGGTTGATGTCTTATGTGTAATTTTCTTAATGATGAAATCAGGCATAAGAGTGTACAAAATAATTAAGTCATAAAAAAAATTATTATTATAGAAGACTCTTTAAAAATCAACGGGGGATCAAAGCCTTAGGCGAAAGAGAAACCCTAGAAAAGGAAGTAATCATTGTTTCAAAAAGCCCTAATTTGTGCCTTTAGAAGTCCTTATATGAATCTTTGTTTAAGGTTAGAATTCATCTTATTCATTATTGAAAGGGACCATGACGTGAAGGCCGAAATCCTAATCCAATGTTGAAAAACTTAAAAATCTCAAACCAATAATTATCCAAGGTCTGGAGTGTGTTATAGGAGATAGGGATAGTCTAAAATTTTCAGATACATTATGGTTCCTCAAACCATATCTCAGTAAGGATTAAGTTCGTGTTGACAAGAAATAATAATATCATTTTAGGTATCCTCTGCTCCAAGCCTCGAGACCTATTAAAGAAGCCTTTGTTCAAATATCAAGAGACAAAAATTCTCATGTTTGAAAAGGTCGAACTACCTCAATCCCATCAAGTCTGAAAATCTCAGAGTTTATGGGTTGAATGGTATTAGGACTATAGGTGGGACAAAATATCGATATAAGAAAAAGAAATCTAATAGAAACATGCGTTCAATAATGAATACATTCATGGAATTGTCATTCTTATTTTTTGTCTCAATTAACATCTTTGAGCCAGTCTAAAGTGCTCGGGTCAAAAGTTAGAAGGACAAATGAAAACCATCGAGAATAAGTCCTAACTTTCATGTTTTATCATATCTTATTTATATGGATGCTAATCCAACAAAAGGACTTATAGTCAAGAAAGTTTCAGGACCGAGAAGACTATTAATAGGTTGCAAGTTTCTTAATTGTCACAAGGTGATCCGAAATTTTCATCTTTGATCCAATACAAAGGTTAAAGGTTATCTTAAAGAGTTCAAGGAAAGAGAACGAGTAATTTCATAGGAGCCCATATCACCTCAGTCTCCATGAGCTTGAAATCTTGTGACTGAAGAGCAAGACTTATGAAGGAGTTGAATCCTTAAATCAATTCAAAAGTTAATTTGGTATTTGTTCTATACATAAAAGAAGGATGAAATGCATTACAAGGAGTTTAACTCACTGATATTGGTCAGAGATCCACGTTGCAATAAAATATGAAGTTTGGCATGTGAGGTGTGTGTTGTTGTAAATTCCAAATCTCAATGATCATTTTGAAAGCATTGTATTGACATGCCTTATGTAGGATTTCTATCTCTTAAGGATAGAAAGGAGTAATTGCACCAGTGACAAACCCTTAAGGACAGACAAGAAGGAGTATGAAATTTATTTCTTGTAATTAAAGTTTTTCTGGCGCTTGTTTTCACATTGGGAAAGGCACTAAAATTTTTGATATAAAAAAATAAGTTTCTTAGAACCTATGAAATGTGGGACACATTATATAAGATTGTCATGCGCACATATATTGATGACTGATATGATATGAGTCGTGTATAAAGTTCTGAAAATGCAAATTTTAGATGTTGAGGCTCCAAAGATTAAAAGGCATCGACATTTTTTGTCATGAAATCTGTTGTACATCAAGGGAAGAGGATGTATTTATAGTAAGTCTGGTTACAATAGAAAAAAGATTGAGCTCCTATTTGGAATTAACTTTTGAAGTCATCTCAAGGAAGATGCATGTGCTTAGACCTCCTAGGTTGAAAGGCTCGAGTTCAATATTTGAATTGGCAACGTTGAAGAATTAATTAATTATAATTGGACAATGGAAATTAGAAGATAATGTTTGGCTCTGAATGATGAAACTTAAACCATGCACATTGATGTTTTGTAGAAACCAAATTACTTGGTTTAGAATAATCTAGGGTCTTTGAACAATTAAATATCTAGGGACTGTAACCCTACCAAGCAACAAGTTTTGGATAAAAAAATCCCTAGGGTTTAGGGACAAAACCCTAGGATTGAATGTTTCCACTAAAGGAAGAAACCCTAGTTCGTGCAAAGGAAGGACGATACCGTGATGGTGATGTCGAAAAAATTGATTTGCAAATTGGATGCAAGATCTATAGGGAGTTGGCATGTCCTCAAAAGATAAGTATTTTATATCTCTCTCATTTGATTAAATACTATTGTTGTTAATTTTACTAGTAGTTAGTCTCTTGTCCTTGAATTCTTTGTTTGGTTGTGATTGTTCTTCCTTAGCCTCCTAGTGAGGATTACATGTACATAATGAAGTTTCCCAGAGATTTGGTAGTAGATGGAAGAACAAAGAAAAGTTATGACAAGAGGACTTTCTTAGAAATAGGGATCTTTGTTGAGTGATATTGTCCTAGTTGGGATCTGAGTATGCCTTGATACATGCTGGAAAGAAGTAAGTGGTGATTTCCAAGAAAAAGTATGAATGTATGGAAAAAAGTATAAAGTAAAGGATTACCTCAGTAAGAGGGAGAAATATTATGAAATAAAATCTTACCAGGTACACTTTTGTCAATATTTATTTATGATTTTTGTTGAAAGCTACATCAAATGGATTCACAGATAATCTATTTTGGTGAAAGAAGAAGTGTACATAAGTACTACCTCAATATTGTTAGGTATATTGAGAAGTCTTGTGCTTGTAAAGAAATTATTTCTACAAACTATACTAGGATATGATAGATCAAGGTTGACCATGTATGATTTGTTTTCTGACGAAAGTAGAAGAGCTTATGTGCTAGCGGGAGTCGCATTGACCAAAATATTTTCTCTAGAGGGAGAAGTAAAGACTTCTCCAGGAGCCCTTGTTTCTAGCTTTAGAGGGATTTGACCTCAAAATTCAAGATGAAGGATATTGACTCGATAACTGACAACATCAGTGGAAGAGGGAGAAAATCAAGGTTTCCATGACAAGATTAATATGCGTAATAGAGTTCGCATATTATCGATTAAGAAATCATCCACACTATATGCAAAATTGTTCAATCGAAATAGATTATGATGCCTTAGTATTGCATCTATATTAGGGCATTCTATAACTATAAAATGATTCTCCATTGATGCTTTAGCAATCACTCTTCAAACATGCTTGTTCGTGTTTGCTCACCAGGGACCAAGTTTAACAGAAGTTTCCTCATCTCATGGAGGAACTCAATGCAATGGGGAACATTGCTTCCTAAGGGGGGAGGAATGATCCAGGTGGATATTGGTGGCCACCCAACTAGTCCACTTGGGGCCCTACCATTTTCTTTTTTAGTTTTTCAGTTTCGGCACAAATTACTATTTTTGGCAGTTTTTTCGGGTCCTGAACTTTCGGAGCCGTTTTGAGGCCCTAAACGACGTATTTTGGGAAAAACGAGAGCGACATGCATTATATTTTCCACATAAAATTTCTTAGTCCTGAGATAGATCTTTATAACGAGGTATGGTGCACGTCAAACGAAGATCGTATGCCAAAGTTACGTCCCCGGGAAGTTGTAATACCAATTTACCCAAACAGGGCCCATAGTTTTGTCGCTTCATCTCATAGGGTTAGGGTTTTGGATGTTTAGGGTTTTCCATTGTTTCTAAATAATAAATAGGCCCTCAAGCCTCATTGTAACTCAGTTCAGAGGCCTGTAGCCACCACATCTATTCTAAGAGATAAGCTACCAGCGCCCTAGCTAGTTTATTTCCACTACAAGGAAAAGACCCTCTAGCGGTTGTTTTTGAGGAACCCCACAGAAAAATACCCCAGACGTCCATTTCTAGCGGAGGATTCTAGAGGAGGTTGGCGGGCGGAGGTTTTTGTGGATGTATTTCGTCCGATGCTCTTATCAACCTAAAACGCACCAGTGCGTTCAATATGACAAAGCACCGGTACATTACAAAAATTGACACACACAGGCTCGGTGCGTTTTATTTTTGTAGAGCACTGGTGCTTTACATGTCGATCGCATAGATACTGCCTGGTGTGGAATAAATGAAACGCACCGGGGCGCCCACAAAACGGGTCCACCGGTGGATGGTTAAATAAAAAAAATTACAGCAAAAAACTGCATAAAACATTGGCACATCAGAAACAGTGCGCTCCGTACACACCCTCCCAGTGCTTTTAATTCAGCAACCGCGCCGGTGCGTGTCATATCGTCAGCCTCAGTGCTTCATAAAAAGCGCGCAGAACATAAACGACCCGGTTCCGAATGACTTAAACGCACTGGGATACCTGTAAATTCCGTGTACCATAAAAGGGTTTAAAACAATTAAAATTATGGCCAAAAAACCGCAAAAATCATTCGTTCACTGGGCACCGTTATCGGTGCGTCAGGTTACTGTATAGCCCCGGTGCGTCATCAAAGCGAGTGGAACATAAAATTCCTGGGGCGGAATGATGGAAACGCACTGGGATCCCCATAAATTCCGCGCACCGGAACAGGGTTAAATAAAAAAAAATTACGACAAAAAACCCATAGAAATCATTGGTTCACTGGACACTGTTACCGGTGTGTCATGATAATGTAGAGCATCGGTGCTTTAAAAATACTCCGCCCCGGTGCCTCCTAAAAGCGCGCGAAAACATAAAGAGCCCAATGTGGCATATATACAATGCACTGATACTCTAGAAAACATCCCGCGCACCGGAATAGGGTTAAATTAAAAAAAATTACAGCTATAAAACTGTAGAAATCATTGGTTCACCAGACACTGTTACTAGTGCGTCATATTAGTGTAGAGCACCGGTGCCTCCTAAAAGCGCGTGAAACAGAAAGAGCCCGGCACGGCATACAGGCAACGCACCAATATTACTGTAAAAGGCCTGCTCACCGGAATAGGGTTAAATAAGAAAATTACGGCCAAAAAACCGCAAAAATGATTGGTTCACCGGACGCCGTAACCAGTGTGTCTCCTAACTGTAGCGCACTGGTGCGTGACAGTTACGCCGCCCCTGTGCTTCCTCAAAGCGCGGGAAAACAGAAAGAGCCCGATGCAGCATTAATACAACGCACCGGTACTCCAGTTAAAACCTGGCGCACCATAACAGGTTTAAATTAAAAAAAAAAATTACGGCCAAAAAGCTGCATTTTTCACTTTTGTCAGTGCTACAGAGCTCTCAAGCACTGGTGCAAGTTATCCTTGCTTGAGTCGCACTAACATCCGTGCTCCCGTTGCACTTATTGCACGCACTGCTGCTGTACATTGCCACTAATCTCCAGCTTGAATTTTATAAAATAGTGGACAAATTTTATTTTTTAAATTGTACAGCCAATATGCCTCCTCGACGGATAAATGTACAAGTATTTTTCTAGTTTTTCCATAATTAAACCTTTTAGCAGAGTAGAAATTGAAAAACCCTTAAAATTAACCATTAAAAAAAATAAAAAAATGTCGCGTAGTGTGCTCGAGCCGTTCGGCTCGCACCGGTTGCGGTGTTGCCTGTAAATTTACAGGTCGCACCGGTTTGCGGTGCTGCCTGTAATTTTATAGGCCGCACCGCACCCGGTGCTGAAGGAGTCCGCACCGGTTCCGGGGCAGTACTGCGAGGCGCACGGTGTAATTTTAAAAATTTTAAAAAGTGCGGTGCGGTCATTTACATGGCCGCACCGTTGACAATGTTGAATCTCAGACACTTGGTGCGTTGACGAATTTATCCGTCCTGGGGCACGTAAGTTTTTCGGCACACCAGAACTGCCATTTGACATTGTCAACGATTTGGGTTGATAAATCGGTGCTAAGTGTATCCGCACCGGTTCTGGGGCAGATTCCAAAGGCGCACCATGTTATTGTCAATTTTACAACAAAGAGTGGTGCGGTCGGATACCTAGCCGCACCGTATGACTATGTACGGTGGCAGGAGGGCGGTGTGCTGACTTAGCTATAAGCCCCGGGGCGTATAGTGAAGTCAGCGCACCAGCCTCTTGACATCGCACTTAGTGAATGGTGTGCTAAAAATATTTTCTGGAGCACAGCGCCTAGTACTTTTTATATCATTATGTGCACCGTAGGCAGTGCGTCTCTAGGTAGGGACGGATCGTTACCGGTGCGTGACTGTGTTTTTGGCGTACCATCTCTTGTTTTATTTATTTTTCAAAAAATATTTATATATGTATATTTGTAAATACATGTGTCACTTAATTAAAAAATTGTGTTTAATATGTCAATCATTCAGAGACGTGAAAGGAGAGAAGAGGAGCAACAACAACAACAACAACAGGCAGAACAATATAACATGGTTCGCCTGTGGGAGGCAAGAGAGAGGGAGAGAGATGCGTACCCTTGCCCTATTACAGCAGCGACACAGGGGCTTCTAAGGCAGGTAGGCCTCCTCAAGTTCTATGAGGAGACTACTTCCCTAAAGTCCCATAGTGGTCTTTTGAGACATCTTATCCGAAGGTGGAATGCCCAGCGACAGGCTTTCCGAGTTAGTATCGACTAGTGGTACACGCCCACTGAGGAGGATGTTTATTTTATTACAGGGCTTTCGAGGAGAGGGGTGGATTTTCCCTTGTTCCCTGAGGTTCCAGCTGGCTATGTGGTAGGGAGTCAGTTAGTTTACTCCCAGAGATACATTAGAGCAGACATATTGTCTCCTTCAGATTTTCAGGTCTCTGGAGGACAGTTACGTATTGGTGCGTTTGGTGGTGAGGAGGTCCAGTGTCTATCACTTATCATTTCGACCATTTCGCACAACACCAATGACGGGCAACACATTAGTTGCCAGGTTTTATATTATGTTGATTCTTTACTACAACAGCCACGACTTGTCAGGTGGTTTGCCATCTTTTTACGACAGTTCTGTACGACATTAGATAGATATCGTGCTCGTGCACAAGGGAGGGTCAACTTCCCTTTTACTTCAGAGCTTTTTTGTTTATTTTTTGAGAGGTTTCCAGAGACGAGACCTTCTTTTCTTCGACAGCCTCGTAGGCCGATGACTAAGGCATGTATGCATGAGAATCCCTTCATTATGGTCCTCTGTCCTTATGCGGGGTTGGATTGGCGAGGGTGTGCCAACATCCTCTTCACAGATGATGAACCGCCAGATGATAGAGGTGATATTACTGTTTTATTTAAATTTATTCTAACATTTTCTTTAACTTGTTTTTATTAAATTGTGTAATGAAATTGTCTAATTATTGTTGTGTAATTGTATATATTTTGCAGACATTGGCTCTTATGATGGTGAGGAGATGCCGCCACCACCACCTGATCCAGTTGTGGATCTTGATGCCGAGGATTAGCAGGAGGCCGGTGCAGAGGATTAGAGACCTGCTCCTGCTGGTGCGCCAGCCCGTGGTCGACGTATGAGCGATGCTAGATACAGGATGGAGTTGGGCGACCAACTCATTCCATTGCTTGTTGAGGCGGGCATCCGCCCCACTAATTTCACAGATATAGAGGCCAATGATAGGCTCTTACAGATGTGGAGAGGCATGCCGCGTGACATGTACAGCCTGATGCGGCACGTCGTAGGAGTTACGACAACTTTTACGCGACTGACGAGGACTGTCGCACGTTACGAGCGAGTCACAACACATGATGGATAGTCTGCGAGGCGCAGCGTACCCTTGACATCTCATGATCGTTCACGGCCTCACGCCGCGCCAGATTTGCATGCAGAGCCTCCAGTAGCATCTACCAGCAGTCATCATGGAGATGAGGCTCGATCATCGACTGATCCATGACATTTATATTACAGTTGTATATTTTTACCATTATTCAGTTATATGTATATATATATCTATATTATATGGTCCATGTATTTTATGTTCATTTTGCAGTTGTACTTAATTTACATGTTGGTGATCATCATTATGTGTATGTTGTTAGGTCATGTTAGATATGTTAATTTAATGTGCAGCTTGTAGATAGATGTGTATGTGATAGCATAGATGTATATTTGATGTATGTGATAGTAAGTGATTTTGAATGTGTTTTTTAGTCAAATATGATGTTTGCATGATGCTTATCATGAACGTGATGTTTATTAATTAATTTATAAATACCAAATGATCATGATATTGTAAATTTGTAATATTTGTATTTGTAATTGTATTTAAAATTCAAAAAATGTAATTGTACGTGAAATTGTAAAATTGTAATTGTAATTCTAATAATTCTAATTCTAATTCTAATTCTAATTGTAATTGTATGTAAAATATTTGTAAACTTTTAATTTTATGAATGTGAAATGAATTTATTAAAATTTTTAAATTTGTAAATTTGTAAATTTTAAATAATTGTAAAATAATAAATATAGAA
Source organism: Pinus albicaulis (assembly GCA_034641835.2). NCBI lineage: Eukaryota > Viridiplantae > Streptophyta > Pinopsida > Pinales > Pinaceae > Pinus > Pinus albicaulis. The sequence goes on along the minus strand of CM076570.1, from coordinate 267,443,630 downwards.
TAATATGATTTATTGTAACATAAGGAATATAGAAAATAATGCAAATAAATTCCTATATTTAGTTAGAATTATCATTATTTTATTATGATCTTAGATACAAAAAAATAATTAATTTATACAGTACACCATTTTTTTGAGATCAAGTACATAATACCAAACTATCAAGTGAATTATTGATTTTAACATTAACACAATGAAAATTACCAATTAATTCAAATTAATACATATTACATTAATATTTCGAAAAACTCATCTTAAAAAGTATAAATAGTGATGAAATAACACATATTGTACCATATCACTCTCGGTTCTCATGATCACCCTCATTATCTTCTAGCTCACATGGTATGATAACACTATTGTTCTCAAAAATATGTTTTGATCTAGGGTCATGTATCAATACGAACCACCAATCCCTATCCAAGACATCTGAGTAGAAAAACACCTGGTTGCAGTGTTTAGGGAAAACATAGGGCTCCTTAGCTTCATCCCACATCATTCTAGAGTTGATACATATCAGCCTACTATCGCGATCTTCCTTTACAATATTCTGATCAAAGGTGTTTCGCCACTTGCACCTAAAAATAACACATTGGAAAGAAGAGAAAATCCACTTCAATGATCTCTTGTATATTTTCGACGTAACCTAACATCCCTCTTACTAGTTGTTGATCATGGTGGCTAGATTGACTAGATTGATCGAACTCAACTTCCACTCCACAGTCCTGTGTGATGTTTCCAGCATCAGCATTTTCTGTGCAAAAATGGTGTCCATATGCCCACATAGATGGGAACAAATGCACCTATTATAAAAAAGTTTAAAAAATCATATAAGTGTCATGTGTCTTATAAATAATAATCCAACAGTTAAAATATGAAATATAGATGTCTTAATATAAGTTTCAAATTTACATATAAATTATTACCGAGTTGCTGCACCCAATCCCTCCGTTTAGCGCATCCTCTTCAGCACGTGGGTAACGACCGGTAGCACCGTATTTCTCTCTGAATTGGTCAGCAACCCTACTGTTGGGGCATATTTTTGGCATATTATCCTTTAAATGATCGAGATAAGGCATGCTTCTACCATTCAACTATCTGAATTCTTTCCTATCACTATCCAATTTCATTCTTTTTTGTTCGTACAAAGAGACCCACCGTTGTGACTCTTCAGAATTTTCAAGAATGAATTTATTTATTACTTCAATTTCTATATTCGCTGATGAAATCAAACCAAAATTATATAGTACTTATAGATTAAGATAAACATTATATCGAAGTTCAACATGAATATAATTAATTACTTTTTGTAACTTTGAAAAATTATAAGTCACTTACTCTTTTTCAAGTGCTTTTTTCCACTTGTTTGGAGCAACTCTCCTTCTCTTTTGTCTTCATCCAATTCATTGCTCCAAATCACCGCACCTGGTCTGTTGTCGATCTGCTTGATGTATTCACTGGCATAGTAGAAAGACTCATACGATATGTACCCCTCTGCCATAGACCCCTCGGGTTTTGCCCTTTGTCGAACAAAACCTTTCAATTTTTTCATGTACCTCTCTAAGAAGAACATCCAACGACAAGAAAGAAACCCAACTAATTCAACCTCATCTACTAGGTGGATTAGAAGATGAACCTGTAAGTCCATGAAACTCGTCGGTAGTTCCTTCTCAAACATACAAACAATCTCAACTATCTCTTGATGCCACCGTGGAATGCTAGCCACATGAATCTCCTTTGACGTGATCCAACGTATAAATGCAGATAATTTAGATATGGCACGTCCTAGGTCTTGAGGGAATTCATGTTTCACACACCCACGCACAAACAAAGGATAATGACACTGCAAAGTTATAAAAACGTGCAATAATATACAAAATTAGTTATGTTTTATGATCACCGCATGGGATAAAATTTATTAATATAACAAATAATAAAATCATGCTTTTGACATTATACGTACTCTTAGAAGATTCAAATGGTCATGCGATTTCAACCTCGACAAATGGTCATCCACGGTGAAGCAGCGCCGTAGTGAAGACCCATATGAAGTTGGCACCCTCACATCCATTATAACTTCCTTTGCCAAAGATATATCATCTTTTTTTAAAATCCATGGGACATCACCTTCTTTGAAAAACCATGAATTAGAGGGACCAACGCTTGCCTCTGATCCTGTATTTTCTAAACGTCTTGGCCAATATTTCTTTTTAGTTTTTGACGTAATAAGATCTTTCCTAACCGCCAATGTGTCACTTTGTTTCGATGATATGTGCCTCCATAAAGAAGATGAAACATTTTTAAATATATGCATGGGATTTAATAAGTGGGCACTCTTAAGATGCTCCCAATATGGGAGGTCATAAAAGATAGATTTCATTTTCATCCCAATGGGCAATTTCTCAACATAGGTGTTGAAGAAATCTGGATCATCGAACTTAGGCTCCCCATTTGAATCGAACATTTATGTGAACTCCTTCTCCTCTCTCTCATATGCTCTAAGCCATTCATCTGGTGTCATTATTGGAGGCCTTTGGGTTCTTTCTCGTTTACCATTGAAAGTGGATGCTGCTCTTCTGTAAGGGTGTTATTCTGGTAGGAATATCTTGGAGCAATCATACACTGGCTTTCGTAGGTCCTTCGACCATCTAACTTTCAGAGAGGGTCCACAACATTTACATCCAAAATACCCTTTTGTTACAAGACCCACGAGATTATATTTGTATACATTAATTAATATGCATGGCACATTAAAGACTATCATGAAGATAAAAAATAATAATATTACAATGAATTAAATAACTAATATGTGAAAGAATATTGTTACATTATATCTAAACAAATCAATAAATTAAACATGAAATTTACCAAAGCAAACTCCTAAGCCTAGATAATCATGTGTCGTGTAAGCACATATGCCATACAATGTAAACCTTCTCTCTGCTGTGATGGGTCTTGATACATCATATACATTTATCCTATCCCATAATTCCTTCAATTCATCTACCAGTGGTTGTAAGTAGACATCCATATTCTTCACTTGTCTTCTACCAAGGACTATGAGAGCCAACATAAGATGTTCATTCTTCACGGAAAACCATGGGGGGATATTGTTATTGATCACTACTACAGGCCAAACAGAATAATTTGTGTTCTGGAGGGAGTATGGGTTGACGTCATCCATGGCTATGCTGAGTCGTAGACTTCGTACTTCATTCTTGAATTTTTCAGGCCATGTATCCTCTATATGCTTCATGGCTATTGAATCAGTTGGTATTCGCATAACTCCCAACTCACTTCTGTGTGAGGCATGCCATCCCTGCAACATAGCTAATTCTTTGCAACAAAAGAGCCTTTGAATTCTTGGGATTATAGGCATGTGCCTCAATATCTTAAAAGGAGGACCAATACATGATTTACCCTTCTTTTTTGATTTATCATACCTGTCATGCCCACATTTCGGCCACATATCTGTCTGCATATTATCCTCTATATAGAATACAATCATTTGGACATGCATGATATGATATGTACTTAGTTCACCCAACATTTTCAACAATTTTTTTGCCTCCTCGCAGCTACCGGGCAAGACATTATCACTCGGAAGAATCTTATCTTTGAATAACCTATAGTTGGTGATCATGGAAAACTATATTAATAAATGTACTTTAATTTCGATATAATTATTAACGTTCATAAAATTTAACATTTGTATTGTTCATTGCAGTGTACTGATTATATTTCAAATTTATATATAAGGCCGAAAGTACTTTATGGTAACTTACCTCAAAAATTCTGAGAAACATGCATTTGACAAGCCAAAATTTGCTTTCAAGTTGTACAGTAACATCGTTGTCCCCAACTGGGTAGACTTTTACTGACCGTTGGGTCCAAAAAGAGGGGTGGTGGAAGAAAATTTAAGGCTTTTGAAAAAGGTGTCAGCGATATGAGCATCATCCCCTAGCCGATCATCATTTTGGAATGCATCTAACAACATTGTCTCCATGGCAGTCGTATCCATTAAGCAATCATCCATACCAACCTCTATTAGATTGTCTCCATTGCCAGCTTGTGAAGAACTACTATTGCTGTAGTCATTCCTAATTGGTGAATCTGGACGTAGCGGGAATTGAATCGGTGGTTGATTCAACCATTCTTGGTATTGTTCCGCTCCGATTTTTTCTCTTAATTCAACCTTCTCTCGATTTGACATTGTCATGGGGTGCAACGGAAGATGCAAGGTATGTCGTTCATCATCACTAGAATCCTAATAGTTAAAAAAAAAAATTGAACATGATTAGTACAAAATATTATGATATCAATTAGTAACCACGTTGATAATATTTCATGATTATAAATTGGTTTGATGTTGAAATAATTACGTACATATTAATCAATATATATACCAAACAATTATAATTATAATTACCATCATTGTCCCGGGATTGTGGCTAGAAGATGCAATATTGTTACAATTGGCAGGGCACTGAAGCGGTTGTCCATTTTCATCTACCAAATGCGTGTAGAAATTTGCTGAATAATGATTAATTATCCACCGAGACTATCCTGATCACATACAATTCGAATTTATATGCAACACATAATCTCTTCCACTCAGATCATCGAACATGCGGAAATAAAATCAAGCGATAACACATCAAATCATCATACACATTAACACAGTATGTATGGGGAAAGATTATAGCTGAAAACCCCACAGCTATTGTGTATATTATAATGGAGAAATAAAGTAACAAACTCAGTACAATACTCCTCACAAGTACTCAGTACTTTCTCATACAGTTACCCACAATCTAGCTCAGTTTTGAACAGGTTACTGGTTCAAAACTCACTGCCAATTGCCTTGCCTCTATTGCGCAATCCAGGCCTGTCTATATAGAGATCCAAGGTTCGAATCTCCTTGGCTTGACTGCGAAATTGTCATGGACAAATCCTCCAAGTGTGGTGCAAATCTCATGCACAACTGATGTCGCCACTGATAGCTAACTCCACCCTTTCATCTACCTCTTTCACTGGTCTCCACTGAACTGATCATGCACTGTAGGGAACTGATGTGTTCTTGAGTTGAATAATGAGTTACTAATTAATGAATTAAATAATATTTAATTCACTCCACTCATAACTAATTGATTAGCTAGTTAAACTAATCTCAACTAGTTCAACTAAAATAAACGGAACACAACTCCACTAGCTGTCTCATTAACTCCACCAAACTTCTGCCACTGAAGTCCTAACTGAAGTCAACCATGCATGATGCCATCAAACCCTTGGGGATAGCGTAATTCCTCTGTCAGATGCATGAGCCACTTCTGTAGCTCGAACTGAAGTGCTCCAAGAGAGTAAACTGTTGTTTAGAGTCCAAATATTATTAAGGGTAAATAATATTTGACTTCCCTATTTTTAGGAGAGGCAGTCTAAAAATAGCCTTCGACCTCTTCGACCTAAAATATAGAGTCTCATATATTTTTACCAACATGACCAATGCTCCAAGAATCTCAAACTGGAATCCCCGAACCATGCTCCATATGTCTAAAAATAGACATAGTCTAAAAATAGACTTTGCGCCAGAATTTGCCTGCGGGCCCACTTAGTGAAGGCGAATTCATTTCACTAAGCTCCATCATCTTGCTGCATTTTCAACACTCCCTCTTAGCAAGATATGGATTATCTGCAACCCCTATCCTGCCTCTGTGGAATTCAAACTTGCTCCTGGTGAGCGCCTTCGTCAGGATGTCGACATCCTGATCCTCCGTGGGAACATATGAAAGCATCATGATTCTCCGCTGAACACAATCTCTGATATGATGATACCAATATGTGAAGCCATGCTGCCTCAACTGATCCTCCTGTCTGTACCATGAACCATATCCCGATGTGCCTCTAATATAACGCAATACATGCTTGCCTGCCTTCCAAAAGAGCTTGGTAGGCTTAACCATAGCTTGTGAAAGCTGGTTAACAGCATAGCATATATTGGGTCGTGTATTGACCAGATACATAAGCGACCCCACCAACTGTCGATAGACAGTGGCATCCACTACCTCCGCTGAAGTAGCATCCTCCTTCCTCCAACCACCAGGAAGAGGAGTGTCAACAGGCTTGCAGCCTCTCAGATCATCACACATGCGGAAATAAAACAAGCGATAACACATCAATTCATCATACACATTAACAAAGTATGTATGGGGAAATCTTATTGCTGAAAACCCCGCAACTATTGTGTATATTATAATGGAGAAAACATGTAACAAGTCAGTACAATACTCCTCACAAGTACTCAGTACTATCTCAGTATGATGGTACCTGATGTCGATGTGTTTGGATCTATCATGAAATAATAGATTAGCCGAGAGTTTAATGCAACTCCGGTTATCACAGTAAATCACTGTAGGCTCCAAATGCAACCCGAACAATCCAACGAGGATCTTCCTCATCCAAATAGCCTCGCATGCAGCCAAGCTTGCTGCCATGTACTTGGCCTCTGCTGAACTGAGTGCCACGGATCTCTGCTTCCTGCTGTACCAAGAAACTGTTGTCGACCCAATGCTGAAAACTCCTCCAGATGTGCTCTTCTGGTCCGTTGGGCTCCCTGCCCAATTTGCATCGGTGAAGCTAGAAAGCTTCACTCCATCCTCCTGTCTGTACCACAAACCATATCCCGATGTGCCACTAAGATAATGCAATACATGCTTGTCTGCCTTCCAAAAGAGCTTGGTAGGCTTAACCATAGCTTGCGAAAGCTGGTTAACAGCATAGCATATATCGGGTCGTGTATTGACCAGATACATAAGCGACCCCACCAACTGTCGATAGACAGAGGCATCCACTACCTCCGCTGAAGTAGCATCCTCCTTCCTCCAACCACCAGGAAGAGGAGTGTCAACAGGCTTGCAGCCTTGCATGTTGAACCTCTCCAGAATCTCCCGGGCATACTTGCCCTGAGAAACAAACAGTCCTCCGATGTGCTGCCAAATCTCCAATCCCAGGAAATAATGAAGGATGCCCAAGTCCTTCATCTCGAACTCTCGTGCAAGATCCTCCTTACATGAAAGTATCAACTGCTCATCGCCAGTCAAAATCAGATCATCTACATACAGTATGATGATCAACAGCTTCCCCTCCACCACAATCTGGTACAGGTTAGGATCCGCCTCACTCTTGGAGAATCCAAGCCCGGTGAAGTAGCTGTCTATCCGAGTGTACCAAGCACGAGGTGCTTGCTTCAGCCCGTACAGTGCTCTCTTGAGTCGGAACACATGCGACTCACTGCTGAAGATCTCGAAACCTTCAGGCTGCTCTATGTACACCTCCTCCTCAATAACTCCATTGAGGAACGCAGTCTTCACATCCATCTGATGAATGTGCCACCCCATCTGCGCTCAGAGAGCAAGGATCGTCCGTATGGAAGAGTACCTTGCGACAGGTGCAAAATTCTCCTCATAGTCAATCCCCTCGATCTGTGAAAAGCCACGGGCGACAAATCTCGCCTTGTACTTCTCCACACTCCCTTCAGCCGCCTGCTTCACTTTGTAGATCCATCGCGAACCCACCACTGATTTCCCCTCCGGTCTTGGGACAATCTCCCATGCACTGTTTCTGACGATCGAATCATATTCTTCGATCATGGCACCTACCCATGCGGGTTCCTCCACAGCTTCCTCAAAAGAGGATGGCTCCGTCACAACACATTGACTCACAAGAGCCATGTATCCAGTGTACCAATACGGTGACTGCCTCTGTCTGCGCTGTGCTGTAGGTGGTCCTACAACCTTCTCTGCATCTCGAGCCAGTCGCTCAGCTTCTGTAGTGCGCATGCGCCCTCTGATGGTTGGTGCTACATGGGTGGTTTCTTCCACCTCCTGAACTTCCTCTTGTGGCTGATCCACATCCGTAAGCTCCTCCTTAGGAACTAATAGCTCCTCATCTGCATGCAAGTGTAGCTCCCTCTCAAGCGAACATTGCATGGCTTTCTCCTCCTGAAATTTTATATCCCGTCGCACAACAGTCTTTCGACTGTCTGACAAATACACCCGATAGTTGTGAGGTGTATCAGTGTACCCCACAAATATTCCAACCTCAGCGGTTGGATCCATCTTCCTTCTTGCATCCTTTGTCACATGCATGTAGACAGGAGAACCAAAGATCCGCAAATGGGAAATATCAGGCCTCTTGCCAGAATAAGCCTCCTCCGGTGTACTCATGCCAAGAACCTTGTGAGGACAACGGTTCTGCACATACACTGCTGTATTGCATGCCTCAGCCCACAAGTGAAGGGGTAGGCCCTGATCATGCAACATCGCCCGTGCAACACCCATGATCGTTCTGTTCTTCCGCTCAGCCACCCCGTTCTACTGTGGGTTATGGGGTGCGATGAGCTCTCTCTGAATCCCTTCTGCACTGCAGAACTCCTTGAATTCAGCTGAGATGAATTCACCACCATTGTCGCTCCTTAGAGCAATCAACTTCTTCCCCGACTCCTTCTCGACCAGTGCTTTAAACTCAGAGAACTTCGCGAATGTATCTCTCTTCTTCTGCATGAAGAAGATCCAACACTTTCGAGAGAAATCATCAACAAAGATCACGTAGTACTTGTGATTTGCCATCGAAGCAACTGAGAAAGGACCACACACGTCTGTGTGAACTCTCTCAAAGATCGTCGTGGCGCGACTATCCTTCTCATGAAAGGTGGCTTTCACATACTTCCCTAAAGTACACCCCTTGCACTGATCTGACTGCGCAAGAGTGCCCTTAGGAAGCCCAGTAAAAATCTGCTGCAGGATCTTCAAAGCTCCATGGTTGTAACGCCCCAAGACTTCATGGGCACGTTCGATGGAACGGGCGCATCGGTTGGGCGTTTGGGTGAGCTCGGGCGCCGTGCAACGTAACGGGTGCACGTCGCACCGTTGGAGAGTCACGGGCGCGCAAGTGTACGTAGCGAGTCATACGGGTGAGTTGGTGGAGAGGCGAGTCAACACGATGTTGGCAACGAGTTTATACTACCACGGATGCCCCCTTGGGCAAGCGACCGACGGATGAGTCGGTGGGTCAGCCGACGCGTTGGGCGCGGCCGACGCCACCCTTGGTGGGCGAGCGACCAAACGTGGGGGTCGGCTCGGGTCGGCCGAGCGCCCCACACACCCACAAACACGACGTTTCGTGGGCGACGGACGTAACGAATGGGTCAGCTCGTGGTGAGACGAGCGACCTCAACTCCACACGCGTTCATATATATAGGATGAGTGTTGGGGAAGTGGATACAACAAACGAACAAGCACAAGCAACATCAAGGCGAGCCAAGCATAGCACCACGAGTTGGCCAACAGCTCGTTGGTGGTAAAACAACGAAGGCGTAACGATAGCAACAGGAGTCGGGTCGAGTCAGGTCGTAGGCAGGGCGAGCGCACCACAGACCACCGCAGCCGCACAGCAGGTCGGGTCGGGTCGGGTCAGGGCGGGCGCCTCTGAACGACGGGTCGAGTCGGGTCGTGTCTGGGCGCCGAGTAATGGCAGCGGCCCAGCACTAAAATTGCGATTCCGGGAGCATCATTGATCGGATTGAGGTGACGTAAATTGTATTAGGTGTGTCTTGTTGAGAGGCATCCAACCATAGAGGTTTGGGATGGATTGGACGCACGGTTAGCTCAGAAAACGCTCTGCACTAGATTGGAGCAACGACTGAGTGACCCGAGTGACCAGCACTTGGGCAGTTTTGGGGCAACACTTCCGAAGGTGAACTTGATGATTGTAAATGGTTGTAAAAGTCTGTTTTAGGTTGGTTTGATGATTGGTAAGCCTTAGAGCTTGGACAAAAGGCAAATAGCCTTGCCAAGGAGCAGAAGTGGCTTCTGCTGGATTGGACATTGTAACTTCATTTTTATGAAACATAATATCCGGGCAGACTCATTTTAAAAGGGAGTTGCCCCTCCCTTGTATGTATGGGCGTACTTGTGGTTTGATATTGATGTTTATGTTTATTTCCGCACATTGAAAGAACATTTGTAATAATAACTAACGAATGTTGCTTAAGGCATAGTCTGGGCACTTGAGTATTTCGCAAAAGAAAAAGTACGGCAGTGCCGCACCGGCCTACATAGAGTGGTTGAGAGACACCCGTGGTGTAGGGGCGTGACAGATGGTATCAGAGTGCTGTGCTACCGTGGATGAAGGGATGATACCTTCATCGGGAGCTTTTTGTCAAGCAGAACACGCGTGTGGCCGCATGCTGGTGTTGAAGCTGACTTATATATTTGGGGTTTCTCTTGAGACCTTAGCTAAAGCAAGGCTTTTGTCAGGGCTAAAGCTAGAAGAAGAGACATGTCGAGTTGGGAAGAATTCGAAGAGAAGACTTGTGAAGCATTGCGATGGATAGAGCAGTTGAACGAAGAAATCCCAAGGATTCGGAACAAACTTGGAGTCGTGGAAAGAAAATTGGTAGAAACTTGGAAGAAGGCTAAGAAGATTCATGAAGAGGTGAATGAGGCTAAGATCGCTCTTATGGCCTTGTGCAAGGAGGGGATCTCTTATTCAAATCAAGATGAGTTCGAAAGACTTCGAGACAAGATGGACCAGTTTGAAGGATGGATGGCATTATGCTATGAACTACAAACTCACCGAGATGAGCTTGTTAGACTTGAAGAGAAGAACCATAAGAAGAGATTAAAACCTTCTATGGGGAAGCCGAAGCAGAATGTTATGGATGTTGTTTTGGTGAAGGAAGAACTTTTACAACAAGTTGAACCTAAACCAAAGACACCACAAACGTTGGAGCTTGAAGCTATAAGGGAAGCAGGTTTGGAGGCTCGTAAGAAGCTTGTGAACATGACAAAGTTCTTGGAGGAAACAAGGCAGGAACACTACAAGGCTCTTGTGCAAGTGGAGGAACGCTTGGAACACATTGGAGACAAGATAGTGGAGATGCGAACTTCCTTGAAATACTTTCATGGGCAAACTGCTGAAATGGGGAAATCAAAGGATGTTGCAGATGTAGCAAGTGTCAAGGATGAACTTGATAACCAAGTTGGACCAAGACCAAGCACGTTGCAAGCATTGAAGATGCATGATTCTTGTGAGGATGATATGATGGAAGAGATGAAGGACGAACTTGTGACACAAGTTGAACCAAGACAAGACACATTGCAAGCATTGGTGGACAAACCACATGGAGGTGTTGCAAATGTGAGCATGATCGTGGAGGAACTTGGTAAGCAGGTGGTACCAGGATCGAACACATCAAAGGCATTGATGAGGATGGAGGACACTCACTTGAGGAGTCTTCATGGAGATATGACTTGTGTTTCATGGAAGCATAAGGAGGATGGACCGCATATGGAGATGAGGAAGAAGATGACTTCTTTGCCAACACCATTGGTGACTACTCCTTGGATGACTTCAATGAGACCTTGTACGTTGATGGAGCAAGGGACATGGGACGATGCAAACCTTGTTGAGGCAATTTGTGACCCTACACTTGATGGTCCAAATGCCCGGGACAAGGGTGGAACGTGATGGCCTTTGTGATGGAAAGGGGTCATGCTTAGCCACATAGAATGGCAAGTGCCCGGCATGACCCATACACTACCTTGGTGGTAGGGCACGTTGATGGAGTGAACTTCTTCATGGCTTCAACCAAGAAGGACCTCTTGGCAGACCTTTAGTGGAGGAGCAGCTTGAAGGAAGTACTCACATATATATGATGGAGGTAGGAGTGACCGAGAGCACTTCACTTCGACATGTTGAGACATGATGATGATGAGAGTTGAGTTGAGTTCACTTGGATGAACACATGGGAAGCCAAAGTCATGGACATGGACTACATGGAGATATTTATAGATGGACTGATGGGACGTTGTTCACCATGAGCAACTTGGAAATTGGTTGGATGAGCAGCCTATGAGACATTCATATGTTTGCAGGTGAGAACTTGTGATGGCACTCATGGCCAATACAAGTAGGCTTACCAATGCTTTGGATATGATGAGGCATGGGAGTTCATGACGGAGATGTCTTGGTGGTACACACTTTGGCATGGGCTTGAGTCTACTTGACTTAGCCACACTTACTACTTTTGATGATGCTTGGAGGATGAGCCTACTTGCATACAAGTAGCACATGGATTAGCATCATGGACAACATGTTGTGGATGAGATGGATACACTTCATGGACCCAAACATGGCACTTGGATGAGATTCAAATGGATGTGACAGATCACAGGAGGAACGACTAACGCATGGTATGAGGATGTGCATTCTCACGATGAGAACGCAAGGTTGGATTGATCACCCAACTAGTTCGAGTTGTGGGGTCCGGAAGTGTGCGGAGTTATGCCGGATACATAGCAGCTTTTGTTGTGTTGAGTTGGTTGGAGTACTTGATGCAGAGTTTCACATGGATTTGATGATGGTTGAGGAGATATCTCATGGACATAAACCTTGCTGGGTTATGCGACGATAGTTGCGATGATATCGTGCACATGGGTGCAATGACAGTTCGTACAGCGACACTTGATGGCAGTTGCGACGACATTTCACACATGGAGTTGTGATGGACCGTGCGACGATGAGATGATGTTGTCAAGGGACGACAACGTTTTGAAGTGGGGGAGAATGTAACGCCCTAAGACTTCATGGGCGCGTTCAGTGGAACGGGCGCGCCGGTTGGGCGTTTGGGTGAGCTCGGGTACCGTGCGACGTAACGGGCGTGCGTCGCATCGTTGGAGAGTCACGGGCGCGCAAGTGTACGTAGCGAGTCATACGGGCGAGTTGGTGGAGAGGCGAGTCAACACGACGTTGGCGACGAGTTTATACCACCACAGACCCCCCCTTGGGCGAGTGACCGATGGACGAGTCGGTGGGTCGGCCGACGCGTTGGACGCGGCCGACGCCACACTTGGTGGGCGAGCGACCAAACGTGGGGGTCAGCTCGGGTCGGCCGAGCGCCCCACACACCCACAAACGCGACGTTTCTTGGGCGATGGACGTAACGAGTGGGTCGGCTCGTGGTGAGACGAGCGACCTCAACTCCACACGTGTTCATATATATAGGATGAGCGTTGGGGAAGTGGAGACAACAAATGAACAAGCACGAGCAACATCAAGGCGAGCCAAGCGTAGCACCACGAGTTGGCCAACAGCTCGTTGGTGGTAAAACAGCAAAGGCGTAACGACAACAACAGGAGTCGGGTCGAGTCGGGTCGTAGGCAGGGCGAGCGCACCATAGACCACCGCAGCCGCACTATAGGTTGGGTCAGGTCGGGTCAGGGCGGGCGCTTCTGAACGGCGGGTCGAGTCGGGTCGTGTCTGGGCGCCGAGTAACAGCAGCGGCCCAGCACTAAAATTGTGATTCCGGGAGCATCATTGATCGGATTGAGGTGTCGTAAATTGCAGTAGGTGCGTCTTGGTGAGAGGCATCCAACCATATAGGTTTGGGATGGATTGGATGCACGGTTAGCTCAGAAAATTCTCTGCACTAGATTGGAGCAACGGTTGAGTGACCCGAGTGACCAGCACATGGGCAGTTTTGGGGCAGCACTTCCGAAGGTGAACTTGATGATTGTAAATGGTTGTAAAAGTCTGTTTTAGGCTGGTTTGATGATTGGTAAGCCTTAGAGCTTGGCCAAAAGGCAAATAGCCTTGCCAAGGAGCAGAAGTGGCTTCTGCTGGATTGGACATTGTAACTTCATTTTTATGAAACATAATATCCGGGCGGACTCATTTTAAAAGGGAGTTGCCCCTCCCTTGTATGTATGGGCATACTTGTGGTTTGATATTGATGTTTATGTTTATTTCTGCACATTGAAAGAACATTTGTAATAATAACTAACAAATGTTGCTTAAGGCGTAGTCTGGGTACTTGAGTATTTAGAAAAAGAAAAAGTACGGCAGTGTCGCACCTGCCTACAAGAGCGGTTGGAAGACACCTGTGGTGTAGGGGCGTGACAACAAGGCACTCGGGCGGTCACAACTTAGCAAATCTGACACGGGCGCCCTCGGGCCAAACGACCCGACCCGACCCGAACGGACGCCCTCGGGCCAAACGACCCGACCCGACCCGAATGGACGCCCTCACCTGGCACGACCAAACGACCCGACCTGAACGGACGCCCTCACCCGGCGCGCCCGACCAAACGGACGCACATGGGAGCAAACGGAAAACAGGCCGCCCGGACGTGCACAAGGCACCCGGGCGGTCACAACTTAGCAAATCTGACACGGGCGCCCTCGGGCCAAATGACCCGACCCGACCTGAACGGACGCCCTCACCCAGCACGCCCACCCGAACGGACGCCCTCGGGCCAAACGACCTGACCCGACCCGAACGAACGCCCTCTCCCGGCACGCCCACCCGAACGGATGCCCTCGGGCCAAACGACCCAACCCGACCCAAACGGACGCCTTCACCCGGCACGACCAAACGACCCGACCCGCCCCGAACGGACGCCCTCACCTGGCACGCCCACCCGTCCCGACCCGAACGGATGCCCTCGGGCCAAACGACCCGACCCGCCCCGAACGGACGCCCTCACCTGGCACGCCCACCCGTCCCGACCCGAACGGATGCCCTCGGGCCAAACGACCCGACCCGACCCGAACGGACGCCCTCACCTAGCACGACCAAACGACCCGACCCGACCCGACCTGAACGGACGCCCTCACCCAGCACGACCAAACGACCCGACCCGACCCGAATGGACGCCCTCACCCGTCACGACCAAACGACCCGACCCAAACGGACGCCCTCACCTATCACGACCAAATGACCCGACCCGAACGGACGCCCTCACCCGGTGCCACACGGCCCACCCGACCGAACGGACGCACATGGGAGCAAACGGCAAACGGGTCGCTCGGACGTGCACAAGGCACTCGGGCGGTCACAACTTAGCAAATCTGATACGGGCGCCCTCGGCCCAAACGACCCGACCCGAACGCGTTTGGCCGGGCGCCCTCACCCGACGCGACAGGGCGCGCCCGACCCGACCCGAACGCGTTTGGCCCGGCACCCTCACCCGGCGCGCTCGACCCGACCCGAACGCGTTTGGCCCAGCACCCTCACCCGGTGCGCCCGACCTGACCCGAACGCCTTTCGCCCGGCGCCCTCACCCGGCGCACCCGACCCGACCCGAACGCATTTGGCTGGGTGAGTCGGGTGACCCACGACTGGGCGCCTCTGTACGAACTACACGACAGTGCGGAAGCCATTCCTGGAGCGTTCAGAGTCGGAATTGAGTGTCGTAAATTGCAGAATGTGTGTATTGACGGGCCACATCTAATCGTACAGTTGGGAAGTGGATTGGACACACAGGGAGCTCGAGGGATGGTCTAAACTGGTTTGCAGTGCCGATTTGAGTGACCCGGCAGCACTTGGGCAGTTTTGTGCAGGATATTCCCAAGGTGAATTCTGATGATTGTAAATGATTGCTGTAGGCTAGTTTGATGGTTGACAAGCCTTAGAGCTTGGTCAAAAGGCTAACTTTCCTTGCCAAGGAGCAGAAGTGGCTTCTGCTGGATTGGAACTTATTATTTCATATTTATGAAACGTATTATCGATCGGACTCATTATTAACAGGGAATTGCCCCTCCCTTGTATTTATGAGCATACTTGTGGATTGATAATGATTTTTATGTTTATTTCCGCATATCGAGAGAACCTTTGGTTAATAACTAACAAGTGTTGCTAAAGGCGTAGTCTATATACTTGAGTATTTGGAAAAAGAAAAAAGTACGGTAGTGCCACACCCGTCTATAGCGTGGTTGAAAGACACCGAAGGTATAGGGGCATGACAACTAGGCACACAGGCGGTCTCAACTTAGCATTTTTGATACGGCCTCCCTCACACGACCCGACCCGAACGCGTTTCCTTGGGCGCCCTCACACGGCACGACCTGACCCGCCCTAACGAAGCCACAAAGGATCAAACGGAAATCGGGTCGTACGAACATGCACAAGGCACAGGGGCGGTCACAACTTAGCATTTTTTATACGGCCTCCCTCACACGACCCGACCCGAACACATTTCCTTGGGCGCCCTCACACGGCACGACCCGACCCGCCCGAACGAAGGCACAAGGGAGCAAACGGAAAATGGGTCGCACGAACGTGCACAAGGCACACGAGTAGTCACAACTTAGCATTTTTTATACGGCCCCCCTCACACGGCACGACCCGACCCGACCGGCCCGAACGAAGGCACAAGGGAGAAAATCGGAAACTGGCCGCGCGAACGTGCACAAGGCACGCGGGTGGTCACAACTTAGCATTTTTTATACGGCCGCCCTCACACGACCCGACCCCAATGCATTTCCTTGGGGGCCCTCACGCGACCCGACCCGACCGAACGCATTCCCCTGCTCGAAGGTATGCATCCCATAGTGCATCAAAATCAAGACCAGTCTCGATCTCAGTTCCTCAGTGAACCAGATACTGCAAGATCATTGTAGTATGAAGCCTCCAATGAATGAAACTCCATCATGAACTCCCACGCATCATCCTATCCAAAGCGTTGGCAAGCATACTTGTATTGCCCACGAGTGCAACCAAAAATTGTTCTCACCCTGCAAGTCATATGAATGTGCTCGTAGGCTGCTCATCCAACCAATGTCTTATTGCTCAAAGTGAACAACGTCCATCAGCCCATCTATAAAAGATCTCCATGTAGCACCAACAATCGATCATGCTCAGCATATTCCTTCTTGACACTCCTCCATGATGCTCATAAGTGGGTACCCAGTAAGTGCACCTGCATAATGTCTCCACATAATGTTCTGCCATGCCCTCGTGTCAATGTACATGACTTTGGTTGCCCATGTGTCCATCAAGAGTAGACTCGCCTCAACCCTAGTCACCATCATGTGTATAGTGTATAGGTTAAGTGCCCTCGGTCACTTCTACCATCATCATCATGGGTACTTCCTCCAAGGCTTCTCCCCCGCTAAAGGTGCACCAAGAGTTCCTTCTTGGTTGTAAGCCATGAGGAAGTCTACCCAAACAATGTGCCCTACCATGAAGGCAGTCCATGAGTCATGCCGGGCACCTAGCCAGTTTCCATGTGGCTAAGCATGAACCGTATCTATCACAGAGGTCATCAAGTTCCACCCTTGTCACGGGAATTTGAACCTACTAGAGCGAGGTCACAAATTTCCCTATCAAGGCCTACAACAAGAAATTCTCCCCTTGCTTCCCCAATGTACAAGGTTCCATCATAGTCATTCGAGGAAAGGTCCTCCATGGTATTGGAAAAGAAGTCATCTTCTTTCCCATCCCTGCATACGGTCCATCTCCCAGATGCTCAATTGAAACACGAGCCATGTCTTCATGAAGAATCTCCAGGCGAGTGTCCTCCGTCCTCATCAATGTCTGCAATGCTTCCGATCCTGGTACCGCCTGCTCATAAAGTTCCTCCTCGATCATTGTCACTTCTGCAACATTTTCATGTGGTTCATCCCCCAATGCCTGCAATGTGCTTGTTCCAGGTTCAACTTGTTCCACGATTTCTCCCTCGATCATATCCGCATCCTCAACATCCTCCCCAGAATCATCCATCACCGATGCTTGCGATGTGCTTGGCCCTGGTCCAACCTGTTCATCAAGTTCGTCCTCGACTTCTACCACATCTGCAACATCCTTGTGAGAATCGTCCACCATCAATGCTTGTAATGTGCTTGGTCCCGGTCCAACTTGTTCATCAGCTTCTTCCTTGACTTCAATCACATCTACAACATCCTTTGGTTCGCCCACAGTGGGCTTCATGCCACCATGCTTCATCTTTCCAAGGTCTCTAAGCTTGAGAAGCTTATCAATTAACTTCTTTCGCTCTTCTTCCACCTTGTCCATTTCTGCTCGGAGAATTCTCACTTTCTTCATAAGTCGAAACATTTCATCTTTTCTCATGCCAGATGTCCTCCTCTTGCACAATGTATCAATGGTCCGACTCGCCTCATCAAACTCCTTTACCACTTCCTTCGACTTCTCTTTAATTTCTTTGAAGTTCATTTCCAATGAAACAAACTCATCCATCAAGCTTCAATACCACCTGCAACGCTGCAACGGTATCCCTGCTCAATAATAATAATAATAAAAAGCCACAAAAATGTAGCTCTGATACCAACTGTCACGCCCTTATACCTGTGGTAGTCTCCCAACCGCTCTATAGACGGGTGCGGCACTTCCTTATTTTTCTCTTTTCAAATACTCAATAAGTAGACTACGCCTAACTCAACACTTGTTTAATTAATCTTCCAAAGTGCTCCTGTGCGGAAATAAAACAGGAATAAACATCAATATCAAACCACATGAACGCCCATACATTCAAGGGAGGGGAAAATCCCGTTAATAAGTCTGCCCAGTATTATGCTTCAATAAATATGTACAATCTGAAATAACTATACAACCAAGCCTCCATAAACCATTTATGCTTCTTTCCAAATGTGCTTGTACCTGGGTCTAGCCTTAACAGCTTCCCAACAGTGCAAAAAATCAAAAGGAACCCCAAAATTCCCTTTCAGAACATGTTTCTAAAGTCTACGCGAATTCTGGTTCGAGTGGGTCACTCGGGTCACAAACGCCCTCGGCACCCTGAACGCGTTTTCGCACGCGGGTCACCGGGGTCACGGTCTGCACGCATTTCCTGAACGTGTTCGACCCGACCCGACCCGACCCGACCCTGCTGAACGAACTCCGCGCCTTAAAACACTGTTCCGCGCGTCCGGAACATGGGCGCGCTGCACGAACCCGACTTGACCTGAACGTGCCCGCCCTGAACACTGTTCTCCACGCGTCCTGCGGAAGGAACCCGACTCGACCATGCACTAAACACTGCACCGCACGTGCCCTGCGAAAGGAACCCAGCTCGACCTACGGGTGAACGCTGAACGGGTTTTTACTCGACTCGACCTAGACTCCGTTCGCCTGCTACTAGATGGTTCGATTAGTCTTTCGCCCCTATACCCAAGTCAGACGAACGATTTGCACGTCAGTATCGCTACGAGCCTCCACCAGAGTTTCCTCTAGTTTTACCCTGCTCAGGCATAGTTCACCATCTTTCGGGTCCCAACAGGTGTGCTCACACTCGAACCCTTCGCATAAGCTCAAGGTCGGTCGACGATGCACCCCCCGCAAAGAGGGGATCTCGCCCGTCAGCTTCCTTACGCCTCGCAGGTTTTCAAACCCGCCGACTCGCACACATGTTAGAATCCTTGGTCCGTGTTTCAAGACGGGCCGAATGGAAAGCCCGCTAACCAACACCACGAGCGCACAGGTGCACACGGCCCGCCACAAGGGCGCACGCTTCGTCCCTCGACCACCGCAACGGAAAATCGACAGCTGGTACTCCACCTGCGCTTGTGACGATGCAGCAGCCTGTGTTGGTTTGCACCTCAAGTCGAGTGGCGGACCAGCCTGAGCCATTCCACATCCGACCAAGACGCATCGACAGCCTCCATCCGCTTCCCTCCCCGCAATTTCAAGCACTCTTTAACTCTCTTTTCAAATTCCTTTTCATGTTTCCCTCGCGGTACTTGTTTGCTATCAGTCTCTCGCCCGTATTTAGCCTTGGACGGAATTTACCACCCAATTAGGGCTGCATTCCCAAACAACCCGACTCGCTGACAACGCCTCGTGATGCGGCAGGGTCCCGGCCCGATGGGGCTGTCACCCTCTCAGGCGCCCCCTTCCAAGGGACTTGGCCCGGGTCCGCCGTTGAGGATGCTTCTACAGACTACAATTCAGGCGACGCTGCCACCCGATTTTCATGCTGGGCTCTTCCCGGTTCGCTCGCCGCTACTAGGTGAATCCTTGTAAGTTTCTTTTCCTCTGCTTAATTATATGTTTAAACTCAGCAGGTGTTCTCGCCTGAGCTGAGGTCGCAAGTTGGAGCTAAATCCACCCTACCCAATGGGAGGACAAGAGAGAGCAAAGCAAGTTCCAGGGATGCCACACAGAGCTCTCACTGGCTAACGTTGACTGCCCAACCAAGGGGACAAGATCACCGCTTGCCGACGCACGCCACGAAACATCGCCTACCACATTTCAGCCAACCACACCGCATTGGGCACGGACGACCACCTCCGCTGCTCCCTACCATATTGCAAGGAGTGCGTTTGATTGGGATGCGACGCCCAAACAGACGTGCCCTCGACCGAAGCCTCAGGCGCAAATTGCATTCAAAAACTCGATGATTCACGGGATTCTGCAATTCACACTAAGTATCGCATTTCGCTACGTTCTTCATCGTAACAAGAGCCGAGATATCCATTGCCGAGAGTCGTTTCCATGTGTTACCAAAATATCGCACCCCCACGAGAAATGGCTAAAAGCCAACCCAACATACAATGCGTCACAACAAGCCCTCTTCCCCCTCAAGACAACCGCACTCCATAACCCACTCACCAAAGGGAAGGGGCTCGAACAAGCAAGAAGAGCTGCTTTCCAAACCCCGTGCCTTTTCAAAAAGGGTAGAATTCTAAAGAACGCTGGCCGAGAAGGACTAGGGTGACCACCCTGAAACTCGCACTTCTTTTCGTCCTTCACGAACATCAAGCCCACTACAACTCCCCCTTTTTTCTCCGTAAAGATGGGGGTCGGAACGAGGAAAGTAAGAAAAACACATGAAATAAAGAGAAACAAAATTGTCCACCCACTCAAAGGAGGAGGCCCAAACAGATAACAAACACTTCGCGAGCCCCGCGCCCTCGCAAAAGGGGGGGAATCGCAAGGAACGACAATTGGGAAGGACTAGGGTGGCCAACCCAGGAGCTCGCACTGCCTTTCATCCTTTGCGAATGCCAATCCTCAACGATTCACCCTTTTCTCCGTAAAGCTAGGGGCCAAAAGGAGGAAGAGAAAAAAGAAACCCAAAAAAAGAAAAGAAAAAAGAGAACCAAAACATGGCCAAGGCTCAAACACAAAACAGGCTTTCAAGGTGCCCCGTGCCCTCGCAAAAT